>JANJGK010000274.1:600000-987724 GCA_039081455.1 Macrobrachium rosenbergii | reverse complement strand
AAAACTGAAGTTTTGATCTTCAGGAAATTTAAAACTGAAGTTTCGTTCTTCACTGAAGTAAAAAATCAAGTTTGGTTTTTCATTGAAGTTAAAACTTTTGTTATTCACAAAAAACAAAACCCAAGTAACGATCTTCATGGAAATCAAAACTCAAGTTTTGTTCTTTAGTGAAGTCAAAACTCCACTTTTGTTCTTTAGGAAAGTCAAAATTAAAGTTTTGATATTCAGGAAATTTAAAACTGAAGATTCGTTCTTCAGTGAAGTCAAAACTCAAAGTTTTATCTTCAGGGATGTCAGAACTCAAGTTTGTTTTTCAGTGAAGTCAAAACTCAACTTTTGATCTTTAGGAAAGGTCAAAACTGAAGTTTTAATCTTCAGGAAATACCAAACTGAAGTTCCGTTCTTCAGTGAAATTAAAAATTAAGTTTTGTTTTTCATTGAAGTCAAAACTCAAGTTTTGTGCTTCACAAAATTCAAAACTTAAGTCTTGATCTTCAGGGAAATCAAAACTCAAGTTTTGTTTTCCAGTGAAGTCAAAACTCAACTTTTGTTTTTTTGGACAGTCACAACTGAAGTTTTGATCTTCAGGAAATTTAAAACTGAAGTTTCGTTCTTCACTGAAGTCAAAACTCAAGTTTGGTTTTTCAGTGAAGTAAAAACTTAAATTTTGTTATTCACAAAAATCAAAACCCAAGTCTTCATCTTCCGGGAAATCAAAACTCAAGTTTTGTTCTTCAGTGAAATCAAAACTCAACTTTTGTTCTTTAGGAAAGTCAAAATTAAAGTTTTGATCTTCAAGAAATTTAAAACTGAAGTTTCGTTCTTCATTGGAGTCAAAACTCAAGTTTGGTTTTCAGTGAAGTTAAAACTTAAGTTTTGTTATTGACAAAAACCAAAACCCAAGTCTTGATCTTCCGGGAAATCAAAACTCAAGTTTTGTTCTTCAGTGAAGTCAAAACTCAACTTTTGTTCTTTAGGAAAGTCAAAATTAAAGTTTTGATCTTCAGGAAATTTAAAACTGAAGTTTCGTTCTTCAGTGAAGTCAAAACTCAAGTTTGGTTTTTCAGTGAAGTTGAAACTCAAGTTTTGTTCTTCACAAAATTCAAAACTTAGGTCTTGATCTTCAGGGAAATCAAAACCCAATCTTTGTTTTTCAGTGAAGTCAAAACTCAACTTTTGTTCTTTAGGAAAGTCAAAACTGAAGTTTTGATCTTCATGAAATTTAAAACTGGAGTTTCTTTTTTCACTGAAGTCAAAACTAAAGTTTGGTTTTTCAGTGAAGTTGAAACTCAAGTTTTGTTATTCACAAAATTCAAAACTTAGGTCTTGATCTTCAGGGAAATTAAAACTCAAGTTTTGTTTTTAAGTGAAGTCAAAACTCAACTTTTGTTCTTTGGGAAAGTCAAAACTAAAGTTTTGATCTTCAGGAAATTTAAATCTGAAGTTTCGTTCTTCAGTGAAGTAAAAACTCAAGTTTGGTTTTTCAGTGAAGTTAAAACTGAAGTTTTGTTATTCACAAAAAAAACAAAACCCATGTCTTGATCTTCAGGGAAATAAAAAATCAAGGTTTGTTCTTCAGTGAAGTCAAAACTCAACTTTTGTTCTTTAGGAAAGTCAAAATTAAAGTTTTGATCTTAAGGAAATTGAAAACTGAGGGTTTGTTCTTCATTGAATTCAAAACTGATGTTTGGATTTTCAGTGAAGTTGAAACTCAAGTTTTGTTCTTCACAAAATTCAAAACTTAGGTCTTGATCTTCAGGGAAATCAAAACTCAAGTTTAGTTTTTCAGTTAAGTTAAAACTCAAGTTCTGTTCTTCAGAAAAGTCAAAACTTAAGTCTTGTTTTTCAGGGAAATCAAAACTCAAATTTTGTTTTTCAGTGAAGTCAAAACTCAACTTTTGTTCTTTAGGAAAGTCAAAACTGAAGTTTGATTTTCAGGAAATTTAATACCGAAGTTTTGTTCTTCATTGAGGTCAAAAATAAGGTTTGGTTTTTAAGTGAAGTTAAAACTTAAGTTTTGTTATTAACAAAAATCAAAACCCAAGTCTTGATCTTTAGGGAAATCAAAACTCAAGTTTTATTCTTCATTGAAGTCAAAACTCAACTTTTGTTCTTTGGGAAAGTCAAAACTAAAGTTTTGATCTTCAGAAAATTTAAATCTGAAGTTTCGTTCTTCAGTGAAGTCAAAACTCAAGTTTGGTTTTTCAGTGAAGTTAAAACTGAAGTTTTGTTATTCACAAAAAAAACAAAACCCATGTCTTGATCTTCAGGGAAATAAAAAATCAAGGTTTGTTCTTCAGTGAAGTCAAAACTCAACTTTTGTTCTTTAGGAAAGTCAAAATTAAAGTTTTGATCTTAAGGAAATTGAAAACTGAGGGTTTGTTCTTCATTGAATTCAAAACTGATGTTTGGATTTTCAGTGAAGTTGAAACTCAAGTTTTGTTCTTCACAAAATTCAAAACTTAGGTCTTGATCTTCAGGGAAATCAAAACTCAAGTTTAGTTTTTCAGTTAAGTTAAAACTCAAGTTCTGTTCTTCAGAAAAGTCAAAACTTAAGTCTTGTTTTTCAGGGAAATCAAAACTAAAATTTTGTTTTTCAGTGAAGTCAAAACTCAACTTTTGTTCTTTAGGAAAGTCAAAACTGAAGTTTTGATTTTCAGGAAATTTAATACCGAAGTTTTGTTCTTCATTGAGGTCAAAAATAAGGTTTGGTTTTTAAGTGAAGTTAAAACTTAAGTTTTGTTATTAACAAAAATCAAAACCCAAGTCTTGATCTTTATGGAAATCAAAACTCAAGTTTTATTCTTCATTGAAGTCAAAACTCAACTTTTGTTCTTTAGGAAAGTGAAAATCAAAGTTTTGATCTTTAGGAAATTTAAAACTAAAGTTTCGTTCTTCAGTTAAGTCAAAACTCAAGTTTGGTTTTTCAGTGAAGTTGAAACTTAAGTTTTGTTATTCACAAAAATCAAAACCCATGTCTTGATCTTCAAGGAAATCAAAACTCAAGTTTTGGTCTTTAGTGAAGTCAAAACTCAACTTTTTTTCTCTAGAAAAGTCAAAATTAAAGTTTTGATCTTCAGGAAATCTAAAACTGAAGTTTCGTTCTTCAGTGAAGTCAAAACTCAAGTTTGGTTTTTCAGTGAAGTTAAAACTAAAGTTTTGTAATTCACAAAAAAACAAACACATGTCTCGATATTCAGGGAAATCAAACTCAAGTTTTGTTCTTCAGTGAAGTCAAAACTCAACTTTTGTTCTTTAGGAAAGTCAAAATTAATGTTTTGATCTTCAGGAAATTTAAAACTGAAGTTTCGTTCTTCAGTAAAGTCAAAACTCAAGTTTGGTTTTTAAGTGAAGTTGAAACTCAAGTTTTGTACTTCACAAAATTCAAAACATAGTTCTTAATCTTCAGGGAAATCAAAACTCAAGCTTTGTTCTTCAGTGAAGTCAAAACTCAACTTTTGTTCTTTAGGAATGTCAAAACTGAAGTTTTGATCTTCAGGAAATTTAAAACAGGAGTTTCTTTCTTCACTGAAGTCAAAACTAAAGTTTGGTTTTTCAGTGAAGTTAAAACTTAAGTTTTGTTATTCACAAAAAACAAAACACAAGTCTTCATCTTCCGGGAAATCAAAACTCAAGTTTTGTTCTTCAGTGAAATCAAAACTCAACTTTTGTTCTTTAGGAAAGTCAAAATTAAAGTTTTGATCTTCAGGAAATTTAAATCTGAAGTTTCGTTCTTCAGTGAAGTCAAAACTCAAGTTTGGTTTTTCAGTGAAGTTAAAACTGAAGTTTTGTTATTAACAAAAAAAACAAAACCCATGTCTTGATCTTCAGGGAAATCAAAAATCAAGGTTTGTTCTTCAGTGAAGTCGAAATTCAACTTTTGTTCTTTAGGAAAGTCAAAATTAAAGTTTTGGTCTTCAGGAAATTGAAAACTGAGGTTTTGTTCTTCATTGAATTCAAAACTGATGTTTGGATTTTCATTGAAGTTGAAACTCAAGTTTTGTTCTTCACAAAATTCCAAACTTAGGTCTTGATCTTCAGGGAAATCAAAACTCAAATTTAGTTTTTCAGTGAATTCAAAACTCCACTTTTGTTCTTTAGGAAAGTCAAAACTGAAGTTTTGATCTTCAGGAAATTTAAAACTGAAGTTTCGTTCTTCACTGAAGTAAAAAATCAAGTTTGGTTTTTCATTGAAGTTAAAACTTTTGTTATTCACAAAAAACAAAACCCAAGTAACGATCTTCAGGGAAATCAAAACTCAAGTTTTGTTCTTTAGTGAAGTCAAAACTCCACTTTTGTTCTTTAGGAAAGTCAAAATTAAAGTTTTGATATTCAGGAAATTTAAAACTGAAGATTCGTTCTTCAGTGAAGTCAAAACTCAAAGTTTTATCTTCAGGGATGTCAGAACTCAAGTTTGTTTTTCAGTGAAGTCAAAACTCAACTTTTGATCTTTAGGAAAGTCAAAACTGAAGTTTTAATCTTCAGGAAATACCAAACTGAAGTTCCGTTCTTCAGTGAAATTAAAAATTAAGTTTTGTTTTTCATTGAAGTCAAAAGTCAAGTTTTGTGCTTCACAAAATTCAAAACTTAAGTCTTGATCTTCAGGGAAATCAAAACTCAAGTTTTGTTTTCCAGTGAAGTCAAAACTCAACTTTTGTTTTTTTGGACAGTCACAACTGAAGTTTTGATCTTCAGGAAATTTAAAACTGAAGTTTCGTTCTTCACTGAAGTCAAAACTCAAGTTTGGTTTTTCAGTGAAGTAAAAACTTAAATTTTGTTATTCACAAAAATCAAAACCCAAGTCTTCATCTTCCGGGAAATCAAAACTCAAGTTTTGTTCTTCAGTGAAATCAAAACTCAACTTTTGTTCTTTAGGAAAGTCAAAATTAAAGTTTTGATCTTCAAGAAATTTAAAACTGAAGTTTCGTTCTTCATTGGAGTCAAAACTCAAGTTTGGTTTTCAGTGAAGTTAAAACTTAAGTTTTGTTATTGACAAAAACCAAAACCCAAGTCTTGATCTTCCGGGAAATCAAAACTCAAGTTTTGTTCTTCAGTGAAGTCAAAACTCAACTTTTGTTCTTTAGGAAAGTCAAAATTAAAGTTTTGATCTTCAGGAAATTTAAAACTGAAGTTTCGTTCTTCAGTGAAGTCAAAACTCAAGTTTGGTTTTTCAGTGAAGTTGAAACTCAAGTTTTGTTCTTCACAAAATTCAAAACTTAGGTCTTGATCTTCAGGGAAATCAAAACCCAATCTTTGTTTTTCAGTGAAGTCAAAACTCAACTTTTGTTCTTTAGGAAAGTCAAAACTGAAGTTTTGATCTTCATGAAATTTAAAACTGGAGTTTCTTTCTTCACTGAAGTCAAAACTAAAGTTTGGTTTTTCAGTGAAGTTGAAACTCAAGTTTTGTTATTCACAAAATTCAAAACTTAGGTCTTGATCTTCAGGGAAATTAAAACTCAAGTTTTGTTTTTAAGTGAAGTCAAAACTCAACTTTTGTTCTTTGGGAAAGTCAAAACTAAAGTTTTGATCTTCAGGAAATTTAAATCTGAAGTTTCGTTCTTCAGTGAAGTAAAAACTCAAGTTTGGTTTTTCAGTGAAGTTAAAACTGAAGTTTTGTTATTCACAAAAAAACAAAACCCATGTCTTGATCTTCAGGGAAATAAAAAATCAAGGTTTGTTCTTCAGTGAAGTCAAAACTCAACTTTTGTTCTTTAGGAAAGTCAAAATTAAAGTTTTGATCTTAAGGAAATTGAAAACTGAGGGTTTGTTCTTCATTGAATTCAAAACTGATGTTTGGATTTTCAGTGAAGTTGAAACTCAAGTTTTGTTCTTCACAAAATTCAAAACTTAGGTCTTGATCTTCAGGGAAATCAAAACTCAAGTTTAGTTTTTCAGTTCAGTTAAAACTCAAGTTCTGTTCTTCAGAAAAGTCAAAACTTAAGTCTTGTTTTTCAGGGAAATCAAAACTCAAATTTTGTTTTTCAGTGAAGTCAAAACTCAACTTTTGTTCTTTAGGAAAGTCAAAACTGAAGTTTTGATTTTCAGGAAATTTAATACCGAAGTTTTGTTCTTCATTGAGGTCAAAAATAAGGGTTTGGTTTTTAAGTGAAGTTAAAACTTAAGTTTTGTTATTAACAAAAATCAAAACCCAAGTCTTGATCTTTAGGGAAATCAAAACTCAAGTTTTATTCTTCATTGAAGTCAAAACTCAACTTTTGTTCTTTGGGAAAGTCAAAACTAAAGTTTTGATCTTCAGAAAATTTAAATCTGAAGTTTCGTTCTTCAGTGAAGTCAAAACTCAAGTTTGGTTTTTCAGTGAAGTTAAAACTGAAGTTTTGTTATTCACAAAAAAACAAAACCCATGTCTTGATCTTCAGGGAAATAAAAAATCAAGGTTTGTTCTTCAGTGAAGTCGAAATTCAACTTTTGTTCTTTAGGAAAGTCAAAATTAAAGTTTTGATCTTAAGGAAATTGAAAACTGAGGGTTTGTTCTTCATTGAATTCAAAACTGATGTTTGGATTTTCAGTGAAGTTGAAACTCAAGTTTTGTTCTTCACAAAATTCAAAACTTAGGTCTTGATCTTCAGGGAAATCAAAACTCAAGTTTAGTTTTTCAGTTAAGTTAAAGCTCAAGTTCTGTTCTTCAGAAAAGTCAAAATTTAAGTCTTGTTTTTCAGGGAAATCAAAACTAAAATTTTGTTTTTCAGTGAAGTCAAAACTCAACTTTTGTTCTTAAGGAAAGTCAAAACTGAAGTTTTGATTTTCAGGAAATTTAATACCGAAGTTTTGTTCTTCATTGAGGTCAAAAATAAGGTTTGGTTTTTAAGTGAAGTTAAAACTTAAGTTTTGTTATTAACAAAAATCAAAACCCAAGTCTTGATCTTTATGGAAATCAAAACTCAAGTTTTATTCTTCATTGAAGTCAAAACTCAACTTTTGTTCTTTAGGAAAGTGAAAATTAAAGTTTTGATCTTTAGGAAATTTAAAACTAAAGTTTCGTTCTTCAGTTAAGTCAAAACTCAAGTTTGGTTTTTCAGTGAAGTTGAAACTTAAGTTTTGTTATTCACAAAAATCAAAACCCATGTCTTGATCTTCAAGGAAATCAAAACTCAAGTTTTGGTCTTTAGTGAAGTCAAAACTCAACTTTTTTTCTCTAGGAAAGTCAAAATTAAAGTTTTGATCTTCAGGAAATCTAAAACTGAAGTTTCGTTCTTCAGTGAAGTCAAAACTCAAGTTTGGTTTTTCAGTGAAGTTAAAACTAAAGTTTTGTAATTCACAAAAAACCAAACACATGTCTCGATATTCAGGGAAATCAAAACACAAGTTTTGTTCTTCAGTGAAGTCAAAACTCAACTTTTGTTCTTTAGGAAAGTCAAAATTAATGTTTTGATCTTCAGGAAATTTAAAACTGAAGTTTCGTTCTTCAGTAAAGTCAAAACTCAAGTTTGGTTTTTAAGTGAAGTTGAAACTCAAGTTTTGTACTTCACAAATTCAAAACATAGTTCTTAATCTTCAGGAAATCAAAACTCAAGCTTTGTTCTTCAGTGAAGTCAAAACTCAACTTTTGTTCTTTAGGAATGTCAAAACTGAAGTTTTGATCTTTAGGAAATTTAAAACAGGAGTTTCTTTCTTCACTGAAGTCAAAACTAAAGTTTGGTTTTTCAGTGAAGTTAAAACTTAAGTTTTGTTATTCACAAAAAACAAAACACAAGTCTTCATCTTCCGGGAAATCAAAACTCAAGTTTTGTTCTTCAGTGAAATCAAAACTCAACTTTTGTTCTTTAGGAAAGTCAAAATTAAAGTTTTGATCTTCAGGAAATTTAAATCTGAAGTTTCGTTCTTCAGTGAAGTCAAAACTCAAGTTTGGTTTTTCAGTGAAGTTAAAACTGAAGTTTTGTTATTAACAAAAAAACAAAACCCATGTCTTGATCTTCATGGAAATCAAAAATCAAGGTTTGTTCTTCAGTGAAGTCGAAATTCAACTTTTGTTCTTTAGGAAAGTCAAAATTAAAGTTTTGGTCTTCAGGAAATTGAAAACTGAGGTTTTGTTCTTCATTGAATTCAAAACTGATGTTTGGATTTTCATTGAAGTTGAAACTCAAGTTTTGTTCTTCACAAAATTCCAAACTTAGGTCTTGATCTTCAGGGAAATCAAAACTCAAATTTAGTTTTTCAGTGAATTCAAAACTCCACTTTTGTTCTTTAGGAAAGTCAAAACTGAAGTTTTGATCTTCAGGAAATTTAAAACTGAAGTTTCGTTCTTCACTGAAGTAAAAAATCAAGTTTGGTTTTTCATTGAAGTTAAAACTTTTGTTATTCACAAAAAACAAAACCCAAGTAACGATCTTCAGGGAAATCAAAACTCAAGTTTTGTTCTTTAGTGAAGTCAAAACTCCACTTTTGTTCTTTAGGAAAGTCAAAATTAAAGTTTTGATATTCAGGAAATTTAAAACTGAAGATTCGTTCTTCAGTGAAGTCAAAACTCAAAGTTTTATCTTCAGGGATGTCAGAACTCAAGTTTGTTTTTCAGTGAAGTCAAAACTCAACTTTTGATCTTTAGGAAAGTCAAAACTGAAGTTTTAATCTTCAGGAAATACCAAACTGAAGTTCCGTTCTTCAGTGAAATTAAAAATTAAGTTTTGTTTTTCATTGAAGTCAAAAGTCAAGTTTTGTGCTTCACAAAATTCAAAACTTAAGTCTTGATCTTCAGGGAAATCAAAACTCAAGTTTTGTTTTTCAGTGAAGTCAAAACTCAACTTTTGTTTTTTTGGACAGTCACAACTGAAGTTTTGATCTTCAGGAAATTTAAAACTGAAGTTTCGTTCTTCACTGAAGTCAAAACTCAAGTTTGGTTTTTCAGTGAAGTAAAAACTTAAATTTTGTTATTCACAAAAATCAAAACCAAAGTCTTCATCTTCCGGGAAATCAAAACTCAAGTTTTGTTCTTCAGTGAAATCAAAACTCAACTTTTGTTCTTTAGGAAAGTCAAAATTAAAGTTTTGATCTTCAAGAAATTTAAAACTGAAGTTTCGTTCTTCATTGGAGTCAAAACTCAAGTTTGGTTTTCAGTGAAGTTAAAACTTAAGTTTTGTTATTGACAAAAACCAAAACCCAAGTCTTGATCTTCCGGGAAATCAAAACTCAAGTTTTGTTCTTCAGTGAAGTCAAAACTCAACTTTTGTTCTTTAGGAAAGTCAAAATTAAAGTTTTGATCTTCAGGAAATTTAAAACTGAAGTTTCGTTCTTCAGTGAAGTCAAAACTCAAGTTTGGTTTTTCAGTGAAGTTGAAACTCAAGTTTTGTTCTTCACAAAATTCAAAACTTAGGTCTTGATCTTCAGGGAAATCAAAACCCAATCTTTGTTTTTCAGTGAAGTCAAAACTCAACTTTTGTTCTTTAGGAAAGTCAAAACTGAAGTTTTGATCTTCATGAAATTTAAAACTGGAGTTTCTTTCTTCACTGAAGTCAAAACTAAAGTTTGGTTTTTCAGTGAAGTTGAAACTCAAGTTTTGTTCTTCACAAAATTCAAAACTTAGGTCTTGATCTTCAGGGAAATTAAAACTCAAGTTTTGTTTTTAAGTGAAGTCAAAACTCAACTTTTGTTCTTTGGGAAAGTCAAAACTAAAGTTTTGATCTTCAGGAAATTTAAATCTGAAGTTTCGTTCTTCAGTGAAGTCAAAACTCAAGTTTGGTTTTTAAGTGAAGTTAAAACTGAAGTTTTGTTATTCACAAAAAAACAAAACCCATGTCTTGATCTTCAGGGAAATAAAAAATCAAGGTTTGTTCTTCAGTGAAGTCAAAACTCAACTTTTGTTCTTTAGGAAAGTCAAAATTAAAGTTTTGATCTTAAGGAAATTGAAAACTGAGGGTTTGTTCTTCATTGAATTCAAAACTGATGTTTGGATTTTCAGTGAAGTTGAAACTCAAGTTTTGTTCTTCACAAAATTCAAAACTTAGGTCTTGATCTTCAGGGAAATCAAAACTCAAGTTTAGTTTTTCAGTTAAGTTAAAACTCAAGTTCTGTTCTTCAGAAAAGTCAAAACTTAAGTCTTGTTTTTCAGGGAAATCAAAACTCAAATTTTGTTTTTCAGTGAAGTCAAAACTCAACTTTTGTTCTTTAGGAAAGTCAAAACTGAAGTTTTGATTTTCAGGAAATTTAATACCGAAGTTTTGTTCTTCATTGAGGTCAAAAATAAGGTTTGGTTTTTAAGTGAAGTTAAAACTTAAGTTTTGTTATTAACAAAAAACAAAACCCAAGTCTTGATCTTTATGGAAATCAAAACTCAAGTTTTATTCTTCATTGAAGTCAAAACTCAACTTTTGTTCTTTGGGAAAGTCAAAACTAAAGTTTTGATCTTCAGGAAATTTAAATCTGAAGTTTCGTTCTTCAGTGAAGTCAAAACTCAAGTTTGGTTTTTCAGTGAAGTTAAAACTGAAGTTTTGTTATTCACAAAAAAACAAAACCCATGTCTTGATCTTCAGGGAAATAAAAAATCAAGGTTTGTTCTTCAGTGAAGTCAAAACTCAACTTTTGTTCTTTAGGAAAGTCAAAATTAAAGTTTTGATCTTAAGGAAATTGAAAACTGAGGGTTTGTTCTTCATTGAATTCAAAACTGATGTTTGGATTTTCAGTGAAGTTGAAACTCAAGTTTTGTTCTTCACAAAATTCAAAACTTAGGTCTTGATCTTCAGGGAAATCAAAACTCAAGTTTAGTTTTTCAGTTAAGTTAAAACTCAAGTTCTGTTCTTCAGAAAAGTCAAAACTTAAGTCTTGTTTTTCAGGGAAATCAAAACTAAAATTTTGTTTTTCAGTGAAGTCAAAACTCAACTTTTGTTCTTTAGGAAAGTCAAAACTGAAGTTTTGATTTTCAGGAAATTTAATACCGAAGTTTTGTTCTTCATTGAGGTCAAAAATAAGGTTTGGTTTTTAAGTGAAGTTAAAACTTAAGTTTTGTTATTAACAAAAATCAAAACCCAAGTCTTGATCTTTATGGAAATCAAAACTCAAGTTTTATTCTTCATTGAAGTCAAAACTCAACTTTTGTTCTTTAGGAAAGTGAAAATTAAAGTTTTGATCTTTAGGAAATTTAAAACTAAAGTTTCGTTCTTCAGTTAAGTCAAAACTCAAGTTTGGTTTTTCAGTGAAGTTGAAACTTAAGTTTTGTTATTCACAAAAATCAAAACCCATGTCTTGATCTTCAAGGAAATCAAAACTCAAGTTTTGGTCTTTAGTGAAGTCAAAACTCAACTTTTTTTCTCTAGGAAAGTCAAAATTAAAGTTTTGATCTTCAGGAAATCTAAAACTGAAGTTTCGTTCTTCAGTGAAGTCAAAACTCAAGTTTGGTTTTTCAGTGAAGTTAAAACTAAAGTTTTGTAATTCACAAAAAACCAAACACATGTCTCGATATTCAGGGAAATCAAAACACAAGTTTTGTTCTTCAGTGAAGTCAAAACTCAACTTTTGTTCTTTAGGAAAGTCAAAATTAATGTTTTGATCTTCAGGAAATTTAAAACTGAAGTTTCGTTCTTCAGTAAAGTCAAAACTCAAGTTTGGTTTTTAAGTGAAGTTGAAACTCAAGTTTTGTACTTCACAAAATTCAAAACATAGTTCTTAATCTTCAGGGAAATCAAAACTCAAGCTTTGTTCTTCAGTGAAGTCAAAACTCAACTTTTGTTCTTTAGGAATGTCAAAACTGAAGTTTTGATCTTCAGGAAATTTAAAGCAGGAGTTTCTTTCTTCACTGAAGTCAAAACTAAAGTTTGGTTTTTCAGTGAAGTTAAAACTTAAGTTTTGTTATTCACAAAAAACAAAACACAAGTCTTCATCTTCCGGGAAATCAAAACTCAAGTTTTGTTCTTCAGTGAAATCAAAACTCAACTTTTGTTCTTTAGGAAAGTCAAAATTAAAGTTTTGATCTTCAGGAAATTTAAATCTGAAGTTTCGTTCTTCAGTGAAGTCAAAACTCAAGTTTGGTTTTTCAGTGAAGTTAAAACTGAAGTTTTGTTATTAACAAAAAAACAAAACCCATGTCTTGATCTTCAGGGAAATCAAAAATCAAGGTTTGTTCTTCAGTGAAGTCGAAATTCAACTTTTGTTCTTTAGGAAAGTCAAAATTAAAGTTTTGGTCTTCAGGAAATTGAAAACTGAGGTTTTGTTCTTCATTGAATTCAAAACTGATGTTTGGATTTTCATTGAAGTTGAAACTCAAGTTTTGTTCTTCACAAAATTCCAAACTTAGGTCTTGATCTTCAGGGGAAATCAAAACTCAAATTTAGTTTTTCAGTGAATTCAAAACTCCACTTTTGTTCTTTAGGAAAGTCAAAACTGAAGTTTTGATCTTCAGGAAATTTAAAACTGAAGTTTCGTTCTTCACTGAAGTAAAAAATCAAGTTTGGTTTTTCATTGAAGTTAAAACTTTTGTTATTCACAAAAAACAAAACCCAAGTAACGATCTTCAGGGAAATCAAAACTCAAGTTTTGTTCTTTAGTGAAGTCAAAACTCCACTTTTGTTCTTTAGGAAAGTCAAAATTAAAGTTTTGATATTCAGGAAATTTAAAACTGAAGATTCGTTCTTCAGTGAAGTCAAAACTCAAAGTTTTATCTTCAGGGATGTCAGAACTCAAGTTTGTTTTTCAGTGAAGTCAAAACTCAACTTTTGATCTTTAGGAAAGTCAAAACTGAAGTTTTAATCTTCAGGAAATACCAAACTGAAGTTCCGTTCTTCAGTGAAATTAAAAATTAAGTTTTGTTTTTCATTGAAGTCAAAAGTCAAGTTTTGTGCTTCACAAAATTCAAAACTTAAGTCTTGATCTTCGGGGAAATCAAAACTCAAGTTTTGTTTTTCAGTGAAGTCAAAACTCAACTTTTGTTTTTTTGGACAGTCACAACTGAAGTTTTGATCTTCAGGAAATTTAAAACTGAAGTTTCGTTCTTCACTGAAGTCAAAACTCAAGTTTGGTTTTTCAGTGAAGTAAAAACTTAAATTTTGTTATTCACAAAAATCAAAACCCAAGTCTTCATCTTCCGGGAAATCAAAACTCAAGTTTTGTTCTTCAGTGAAATCAAAACTCAACTTTTGTTCTTTAGGAAAGTCAAAATTAAAGTTTTGATCTTCAAGAAATTTAAAACTGAAGTTTCGTTCTTCATTGGAGTCAAAACTCAAGTTTGGTTTTCAGTGAAGTTAAAACTTAAGTTTTGTTATTGACAAAAACCAAAACCCAAGTCTTGATCTTCCGGGAAATCAAAACTCAAGTTTTGTTCTTCAGTGAAGTCAAAACTCAACTTTTGTTCTTTAGGAAAGTCAAAATTAAAGTTTTGATCTTCAGGAAATTTAAAACTGAAGTTTCGTTCTTCAGTGAAGTCAAAACTCAAGTTTGGTTTTTCAGTGAAGTTGAAACTCAAGTTTTGTTCTTCACAAAATTCAAAACTTAGGTCTTGATCTTCAGGGAAATCAAAACCCAATCTTTGTTTTTCAGTGAAGTCAAAACTCAACTTTTGTTCTTTAGGAAAGTCAAAACTGAAGTTTTGATCTTCATGAAATTTAAAACTGGAGTTTCTTTCTTCACTGAAGTCAAAACTAAAGTTTGGTTTTTCAGTGAAGTTGAAACTCAAGTTTTGTTATTCACAAAATTCAAAACTTAGGTCTTGATCTTCAGGGAAATTAAAACTCAAGTTTTGTTTTTAAGTGAAGTCAAAACTCAACTTTTGTTCTTTGGGAAAGTCAAAACTAAAGTTTTGATCTTCAGGAAATTTAAATCTGAAGTTTCGTTCTTCAGTGAAGTGAACACTCAAGTTTGGTTTTTCAGTGAAGTTAAAACTGAAGTTTTGTTATTCACAAAAAACAAAACCCATGTCTTGATCTTCAGGGAAATAAAAAATCAAGGTTTGTTCTTCAGTGAAGTCAAAACTCAACTTTTGTTCTTTAGGAAAGTCAAAATTAAAGTTTTGATCTTAAGGAAATTGAAAACTGAGGGTTTGTTCTTCATTGAATTCAAAACTGATGTTTGGATTTTCAGTGAAGTTGAAACTCAAGTTTTGTTCTTCACAAAATTCAAAACTTAGGTCTTGATCTTCAGGGAAATCAAAACTCAAGTTTAGTTTTTCAGTTCAGTTAAAACTCAAGTTCTGTTCTTCAGAAAAGTCAAAACTTAAGTCTTGTTTTTCAGGGAAATCAAAACTCAAATTTTGTTTTTCAGTGAAGTCAAAACTCAACTTTTGTTCTTTAGGAAAGTCAAAACTGAAGTTTTGATTTTCAGGAAATTTAATACCGAAGTTTTGTTCTTCATTGAGGTCAAAAATAAGGTTTGGTTTTTAAGTGAAGTTAAAACTTAAGTTTTGTTATTAACAAAAAACAAAACCCAAGTCTTGATCTTTATGGAAATCAAAACTCAAGTTTTATTCTTCATTGAAGTCAAAACTCAACTTTTGTTCTTTGGGAAAGTCAAAACTAAAGTTTTGATCTTCAGGAAATTTAAATCTGAAGTTTCGTTCTTCAGTGAAGTCAAAACTCAAGTTTGGTTTTTCAGTGAAGTTAAAACTGAAGTTTTGTTATTCACAAAAAAACAAAACCCATGTCTTGATCTTCAGGGAAATAAAAAATCAAGGTTTGTTCTTCAGTGAAGTCAAAACTCAACTTTTGTTCTTTAGGAAAGTCAAAATTAAAGTTTTGATCTTAAGGAAATTGAAAACTGAGGGTTTGTTCTTCATTGAATTCAAAACTGATGTTTGGATTTTCAGTGAAGTTGAAACTCAAGTTTTGTTCTTCACAAAATTCAAAACTTAGGTCTTGATCTTCAGGGAAATCAAAACTCAAGTTTAGTTTTTCAGTTAAGTTAAAACTCAAGTTCTGTTCTTCAGAAAAGTCAAAACTTAAGTCTTGTTTTTCAGGGAAATCAAAACTAAAATTTTGTTTTTCAGTGAAGTCAAAACTCAACTTTTGTTCTTTAGGAAAGTCAAAACTGAAGTTTTGATTTTCAGGAAATTTAATACCGAAGTTTTGTTCTTCATTGAGGTCAAAAATAAGGTTTGGTTTTTAAGTGAAGTTAAAACTTAAGTTTTGTTATTAACAAAAATCAAAACCCAAGTGTTGATCTTTATGGAAATCAAAACTCAAGTTTTATTCTTCATTGAAGTCAAAACTCAACTTTTGTTCTTTAGGAAAGTGAAAATTAAAGTTTTGATCTTTAGGAAATTTAAAACTAAAGTTTCGTTCTTCAGTTAAGTCAAAACTCAAGTTTGGTTTTTCAGTGAAGTTGAAACTTAAGTTTTGTTATTCACAAAAATCAAAACCCATGTCTTGATCTTCAAGGAAATCAAAACTCAAGTTTTGGTCTTTAGTGAAGTCAAAACTCAACTTTTTTCTCTAGGAAAGTCAAAATTAAAGTTTTGATCTTCAGGAAATCTAAAACTGAAGTTTCGTTCTTCAGTGAAGTCAAAACTCAAGTTTGGTTTTTCAGTGAAGTTAAAACTAAAGTTTTGTAATTCACAAAAAACCAAACACATGTCTCGATATTCAGGGAAATCAAAACACAAGTTTTGTTCTTCAGTGAAGTCAAAACTCAACTTTTGTTCTTTAGGAAAGTCAAAATTAATGTTTTGATCTTCAGGAAATTTAAAACTGAAGTTTCGTTCTTCAGTAAAGTCAAAACTCAAGTTTGGTTTTTAAGTGAAGTTGAAACTCAAGTTTTGTACTTCACAAAATTCAAAACATAGTTCTTAATCTTCAGGGAAATCAAAACTCAAGCTTTGTTCTTCAGTGAAGTCAAAACTCAACTTTTGTTCTTTAGGAATGTCAAAACTGAAGTTTTGATCTTCAGGAAATTTAAAACAGGAGTTTCTTTCTTCACTGAAGTCAAAACTAAAGTTTGGTTTTTCAGTGAAGTTAAAACTTAAGTTTTGTTATTCACAAAAAACAAAACACAAGTCTTCATCTTCCGGGAAATCAAAACTCAAGTTTTGTTCTTCAGTGAAATCAAAACTCAACTTTTGTTCTTTAGGAAAGTCAAAATTAAAGTTTTGATCTTCAGGAAATTTAAATCTGAAGTTTCGTTCTTCAGTGAAGTCAAAACTCAAGTTTGGTTTTTCAGTGAAGTTAAAACTGAAGTTTTGTTATTAACAAAAAAACAAAACCCATGTCTTGATCTTCAGGGAAATCAAAAATCAAGGTTTGTTCTTCAGTGAAGTCGAAATTCAACTTTTGTTCTTTAGGAAAGTCAAAATTAAAGTTTTGGTCTTCAGGAAATTGAAAACTGAGGTTTTGTTCTTCATTGAATTCAAAACTGATGTTTGGATTTTCATTGAAGTTGAAACACAAGTTTTGTTCTTCACAAAATTCCAAACTTAGGTCTTGATCTTCAGGGAAATCAAAACTCAAATTTAGTTTTTCAGTGAATTCAAAACTCCACTTTTGTTCTTTAGGAAAGTCAAAACTGAAGTTTTGATCTTCAGGAAATTTAAAACTGAAGTTTCGTTCTTCACTGAAGTAAAAAATCAAGTTTGGTTTTTCATTGAAGTTAAAACTTTTGTTATTCACAAAAAACAAAACCCAGGTAACGATCTTCAGGGAAATCAAAACTCAAGTTTTGTTCTTTAGTGAAGTCAAAACTCCACTTTTCTTCTTTAGGAAAGTCAAAATTAAAGTTTTGATATTCAGGAAATTTAAAACTGAAGATGCGTTCTTCAGTGAAGTCAAAACTCAAAGTTTTATCTTCAGGGATGTCAGAACTCAAGTTTGTTTTTCAGTGAAGTCAAAACTCAACTTTTGATCTTTAGGAAAGTCAAAACTGAAGTTTTAATCTTCAGGAAATACCAAACTGAAGTTCCGTTCTTCAGTGAAATTAAAAATTAAGTTTTGTTTTTCATTGAAGTCAAAAGTCAAGTTTTGTGCTTCACAAAATTCAAAACTTAAGTCTTGATCTTCAGGGAAATCAAAACTCAAGTTTTGTTTTTCAGTGAAGTCAAAACTCAACTTTTGTTTTTTTGGACAGTCACAACTGAAGTTTTGATCTTCAGGAAATTTAAAACTGAAGTTTCGTTCTTCACTGATGTCAAGACTCAAGTTTGGTTTTTCAGTGAAGTAAAAACTTAAATTTTGTTATTCACAAAAATCAAAACCCAAGTCTTCATCTTCCGGGAAATCAAAACTCAAGTTTTGTTCTTCAGTGAAATCAAAACTCAACTTTTGTTCTTTAGGAAAGTCAAAATTAAAGTTTTGATCTTCAAGAAATTTAAAACTGAAGTTTCGTTCTTCATTGGAGTCAAAACTCAAGTTTGGTTTTCAGTGAAGTTAAAACTTAAGTTTTGTTATTGACAAAAACCAAAACCCAAGTCTTGATCTTCCGGGAAATCAAAACTCAAGTTTTGTTCTTCAGTGAAGTCAAAACTCAACTTTTGTTCTTTAGTAAAGTCAAAATTAAAGTTTTGATCTTCAGGAAATTTAAAACTGAAGTTTCGTTCTTCAGTGAAGTCAAAACTCAAGTTTGGTTTTTCAGTGAAGTTGAAACTCAAGTTTTGTTCTTCACAAAATTCAAAACTTAGGTCTTGATCTTCAGGGAAATCAAAACCCAATCTTTGTTTTTCAGTGAAGTCAAAACTCAACTTTTGTTCTTTAGGAAAGTCAAAACTGAAGTTTTGATCTTCATGAAATTTAAAACTGGAGTTTCTTTCTTCACTGAAGTCAAAACTAAAGTTTGGTTTTTCAGTGAAGTTGAAACTCAAGTTTTGTTATTCACAAAATTCAAAACTTAGGTCTTGATCTTCAGGGAAATTAAAACTCAAGTTTTGTTTTTAAGTGAAGTCAAAACTCAACTTTTGTTCTTTGGGAAAGTCAAAACTAAAGTTTTGATCTTCAGGAAATTTAAATCTGAAGTTTCGTTCTTCAGTGAAGTAAAAACTCAAGTTTGGTTTTTCAGTGAAGTTAAAACTGAAGTTTTGTTATTCACAAAAAAACAAAACCCATGTCTTGATCTTCAGGGAAATAAAAAATCAAGGTTTGTTCTTCAGTGAAGTCAAAACTCAACTTTTGTTCTTTAGGAAAGTCAAAATTAAAGTTTTGATCTTAAGGAAATTGAAAACTGAGGGTTTGTTCTTCATTGAATTCAAAACTGATGTTTGGATTTTCAGTGAAGTTGAAACTCAAGTTTTGTTCTTCACAAAATTCAAAACTTAGGTCTTGATCTTCAGGGAAATCAAAACTCAAGTTTAGTTTTTCAGTTAAGTTAAAACTCAAGTTCTGTTCTTCAGAAAAGTCAAAACTTAAGTCTTGTTTTTCAGGGAAATCAAAACTCAAATTTTGTTTTTCAGTGAAGTCAAAACTCAACTTTTGTTCTTTAGGAAAGTCAAAACTGAAGTTTTGATTTTCAGGAAATTTAATACCGAAGTTTTGTTCTTCATTGAGGTCAAAAATAAGGTTTGGTTTTTAAGTGAAGTTAAAACTTAAGTTTTGTTATTAACAAAAATCAAAACCCAAGTCTTGATCTTTATGGAAATCAAAACTCAAGTTTTATTCTTCATTGAAGTCAAAACTCAACTTTTGTTCTTTGGGAAAGTCAAAACTAAAGTTTTGATCTTCAGGAAATTTAAATCTGAAGTTTCGTTCTTCAGTGAAGTCAAAACTCAAGTTTGGTTTTTCAGTGAAGTTAAAACTGGTTTTGTTATTCACAAAAAAACAAAACCCATGTCTTGATCTTCAGGGAAATAAAAAATCAAGGTTTGTTCTTCAGTGAAGTCAAAACTCAACTTTTGTTCTTTAGGAAAGTCAAAATTAAAGTTTTGATCTTAAGGAAATTGAAAACTGAGGGTTTGTTCTTCATTGAATTCAAAACTGATGTTTGGATTTTCAGTGAAGTTGAAACTCAAGTTTTGTTCTTCACAAAATTCAAAACTTAGGTCTTGATCTTCAGGGAAATCAAAACTCAAGTTTAGTTTTTCAGTTAAGTTAAAACTCAAGTTCTGTTCTTCAGAAAAGTCAAAACTTAAGTCTTGTTTTTCAGGGAAATCAAAACTAAAATTTTGTTTTTCAGTGAAGTCAAAACTCAACTTTTGTTCTTTAGGAAAGTCAAAACTGAAGTTTTGATTTTCAGGAAATTTAATACCGAAGTTTTGTTCTTCATTGAGGTCAAAAATAAGGTTTGGTTTTTAAGTGAAGTTAAAACTTAAGTTTTGTTATTAACAAAAATCAAAACCCAAGTCTTGATCTTTATGGAAATCAAAACTCAAGTTTTATTCTTCATTGAAGTCAAAACTCAACTTTTGTTCTTTAGGAAAGTGAAAATTAAAGTTTTGATCTTTAGGAAATTTAAAACTAAAGTTTCGTTCTTCAGTTAATTCAAAACTCAAGTTTGGTTTTTCAGTGAAGTTGAAACTTAAGTTTTGTTATTCACAAAAATCAAAACCCATGTCTTGATCTTCAAGGAAATCAAAACTCAAGTTTTGGTCTTTAGTGAAGTCAAAACTCAACTTTTTTTCTCTAGGAAAGTCAAAATTAATGTTTTGATCTTCAGGAAATCTAAAACTGAAGTTTCGTTCTTCAGTGAAGTCAAAACTCAAGTTTGGTTTTTCAGTGAAGTTAAAACTAAAGTTTTGTAATTCACAAAAAACCAAACACATGTCTCGATATTCAGGGAAATCAAAACTCAAGTTTTGTTCTTCAGTGAAGTCAAAACTCAACTTTTGTTCTTTAGGAAAGTCAAAATTAATGTTTTGATCTTCAGGAAATTTAAAACTGAAGTTTCGTTCTTCAGTAAAGTCAAAACTCAAGTTTGGTTTTTAAGTGAAGTTGAAACTCAAGTTTTGTACTTCACAAAATTCAAAACATAGTTCTTAATCTTCAGGGAAATCAAAACTCAAGCTTTGTTCTTCAGTGAAGTCAAAACTCAACTTTTGTTCTTTAGGAATGTCAAAACTGAAGTTTTGATCTTCAGGAAATTTAAAACAGGAGTTTCTTTCTTCACTGAAGTCAAAACTAAAGTTTGGTTTTTCAGTGAAGTTAAAACTTAAGTTTTGTTATTCACAAAAAACAAAACACAAGTCTTCATCTTCCGGGAAATCAAAACTCAAGTTTTGTTCTTCAGTGAAATCAAAACTCAACTTTTGTTCTTTAGGAAAGTCAAAATTAAAGTTTTGATCTTCAGGAAATTTAAATCTGAAGTTTCGTTCTTCAGTGAAGTCAAAACTCAAGTTTGGTTTTTCAGTGAAGTTAAAACTGAAGTTTTGTTATTAACAAAAAAACAAAACCCATGTCTTGATCTTCAGGGAAATCAAAACTCAAGTTTTGTTTTTCAGTGAAGTCAAAACTCAACTTTTGTTTTTTTGGACAGTCACAACTGAAGTTTTGATCTTCAGGAAATTTAAAACTGAAGTTTCGTTCTTCACTGAAGTCAAAACTCAAGTTTGGTTTTTCAGTGAAGTAAAAACTTAAATTTTGTTATTCACAAAAATCAAAACCCAAGTCTTCATCTTCCGGGAAATCAAAACTCAAGTTTTGTTCTTCAGTGAAATCAAAACTCAACTTTTGTTCTTTAGGAAAGTCAAAATTAAAGTTTTGATCTTCAAGAAATTTAAAACTGAAGTTTCGTTCTTCATTGGAGTCAAAACTCAAGTTTGGTTTTCAGTGAAGTTAAAACTTAAGTTTTGTTATTGACAAAAACCAAAACCCAAGTCTTGATCTTCTGGGAAATCAAAACTCAAGTTTTGTTCTTCAGTGTAGTCAAAACTCAACTTTTGTTCTTTAGGAAAGTCAAAATTAAAGTTTTGATCTTCAGGAAATTTAAAACTGAAGTTTCGTTCTTCAGTGAAGTCAAAACTCAAGTTTGGTTTTTCAGTGAAGTTGAAACTCAAGTTTTGTTCTTCACAAAATTCAAAACTTAGGTCTTGATCTTCAGGGAAATCAAAACCCAATCTTTGTTTTTCAGTGAAGTCAAAACTCAACTTTTGTTCTTTAGGAAAGTCAAAACTGAAGTTTTGATCTTCATGAAATTTAAAACTGGAGTTTCTTTCTTCACTGAAGTCAAAACTAAAGTTTGGTTTTTCAGTGAAGTTGAAACTCAAGTTTTGTTATTCACAAAATTCAAAACTTAGGTCTTGATCTTCAGGGAAATTAAAACTCAAGTTTTGTTTTTAAGTGAAGTCAAAACTCAACTTTTGTTCTTTGGGAAAGTCAAAACTAAAGTTTTGATCTTCAGGAAATTTAAATCTGAAGTTTCGTTCTTCAGTGAAGTAAAAACTCAAGTTTGGTTTTTCAGTGAAGTTAAAACTGAAGTTTTGTTATTCACAAAAAAACAAAACCCATGTCTTGATCTTCAGGGAAATAAAAAATCAAGGTTTGTTCTTCAGTGAAGTCAAAACTCAACTTTTGTTCTTTAGGAAAGTCAAAATTAAAGTTTTGATCTTAAGGAAATTGAAAACTGAGGGTTTGTTCTTCATTGAATTCAAAACTGATGTTTGGATTTTCAGTGAAGTTGAAACTCAAGTTTTGTTCTTCACAAAATTCAAAACTTAGGTCTTGATCTTCAGGGAAATCAAAACTCAAGTTTAGTTTTTCAGTTAAGTTAAAACTCAAGTTCTGTTCTTCAGAAAAGTCAAAACTTAAGTCTTGTTTTTCAGGGAAATCAAAACTCAAATTTTGTTTTTCAGTGAAGTCAAAACTCAACTTTTGTTCTTTAGGAAAGTCAAAACTGAAGTTTTGATTTTCAGGAAATTTAATACCGAAGTTTTGTTCTTCATTGAGGTCAAAAATAAGGTTTGGTTTTTAAGTGAAGTTAAAACTTAAGTTTTGTTATTAACAAAAATCAAAACCCAAGTCTTGATCTTTAGGGAAATCAAAACTCAAGTTTTATTCTTCATTGAAGTCAAAACTCAACTTTTGTTCTTTGGGAAAGTCAAAACTAAAGTTTTGATCTTCAGAAAATTTAAATCTGAAGTTTCGTTCTTCAGTGAAGTCAAAACTCAAGTTTGTTTTTTCAGTGAAGTTAAAACTGAAGTTTTGTTATTCATAAAAAAACAAAACCCATGTCTTGATCTTCCGGGAAATACAAAATCAAGGTTTGTTCTTCAGTGAAGTCAAAACTCAACTTTTGTTCTTTAGGAAAGTCAAAATTAAAGTTTTGATCTTAAGGAAATTGAAAACTGAGGGTTTGTTCTTCATTGAATTCAACACTGATGTTTGGATTTTCAGTGAAGTTGAAACTCAAGTTTTGTTCTTCACAAAATTCAAAACTTAGGTCTTGATCTTCAGGGAAATCAAAACTCAAGTTTAGTTTTTCAGTTAAGTTAAAACTCAAGTTCTGTTCTTCAGAAAAGTAAAAACTTAAGCCTTGTTTTTCAGGGAAATCAAAACTAAAATTTTGTTTTTCAGTGAAGTCAAAACTCAACTTTTGTTCTTTAGGAAAGTCAAAACTGAAGTTTTGATTTTCAGGAAATTTAATACCGAAGTTTTGTTCTTCATTGAGGTCAAAAATAAGGTTTGGTTTTTAAGTGAAGTTAAAACTTAAGTTTTGTTATTAACAAAAATCAAAACCCAAGTCTTGATCTTTATGGAAATCAAAACTCAAGTTTTATTCTTCATTGAAGTCAAAACTCAACTTTTGTTCTTTAGGAAAGTGAAAATTAAAGTTTTGATCTTTAGGAAATTTAAAACTAAAGTTTCGTTCTTCAGTTAAGTCAAAACTCAAGTTTGGTTTTTCAGTGAAGTTGAAACTTAAGTTTTGTTATTCACAAAAATCAAAACCCATGTCTTGATCTTCAAGGAAATCAAAACTCAAGTTTTGGTCTTTAGTGAAGTCAAAACTCAACTTTTTTTCTCTAGGAAAGTCAAAATTAAAGTTTTGATCTTCAGGAAATCTAAAACTGAAGTTTCGTTCTTCAGTGAAGTCAAAACTCAAGTTTGGTTTTTCAGTGAAGTTAAAACTAAAGTTTTGTTATTCACAAAAAACCAAACACATGTCTCGATATTCAGGGAAATCAAAACTCAAGTTTTGTTCTTCAGTGAAGTCAAAACTCAACTTTTGTTCTTTAGGAAAGTCAAAATTAATGTTTTGATCTTCAGGAAATTTAAAACTGAAGTTTCGTTCTTCAGTAAAGTCAAAACTCAAGTTTGGTTTTTAAGTGAAGTTGAAACTCAAGTTTTGTTCTTCACAAAATTCAAAACATAGTTCTTAATCTTCAGGGAAATCAAAACTCAAGCTTTGTTCTTCAGTGAAGTCAAAACTCAACTTTTGTTCTTTAGGAATGTCAAAACTGAAGTTTTAATCTTCAGGAAATTTAAAACAGGAGTTTCTTTCTTCACTGAAGTCAAAACTAAAGTTTGGTTTTTCAGTGAAGTTAAAACTTAAGTTTTGTTATTCACAAAAAACAAAACACAAGTCTTCATCTTCCGGGAAATCAAAACTCAAGTTTTGTTCTTCAGTGAAATCAAAACTCAACTTTTGTTCTTTAGGAAAGTCAAAATTAAAGTTTTGATCTTCAGGAAATTTAAATCTGAAGTTTCGTTCTTCAGTGAAGTCAAAACTCAAGTTTGGTTTTTCAGTGAAGTTAAAACTGAAGTTTTGTTATTAACAAAAAAACAAAACCCATGTCTTGATCTTCAGGGAAATCAAAACTCAAGGTTTGTTCTTCAGTGAAGTCGAAATTCAACTTTTGTTCTTTAGGAAAGTCAAAATTAAAGTTTTGGTCTTCAGGAAATTGAAAACTGAGGTTTTGTTCTTCATTGAATTCAAAACTGATGTTTGGATTTTCATTGAAGTTGAAACTCAAGTTTTGTTCTTCACAAAATTCCAAACTTAGGTCTTGATCTTCAGGGAAATCAAAACTCAAATTTAGTTTTTCAGTGAATTCAAAACTCCACTTTTGTTCTTTAGGAAAGTCAAAACTGAAGTTTTGATCTTCAGGAAATTTAAAACTGAAGTTTCGTTCTTCACTGAAGTAAAAAATCAAGTTTGGTTTTTCATTGAAGTTAAAACTTTTGTTATTCACAAAAAACAAAACCCAAGTAACGATCTTCAGGGAAATCAAAACTCAAGTTTTGTTCTTTAGTGAAGTCAAAACTCCACTTTTGTTCTTTAGGAAAGTCAAAATTAAAGTTTTGATATTCAGGAAATTTAAAACTGAAGATTCGTTCTTCAGTGAAGTCAAAACTCAAAGTTTTATCTTCAGGGATGTCAGAACTCAAGTTTGTTTTTCAGTGAAGTCAAAACTCAACTTTTGATCTTTAGGAAAGTCAAAACTGAAGTTTTAATCTTCAGGAAATATCAAACTGAAGTTCCGTTCTTCAGTGAAATTAAAAATTAAGTTTTGTTTTTCATTGAAGTCAAAAGTCAAGTTTTGTGCTTCACAAAATTCAAAACTTAAGTCTTGATCTTCAGGGAAATCAAAACTCAAGTTTTGTTTTTCAGTGAAGTCAAAACTCAACTTTTGTTTTTTTGGACAGTCACAACTGAAGTTTTGATCTTCAGGAAATTTAAAACTGAAGTTTCGTTCTTCACTGAAGTCAAAACTCAAGTTTGGTTTTTCAGTGAAGTAAAAACTTAAATTTTGTTATTCACAAAAATCAAAACCCAAGTCTTCATCTTCTGGGAAATCAAAACTCAAGTTTTGTTCTTCAGTGAAATCAAAACTCAACTTTTGTTCTTTAGGAAAGTCAAAATTAAAGTTTTGATCTTCAAGAAATTTAAAACTGAAGTTTCGTTCTTCATTGGAGTCAAAACTCAAGTTTGGTTTTCAGTGAAGTTAAAACTTAAGTTTTGTTATTGACAAAAACCAAAACCCAAGTCTTGATCTTCCGGGAAATCAAAACTCAAGTTTTGTTCTTCAGTGAAGTCAAAACTCAACTTTTGTTCTTTAGGAAAGTCAAAATTAAAGTTTTGATCTTCAGGAAATTTAAAACTGAAGTTTCGTTCTTCAGTGAAGTCAAAACTCAAGTTTGGTTTTTCAGTGAAGTTGAAACTCAAGTTTTGTTCTTCACAAAATTCAAAACTTAGGTCTTGATCTTCAGGGAAATCAAAACCCAATCTTTGTTTTTCAGTGAAGTCAAAACTCAACTTTTGTTCTTTAGGAAAGTCAAAACTGAAGTTTTGATCTTCATGAAATTTAAAACTGGAGTTTCTTTCTTCACTGAAGTCAAAACTAAAGTTTGGTTTTTCAGTGAAGTTGAAACTCAAGTTTTGTTCTTCACAAAATTCAAAACTTAGGTCTTGATCTTCAGGGAAATTAAAACTCAAGTTTTGTTTTTAAGTGAAGTCAAAACTCAACTTTTGTTCTTTGGGAAAGTCAAAACTAAAGTTTTGATCTTCAGGAAATTTAAATCTGAAGTTTCGTTCTTCAGTGAAGTCAAAACTCAAGTTTGGTTTTTCAGTGAAGTTAAAACTGAAGTTTTGTTATTCACAAAAAAACAAAACCCATGTCTTGATCTTCAGGGAAATAAAAAATCAAGGTTTGTTCTTCAGTGAAGTCAAAACTCAACTTTTGTTCTTTAGGAAAGTCAAAATTAAAGTTTTGATCTTAAGGAAATTGAAAACTGAGGGTTTGTTCTTCATTGAATTCAAAACTGATGTTTGGATTTTCAGTGAAGTTGAAACTCAAGTTTTGTTCTTCACAAAATTCAAAACTTAGGTCTTGATCTTCAGGGAAATCAAAACTCAAGTTTAGTTTTTCAGTTAAGTTAAAACTCAAGTTCTGTTCTTCAGAAAAGTCAAAACTTAAGTCTTGTTTTTCAGGGAAATCAAAACTCAAATTTTGTTTTTCAGTGAAGTCAAAACTCAACTTTTGTTCTTTAGGAAAGTCAAAACTGAAGTTTTGATTTTCAGGAAATTTAATACCGAAGTTTTGTTCTTCATTGAGGTCAAAAATAAGGTTTGGTTTTTAAGTGAAGTTAAAACTTAAGTTTTGTTATTAACAAAAAAACAAAACCCAAGTCTTGATCTTTATGGAAATCAAAACTCAAGTTTTATTCTTCATTGAAGTCAAAACTCAACTTTTGTTCTATGGGAAAGTCAAAACTAAAGTTTTGATCTTCAGGAAATTTAAATCTGAAGTTTCGTTCTTCAGTGAAGTCAAAACTCAAGTTTGGTTTTTCAGTGAAGTTAAAACTGAAGTTTTGTTATTCACAAAAAAACAAAACCCATGTCTTGATCTTCAGGGAAATAAAAAATCAAGGTTAGTTCTTCAGTGAAGTCAAAACTCAACTTTTGTTCTTTAGGAAAGTCAAAATTAAAGTTTGGATCTTAAGGAAATTTAAAACTGAGGGTTTGTTCTTCATTGAATTCAAAACTGATGTTTGGATTTTCAGTGAAGTTGAAACTCAAGTTTTGTTCTTCACAAAATTCAAAACTTAGGTCTTGATCTTCAGGGAAATCAAAACTCAAGTTTAGTTTTTCAGTTAAGTTAAAACTCAAGTTCTGTTCTTCAGAAAAGTCAAAACTTAAGTCTTGTTTTTCAGGGAAATCAAAACTCAAATTTTGTTTTTCAGTGAAGTCAAAACTCAACTTTTGTTCTTTAGGAAAGTCAAAACTGAAGTTTTGATTTTCAGGAAATTTAATACCGAAGTTTTGTTCTTCATTGAGGTCAAAAATAAGGTTTGGTTTTTAAGTGAAGTTAAAACTTAAGTTTTGTTATTAACAAAAATCAAAACCCAAGTCTTGATCTTTATGGAAATCAAAACTCAAGTTTTATTCTTCATTGAAGTCAAAACTCAATTTTCGTTCTTTAGGAAAGTGAAAATTAAAGTTTTGATCTTTAGGAAATTTAAAACTAAAGTTTCGTTCTTCAGTTAAGTCAAAACTCAAGTTTGGTTTTTCAGTGAAGTTGAAACTTAAGTTTTGTTATTCACAAAAATCAAAACCCATGTCTTGATCTTCAAGGAAATCAAAACTCAAGTTTTGGTCTTTAGTGAAGTCAAAACTCAACTTTTTTTCTTTAGGAAAGTCAAAATTAAAGTTTTGATCTTCAGGAAATCTAAAACTGAAGTTTCGTTCTTCAGTGAAGTCAAAACTCAAGTTTGGTTTTTCAGTGAAGTTAAAACTAAAGTTTTGTAATTCACAAAAAACCAAACACATGTCTCGATATTCAGGGAAATCAAAACTCAAGTTTTGTTCTTCAGTGAAGTCAAAACTCAACTTTTGTTCTTTAGGAAAGTCAAAATTAATGTTTTGATCTTCAGGAAATTTAAAACTGAAGTTTCGTTCTTCAGTAAAGTCAAAACTCAAGTTTGGTTTTTAAGTGAAGTTGAAACTCAAGTTTTGTTCTTCACAAAATTCAAAACATAGTTCTTAATCTTCAGGGAAATCAAAACTCAAGCTTTGTTCTTCAGTGAAGTCAAAACTCAACTTTTGTTCTTTAGGAATGTCAAAACTGAAGTTTTGATCTTCAGGAAATTTAAAACAGGAGTTTCTTTCTTCACTGAAGTCAAAACTAAAGTTTGGTTTTTCAGTGAAGTTAAAACTTAAGTTTTGTTATTCACAAAAAACAAAACACAAGTCTTCATCTTCCGGGAAATCAAAACTCAAGTTTTGTTCTTCAGTGAAATCAAAACTCAACTTTTGTTCTTTGGGAAAGTCAAAATTAAAGTTTTGATCTTCAGGAAATTTAAATCTGAAGTTTCGTTCTTCAGTGAAGTCAAAACTCAAGTTTGGTTTTTCAGTGAAGTTAAAACTGAAGTTTTGTTATTCACAAAAAAAACAAAACCCATGTCTTGATCTTCAGGGAAATAAAAAATCAAGGTTTGTTCTTCAGTGAAGTCAAAACTCAACTTTTGTTCTTTAGGAAAGTCAAAATTAAAGTTTTGATCTTAAGGAAATTGAAAACTGAGGGTTTGTTCTTCATTGAATTCAAAACTGATGTTTGGATTTTCAGTGAAGTTGAAACTCAAGTTTTGTTCTTCACAAAATTCAAAACTTAGGTCTTGATCTTCAGGGAAATCAAAACTCAAGTTTAGTTTTTCAGTTAAGTTAAAACTCAAGTTCTGTTCTTCAGAAAAGTCAAACCTTAAGTCTTTTTTTTCAGGGAAATCAAAACTCAAATTTTGTTTTTCAGTGAAGTCAAAACTCAACTTTTGTTCTTTAGGAAAGTCAAAACTGAAGTTTTGATTTTCAGGAAATTTAATACCGAAGTTTTGTTCTTCATTGAGGTCAAAAATAAGGTTTGGTTTTTAAGTGAAGTTAAAACTTAAGGTTTGTTATTAACAAAAATCAAAACCCAAGTCTTGATCTTTATGGAAATCAAAACTCAAGTTTTATTCTTCATTGAAGTCAAAACTCAACTTTTGTTCTTTAGGAAAGTGAAAATTAAAGTTTTGATCTTTAGGAAATTTAAAACTAAAGTTTCGTTCTTCAGTTAAGTTAAAACTCAAGTTTGGTTTTTCAGTGAAGTTGAAACTTAAGTTTTGTTATTCACAAAAATCAAAACCCATGTCTAGATCTTCAAGGAAATCAAAACTCAAGTTTTGGTCTTTAGTGAAGTCAAAACTCAACTTTTTTTCTTTAGGAAAGTCAAAATTAACGTTTTGATCTTCAGGAAATCTAAAACTGAAGTTTCGTTCTTCAGTGAAGTCAAAACTCAAGTTTGGTTTTTCAGTGAAGTTAAAACTAAAGTTTTGTTATTCACAAAAAACCAAACACATGTCTCGATATTCAGGGAAATCAAAACTCAAGTTTTGTTCTTCAGTGAAGTCAAAACTCAACTTTTGTTCTTTAGGAAAGTCAAAATTAATGTTTTGATCTTCAGGAAATTTAAAACTGAAGTTTCGTTCTTCAGTAAAGTCAAAACTCAAGTTTGGTTTTTAAGTGAAGTTGAAACTCAAGTTTTGTTCTTCACAAAATTCAAAACATAGTTCTTAATCTTCAGGGAAATCAAAACTCAAGCTTTGTTCTTCAGTGAAGTCAAAACTCAACTTTTGTTCTTTAGGAATGTCAAAACTGAAGTTTTGATCTTCATGAAATTTAAAACAGGAGTTTCTTTCTTCACTGAAGTCAAAACTAAAGTTTGGTTTTTCAGTGAAGTTAAAATTTAAGTTTTGTTATTCACAAAAAACAAAACCCAAGTCTTCATCTTCCGGGAAACCAAAACTCAAGTTTTGTTCTTCAGTGAAATCAAAACTCAACTTTTGTTCTTTAGGAAAGTCAAAATTAAAGTTTTGATCTTCAGGAAATTTAAAACTGAAGTTTCGTTCTTCATTGGAGTCAAAACTCAAGTTTAGTTTTTCAGTGAAGTTAAAACTGAAGTTTTGTTATTAACAAAAAAACAAAACCCATGTCTTGATCTTCAGGGAAATCAAAAATCAAGGTTTGTTCTTCAGTGAAGTCGAAACTCAACTTTTGTTCTTTAGGAAAGTCAAAATTAAAGTTTTGGTCTTCAGGAAATTGAAAACTGAGGTTTTGTTCTTCATTGAATTCAAAACTGATGTTTGGATTTTCAGTGAAGTTGAAACTCAAGTTTTGTTCTTCACAAAATTCAAAACTTAGGTGTTGATCTTCAGGGAAATCAAAACTCAAGTTTAGTTTTTCAGTTAAGTTAAAACTCAAGTTCTGTTCTTCAGAAAAGTCAAAACTTAAGTCTTGTTTTTCAGGGAAATCAAAACTCAAATTTTGTTTTTCAGTGAAGTCAAAACTCAACTTTTGTTCTTTAGGAAAGTCAAAACTGAAGTTTTGATCTTCATGAAATTTAAAACTGGAGTTTCTTTCTTCACTGAAGTCAAAACTAAAGTTTGGTTTTTCAGTGAAGTTGAAAATCAAGTTTTGTTCTTCACAAAATTCAAAACTTAGGTCTTGATCTTCAGGGAAATTAAAACTCAAGTTTTGTTTTTAAGTGAAGTCAAAACTCAACTTTTGTTCTTTGGGAAAGCCAAAACTAAAGTTTTGATCTTTAGGAAATTCAAAACTGAAGTTTCTCTCTTCAGTGAAGTCAAAACTCAAGTTTAGTTTTTCAGTGAAGTTAAAACTCAAGTTCTGTTCTTCAGAAAAGTCAAAACTTAAGTCTTGTTTTTCAGGGAAATCAAAACTCAAATTTTGTTTTTCAGTGAATGCAAAACTCAACTTTTGTTCTTTAGGAAAGTCAAAACTGAAGTTTTGATTTTGAGGAAATTTAATACCAAAGTTTCGTTCTTCATTGAGGTCAAAAATAAGTTTTGGTTTTTAACTGAAGTTAAAACTTAAGTTTTGTTATTCACAAAAATCAAAACCCAAGTCTTGATCTTTAGGGAAATCAAAACTCAAGTTTTATTCTTCAGTGAAGTCAAAACTCAACTTTTGTTCATTCGGAAAGTCAAAATTAAAGTTTTGATCTTCAGGAAATTTAAATATGAAGTTTCGTTCTTCAGTGAAGTCAAAACTCAAGTTTGGTTTTTCAGTGAAGTTAAAACTGAAGTTTTGTTATTAACAAAAAACAAAACCCATGTCTTGATCTTCAGGGAAATAAAAAATCAAGGTTTGTTCTTCAGTGAAGTCAAAACTCAACTTTTGTTCTTTAGGAAAGTCAAAATTAAAGTTTTGATCTTAAGGAAATTGAAAACTGAGGGTTTGTTCTTCATTGAATTCAAAACTGATGTTTGGATTTTCAGTGAAGTTGAAACTCAAGTTTTGTTCTTCACAAAATTCAAAACTTAGGTCTTGATCTTCAGGGAAATCAAAACTCAAGTTTAGTTTTTCAGTTAAGTTAAAACTCAAGTTCTGTTCTTCAGAAAAGTCAAAACTTAAGTCTTGTTTTTCAGGGAAATCAAAACTCAAATTTTGTTTTTCAGTGAAGTCAAAACTCAACTTTTGTTCTTTAGGAAAGTCAAAACTGAAGTTTTGATTTTCAGGAAATTTAATACCGAAGTTTTGTTCTTCATTGAGGTCAAAAATAAGGTTTGGTTTTTAAGTGAAGTTAAAACTTAAGTTTTGTTATTAACAAAAATCAAAACCCAAGTCTTGATCTTTATGGAAATCAAAACTCAAGTTTTATTCTTCAGTGAAGTCAAAACTCAACTTTTGTTCTTTAGGAAAGTGAAAATTAAAGTTTTGATCTTTAGGAAATTTAAAACTAAAGTTTCGTTCTTCAGTTAAGTCAAAACTCAAGTTTGGTTTTTCAGTGAAGTTGAAACTTAAGTTTTGTTATTCACAAAAATCAAAACCCATGTCTTGATCTTCAAGGAAATCAAAACTCAAGTTTTTGTCTTTAGTGAAGTCAAAACTCAACTTTTTTTCTTTAGGAAAGTCAAAATTAAAGTTTTGATCTTCAGGAAATTTAAAACTGAAGTTTCGTTCTTCAGTGAAGTCAAAACTCAAGTTTGGTTTTTCAGTGAAGTTGAAACTCAAGTTTTGTTCTTCACAAAATTCAAAACTTAGGTCTTGATATTCAGGGAAATCAAAACTCAATCTTTGTTTTTCAGTGAAGTCAAAACTCAACTTTTGTTCTTTAGGAAAGTCAAAACTGAAGTTTTGATCTTCATGAAATTTAAAACTGGAGTTTCTTTCTTCACTGAAGTCAAAACTAAAGTTTGGTTTTTCAGTGAAGTTGAAACTCAAGTTTTGTTCTTCACAAAATTCAAAACTTAGGTCTTGATCTTCAGGGAAATTAAAACTCAAGTTTTGTTTTTAAGTGAAGTCAAAACTCAACTTTTGTTCTTTGGGAAAGTCAAAACTAAAGTTTTGATCTTCAGGAAATTTAAATCTGAAGTTTCGTTCTTCAGTGAAGTCAAAACTCAAGTTTGGTTTTTCAGTGAAGTTAAAACTGAAGTTTTGTTATTCACAAAAAAACAAAACCCATGTCTTGATCTTCAGGGAAATAAAAAATCAAGGTTTGTTCTTCAGTGAAGTCAAAACTCAACTTTTGTTCTTTAGGAAAGTCAAAATTAAAGTTTTGATCTTCAGGAAATTTAAAACTGAGGTTTTGTTCTTCATTGAATTCAAAACTGATGTTTGAATTTTCAGTGAAGTTGAAACTCAAGTTTTGTTCTTCACAAAATTCAAAACTTAGGTCTTGATCTTCGGGGAAATCAAAACTCAAGTTTAGTTTTTCAGTTAAGTTAAAACTCAAGTTCTGTTCTTCAGAAAAGTCAAAACTTAAGTCTTGTTTTTCAGGGAAATCAAAACTCAAATTTTGTTTTTCAGTGAAGTCAAAACTCAACTTTTGTTCTTTAGGAAAGTCAAAACTGAAGTTTTGATTTTCAGGAAATTTAATACCGAAGTTTTGTTCTTCATTGAGGTCAAAAATAAGGTTTGGTTTTTAAGTGAAGTTAAAACTTAAGTTTTGTTATTAACAAAAATCAAAACCCAAGTCTTGATCTTTAGGGAAATCAAAACTCAAGTTTTGTTCTTCAGTGAAGTCAAAACTCAACTGTTGTTCATTCGGAAAGTCAAAATTAAAGTTTTGATCTTCAGGAAATTTAAATCTGAAGTTTCGTTCTTCAGTGAAGTCAAAACTCAAGTTTGGTTTTTCAGTGAAGTTAAAACTGAAGTTTTGTTATTCACAAAAAACCAAAACCCATGTCTTGATCTTCAGGGAAATAAAAAATCAAGGTTTGTTCTTCAGTGAAGTCAAAACTCAACTTTTGTTCTTTAGGAAAGTCAAAATTAAAGTTTTGATCTTCAGGAAATTTAAAACTGAGGTTTTGTTCTTCATTGAATTCAAAACTGATGTTTGGATTTTCAGTGAAGTTGAAACTCAAGTTTTGTTCTTCACAAAATTCAAAACTTAGGTCTTGATCTTCAGGGAAATCAAAACTCAAGTTTAGTTTTTCAGTTAAGTTAAAACTCAAGTTCTGTTCTTCAGAAAAGTCAAAACTTAAGTCTTGTTTTTCAGGGAAATCAAAACTCAAATTTTGTTTTTCAGTGAAGTCAAAACTCAACTTTTGTTCTTTTGGAAAGTCAAAACTGAAGTTTTGATTTTCAGGAAATTTAATACCGAAGTTTTGTTCTTCATTGAGGTCAAAAATAAGGTTTGGTTTTTAAGTGAAGTTAAAACTTAAGTTTTGTTATTAACAAAAATCAAAACCCAAGTCTTGATCTTTATGGAAATCAAAACTCAAGTTTTGTTCTTCAGTGAAGTCAAAACTCAACTTTTGTTCTTTAGGAAAGTGAAAATTAAAGTTTTGATCTTTAGGAAATTTAAAACTAAAGTTTCGTTCTTCAGTTAAGTCAAAACTCAAGTTTGGTTTTTCAGTGAAGTTGAAACTTAAGTTTTGTTATTCACAAAAATCAAAACCCATGTCTTGATCTTCAAGGAAATCAAAACTCAAGTTTTGGTATTTAGTAAAGTCAAAACTCAACTTTTTTTCTTTAGGAAAGTCAAAATTAAAGTTTTGATCTTCAGGAAATCTAAAACTAAAGTTTCGTTCTTCAGTGAAGTCAAAACTCAAGTTTGGTTTTTCAGTGAAGTTAAAACTAAAGTTTTGTTATTCACAAAAAACCAAACACATGTCTCGATCTTCAGGGAAATCAAAACTCAAGTTTTGTTCTTCAGGGAAGTCAAAACTCAACTTTTGTTCTTTAGGAAAGTCAAAATTAATGTTTTGATCTTCAGGAAATTTAAAACTGAAGTTTCGTTCTACAGGAGTGTCAAAACTCAAGTTTGGTTTTTCAGTGAAGTTGAACCTCAAGTTTTGTTCTTCACAAAATTCAAAACATAGTTCTTAATCTTCAGGGAAATCAAAACTCAAGCTTTGTTCTTCAGTGAAGTCAAAACTCAACTTTTGTTATTTAGGAATGTCAAAACTGAAGTTTTGATCTTCAGGAAATTTAAAACTGAAGTTTGGTTCTTCACTGAAGTGAAAACTCAAGTTTGGTTTTTCAGTGAAGTAAAAACTTAAATTTTGTTATTCACAAAAATCAAAACCCAAGTCTTCATCTTTCGGGAAATCAAAACTCAAGTTTTGTTCTTCAGTGAAATCAAAACTCAACTTTTGTTCTTTAGGAAAGTCAAAATTAGAGTTTTGATCTTCAGGAAATTTAAAACTGAAGTTTCGTTCTTCATTGGAGTCAAAACTCAAGTTTGGTTTTCAGTGAAGTTAAAACTTAAGTTTTGTTATTGACAAAAACCAAAACCCAAGTCTTGATCTTCCGGGAAATCAAAACTCAAGTTTTGTTCTTCAGTGACGTCAAAACTCAACTTTTGTTCTTTAGGAAAGTCAAAATTAAAGTTTTGATCTTCAGGAAATTTAAAACTGAAGTTTCGTTCTTCAGTGAAGTCAAAACTCAAGTTTGGTTTTTCAGTGAAGTTGAAACTCAAGTTTTGTTCTTCAAAAAATTCAAAACTTAGGTCTTGATGATCAGGGAAATCAAAACTCAATCTTTGTTTTTCAGTGAAGTCAAAACTCAACTTTTGTTCTTTAGGAAAGTCAAAACTGAAGTTTTGATCTTCATGAAATTTAAAACTGGAGTTTCTTTCTTCACTGAAGTCAAAACTAAAGTTTGGTTTTTCAGTGAAGTTGAAAATCAAGTTTTGTTCTTCACAAAACTCAAAACTTAGGTCTTGATCTTCAGGGAAATTAAAACTCAAGTTTTGTTTTTAAGTGAAGTCAAAACTCAACTTTTGTTCTTTGGGAAAGTCAAAACTAAAGTTTTGATCTTTAGGAAATTCAAAACTGAAGTTTCTCTCTTCAGTGAAGTCAAAACTCAAGTTTAGTTTTTCAGTGAAGTTAAAACTCAAGTTCTGTTCTTCAGAAAAGTCAAAACTTAAGTCTTGTTTTTCAGGGAAATCAAAACTCAAATTTTGTTTTTCAGTGAATGCAAAACTCAACTTTTGTTCTTTAGGAAAGTCAAAACTGAAGTTTTGATTTTGAGGAAATTTAATACCAAAGTTTCGTTCTTCATTGAGGTCAAAAATAAGTTTTGGTTTTTAACTGAAGTTAAAACTTAAGTTTTGTTATTCACAAAAATCAAAACCCAAGTCTTGATCTTTAGGGAAATCAAAACTCAAGTTTTATTCTTCAGTGAAGTCAAAACTCAACTTTTGTTCATTCGGAAAGTCAAAATTAAAGTTTTGATCTTCAGGAAATTTAAATATGAAGTTTCGTTCTTCAGTGAAGTCAAAACTCAAGTTTGGTTTTTCAGTGAAGTTAAAACTGAAGTTTTGTTATTAACAAAAAACAAAACCCATGTCTTGATCTTCAGGGAAATAAAAAATCAAGGTTTGTTCTTCAGTGAAGTCAAAACTCAACTTTTGTTCTTTAGGAAAGTCAAAATTAAAGTTTTGATCTTAAGGAAATTGAAAACTGGGGGTTTGTTCTTCATTGAATTCAAAACTGATGTTTGGATTTTCAGTGAAGTTGAAACTCAAGTTTTGTTCTTCACAAAATTCAAAACTTAGGTCTTGATCTTCAGAGAAATCAAAACTCAAGTTTAGTTTTTCAGTTAAGTTAAAACTCAAGTTCTGTTCTTCAGAAAAGTCAAAACTTAAGTCTTGTTTTTCAGGGAAATCAAAACTCAAATTTTGTTTTTCAGTGAAGTCAAAACTCAACTTTTGTTCTTTAGGAAAGTCAAAACTGAAGTTTTGATTTTCAGGAAATTTAATACCGAAGTTTTGTTCTTCATTGAGGTCAAAAATAAGGTTTGGTTTTTAAGTGAAGTTAAAACTTAAGTTTTGTTATTAACAAAAATCAAAACCCAAGTCTTGATCTTTATGGAAATCAAAACTCAAGTTTTATTCTTCAGTGAAGTCAAAACCCAACTTTTGTTCTTTAGGAAAGTGAAAATTAAAGTTTTGATCTTTAGGAAATTTAAAACTAAAGTTTCGTTCTTCAGTTAAGTCAAAACTCAAGTTTGGTTTTTCAGTGAAGTTGAAACTTAAGTTTTGTTATTCACAAAAATCAAAACCCATGTCTTGATCTTCAAGGAAATCAAAACTCAAGTTTTGGTCTTTAGTGAAGTCAAAACTCAACTTTTTTTCTTTAGGAAAGTCAAAATTAAAGTTTTGATCTTCAGGAAACCTAAAACTGAAGTTTCGTTCTTCAGTGAAGTCAAAACTCAAGTTTGGTTTTTCAGTGAAGTTAAAACTAAAGTTTTGTTATTCACAAAAAACCAAACACATGTCTCGATATTCAGGGAAATCAAAACTCAAGTTTTGTTCTTCAGTGAAGTCAAAACTCAACTTTTGTTCTTTAGGAAAGTCAAAATTAATGTTTTGATCTTCAGGAAATTTAAAACTGAAGTTTCGTTCTTCAGTAAAGTCAAAACTCAAGTTTGGGTTTTCAGTGAAGTTGAAACTCAAGTTTTGTTCTTAACAAAATTCAAAACATAGTTCTTAATCTTCAGGGAAATCAAAACTCAAGCTTTGTTCTTCAGTGAAGTCAAAACTCAACTTTTGTTCTTTAGGAATGTCAAAACTGAAGTTTTGATCTTCAGGAAATTTAAAACAGGAGTTTCTTTCTTCACTGAAGTCAAAACTAAAGTTTGGTTTTTCAGTGAAGTTAAAACTTAAGTTTTGTTATTCACAAAAAACAAAACCCAAGTCTTGATCTTCCGGGAAATCAAAACTCAAGTTTTGTTCTTCAGTGAAATCAAAACCCAACTTTTGTTCTTTAGGAAAGTCAAAATTAAAGTTTTGATCTTCAGGAAATTTAAAACTGAAGTTTCGTTCTTCATTGGAGTCAAAACTCAAGTTTAGTTTTTCAGTGAAGTTAAAACTTAAGTTTTGTTATTGACAAAAATCAAAACACAAGTCTTGATCTTTAGGGAAATCAAAACTCAAGTTTTGTTCTTCAGTGAAGTCAAAACTCAACTTTTGTTTTTTGGAAAGTCAAAATTAAAGTTTTGTTCTTCAGGAAATTTAAAACTGAAGTTTCGTTCTTCAGTGAAGTCAAAACTCAAGTTTGGTTTTTCAGTGAAGTTGAAACTCAAGTTTTGTTCTTCACAAAATTCAAAACTTAGGTCTTGATCTTCAGGGAAATCAAAACTCAATCTTTGTTTTTCAGTGAAGTCAAAACTCAACTTTTGTTCTTTAGGAAAGTCAAAACTGAAGTTTTGATCTTCATGAAAGTTAAAACTGGAGTTTCTTTCTTCACTGAAGTCAAAACTAAAGATTGGTTTTTCAGTGAAGTTGAAACTCAAATTTTGTTCTTCAAAAAATTCAAAACTTAGGTCTTGATCTTCAGGGAAATTAAAACTCAAGTTTTGTTTTTAAGTGAAGTCAAAACTCAACTTTTGTTCTTTGGGAAAGTCAAAACTAAAGTTTTGATCTTTAGGAAATTCAAAACTGAAGTTTCTCTCTTCAGTGAAGTCAAAACTCAAGTTTAGTTTTTCAGTGAAGTTAAAACTCAAGTTCTGTTCTTCAGAAAAGTCAAAACTTAAGTCTTGTTTTTCTGGGAAATAAAAACTAAAATTTTGTTTTTCAGTGAATGCAAAAATCAACTTTTGTTCTTTAGGAAAGTCAAAACTGAAGTTTTGATTTTGAGGAAATTTAATACTAAAGTTTCGTTCTTCATTGAGGTCAAAAATAAGGTTTGGTTTTTAACTGAAGTTAAAACTAAAGTTTTGTTATTCACAAAAATCAAAACCCAAGTCTTGATCTTTAGGGAAATCAAAACTCAAGTTTTATTCTTCAGTGAAGTCAAAACTCAACTTTTGTTCATTCGGAAAGTCAAAATTAAAGTTTTGATCTTCAGGAAATTTAAATCTGAAGTTTCGTTCTTCAGTGAAGTCAAAACTCAAGTTTGGTTTTTCAGTGAAGTTGAAACTTAAGTTTTGTTATTCACAAAAATCAAAACCCATGTCTTGATCTTCAAGGAAATCAAAACTCAAGTTTTGGTATTTAGTAAAGTCAAAACTCAACTTTTTTTTCTTTAGGAAAGTCAAAATTAAAGTTTTGATCTTCAGGAAATCTAAAACTAAAGTTTCGTTCTTCAGTGAAGTCAAAACTCAAGTTTGGTTTTTCAGTGAAGTTAAAACTAAAGTTTTGTTATTCACAAAAAACCAAACACATGTCTCGATCTTCAGGGAAATCAAAACTCAAGTTTTGTTCTTCAGTGAAGTCAAAACTCAACTTTTGTTCTTTAGGAAAGTCAAAATTAATGTTTTGATCTTCAGGAAATTTAAAACTGAAGTTTCGTTCTACAGGAAAGTCAAAACTCAAGTTTGGTTTTTCAGTGAAGTTGAACCTCAAGTTTTGTTCTTCACAAAATTCAAAACATAGTTCTTAATCTTCAGGGAAATCAAAACTCAAGCTTTGTTCTTCAGTGAAGTCAAAACTCAACTTTTGTTCTTTAGGAATGTCAAAACTGAAGTTTTGATCTTCAGGAAATTTAAAACTGAAGTTTGGTTCTTCACTGAAGTGAAAACTCAAGTTTGGTTTTTCAGTGAAGTAAAAACTTACATTTTGTTATTCACAAAAATCAAAACCCAAGTCTTCATCTTTCGGGAAATCAAAACTCAAGTTTTGTTCTTCAGTGAAATCAAAACTCAACTTTTGTTCTTTAGGAAAGTCAAAATTAGAGTTTTGATCTTCAGGAAATTTAAAACCGAAGTTTCGTTCTTCATTGGAGTCAAACCTCAAGTTTGGTTTTCAGTGAAGTTAAAACTTAAGTTTTGTTATTGACAAAAACCAAAACTCAAGTCTTGATCTTCCGGGAAATCAAAACTCAAGTTTTGTTCTTCAGTGAAGTCAAAACTCAACTTTTGTTTTTTAGGAAAGTCAAAATTAAAGTTTTGATCTTCAGGAAATTTAAAACTGAAGTTTCGTTCTTCAGTGAAGTCAAAACTCAAGTTTGGTTTTTCAGTGAAGTTGAAACTCAAGTTTTGTTCTTCACAAAATTCAAAACTTAGGTCTTGATCTTCAGGGAAATCAAAACTCAATCTTTGTTTTTCAGTGAAGTCAAAACTCAACTTTTGTTCTTTAGGAAAGTCAAAACTGAAGTTTTGATCTTCATGAAATTTAAAACTGGAGTTTCTTTCTTCACTGAAGTCAAAACTAAAGTTTGGTTTTTCAGTGAAGTTGAAAATCAAGTTTTGTTCTTCACAAAATTAAAAACTTAGGTCTTGATCTTCAGGGAAATTAAAACTCAAGTTTTGTTTTTAAGTGAAGTCAAAACTCAACTTTTGTTCTTTGGGAAAGTCAAAACTAAAGTTTTGATCTTTAGGAAATTCAAAACTGAAGTTTCTCTCTTCAGTGAAGTCAAAACTCAAGTTTAGTTTTTCAGTGAAGTTAAAACTCAAGTTCTGTTCTTCAGAAAAGTCAAAACTTAAGTCTTGTTTTTCAGGGAAATCAAAACTCAAATTTTGTTTTTCAGTGAATGCAAAACTCAACTTTTGTTCTTTAGGAAAGTCAAAACTGAAGTTTTGATTTTGAGGAAATTTAATACCAAAGTTTCGTTCTTCATTGAGGTCAAAAATAAGGTTTGGTTTTTAACTGAAGTTAAAACTTAAGTTTTGTTATTCACAAAAATCAAAACCCAAGTCTTGATCTTTAGGGAAATCAAAACTCAAGTTTTATTCTTCAGTGAAGTCAAAACTCAACTTTTGTTCATTCGGAAAGTCAAAATTAAAGTTTTGATCTTCAGGAAATTTAAATATGAAGTTTCGTTCTTCAGTGAAGTCAAAACTCAAGTTTGGTTTTTCAGTGAAGTTAAAACTGAAGTTTTGTTATTAACAAAAAACAAAACCCATGTCTTGATCTTCAGGGAAATAAAAAATCAAGGTTTGTTCTTCAGTGAAGTCAAAACTCAACTTTTGTTCTTTAGGAAAGTCAAAATTAAAGTTTTGATCTCAAGGAAATTGAAAACTGAGGGTTTGTTCTTCATTGAATTCAAAACTGATGTTTGGATTTTCAGTGAAGTTGAAACTCAAGTTTTGTTCTTCACAAAATTCAAAACTTAGGTCTTGATCTTCAGGGAAATCAAAACTCAAGTTTAGTTTTTCAGTTAAGTTAAAACTCAAGTTCTGTTCTTCAGAAAAGTCAAAACTTAAGTCTTGTTTTTCAGGGAAATCAAAACTCAAATTTTGTTTTTCAGTGAAGTCAAAACTCAACTTTTGTTCTTTAGGAAAGTCAAAACTGAAGTTTTGATTTTCAGGAAATTTAATACCGAAGTTTTGTTCTTCATTGAGGTCAAAAATAAGGTTTGGTTTTTAAGTGAAGTTAAAACTTAAGTTTTGTTATTAACAAAAATCAAAACCCAAGTCTTGATCTTTATGGAAATCAAAACTCAAGTTTTATTCTTCAGTGAAGTCAAAACTCAACTTTTGTTCTTTAGGAAAGTGAAAATTAAAGTTTTGATCTTTAGGAAATTTAAAACTAAAGTTTCGTTCTTCAGTTAAGTCAAAACTCAAGTTTGGTTTTTCAGTGAAGTTGAAACTTAAGTTTTGTTATTCAAAAAAATCAAAACCCATGTCTTGATCTTCAAGGAAATCAAAACTCAAGTTTTGGTCTTTAGTGAAGTCAAAACTCAACTTTTTTTCTTTAGGAAAGTCAAAATTAAAGTTTTGATCTTCAGGAAACCTAAAACTGAAGTTTCGTTCTTCAGTGAAGTCAAAACTCAAGTTTGGGTTTTCAGTGAAGTTAAAACTTAAGTTTTGTTATTGACAAAAATCAAAACCCAAGTCTTGATCTTTAGGGAAATCAAAACTCAAGTTTTGTTCTTCAGTGAAGTCAAAACTCAACTTTTGTTTTTTAGGAAAGTCAAAATTAAAGTTTTGATCTTCAGGAAATTTAAAACTGAAGTTTCGTTCTTCAGTGAAGTCAAAACTCTAGTTTGGTTTTTCAGTGAAGTTGAAACTCAAGTTTTGTTCTTCACAAAATTCAAAACTTAGGTCTTGATCTTCAGGGAAATCAAAACTCAATCTTTGTTTTTCAGTGAAGTCAAAACTCAACTTTTGTTCTTTAGGAAAGTCAAAACTGAAGTTTTGATCTTCATGAAATTTAAAACTGGAGTTTCTTTCTTCACTGAAGTCAAAACTAAAGATTGGTTTTTCAGTGAAGTTGAAACTCAAGTTTTGTTCTTCAAAAAATTCAAAACTTAGGTCTTGATCTTCAGGGAAATTAAAACTCAAGTTTTGTTTTTAAGTGAAGTCAAAACTCAACTTTTGTTCTTTGGGAAAGTCAAAACTAAAGTTTTGATCTTTAGGAAATTCAAAACTGAAGTTTCTCTCTTCAGTGAAGTCAAAACTCAATTTTAGTTTTTCAGTGAAGTTAAAACTCAAGTTCTTTTCTTCAGAAAAGTCAAAACTTAAGTCTTGTTTTTCTGGGAAATAAAAACTCAAATTTTGTTTTTCAGTGAATGCAAAACTCAACTTTGTTCTTTAGGAAAGTCAAAACTGAAGTTTCGTTCTTCATTGAGGTCAAAAATAAGGTTTGGTTTTTAACTGAAGTTAAAACTTAAGTTTTGTTATTCACAAAAATCAAAACCCAAGTCTTGATCTTTAGGGAAATCAAAACTCAAGTTTTATTCTTCAGTGAAGTCAAAACTCAACTTTTGTTCATTCGGAAAGTCAAAATTAAAGTTTTGATCTTCAGGAAATTTAAATCTGAAGTTTCGTTCTTCAGTGAAGTCAAAACTCAAGTTTGGTTTTTCAGTAAAGTTAAAACTGAAGTTTTGTTATTCACAAAAAAACAAAACCCATGTCTTGATCTTCAGGGAAATCAAAAATCAAGGTTTGTTCTTCAGTGAAGTCAAAACTCAACTTTTGTTCTTTAGGAAAGTCAAAATTAAAGTTTTGATCTTAAGGAAATTGAAAACTGAGGGTTTGTTCTTCAATGAATTCAAAACTGATGTTTGGATTTTCAGTTAAGTTGAAACTCAAGTTTTGTTCTTCACAAAATTCAAAATTTAGGTCTTGATCTTCAGGGAAATCAAAACTCAAGTTTAGTTTTTCAGTTAAGTTAAAACTCAAGTTCTGTTCTTCAGAAAAGTCAAAACTTAAGTCTTGTTTTTCAGTGAAATCAAAACTCAAATTTTGTTTTTCAGTGAAGTCAAAACTCAACTTTTGTTCTTTAGGAAAGTCAAAACTGAAGTTTTGATTTTCAGGAAATTTAATACCGAAGTTTTGTTCTTCATTGAGGTCAAAAATAAGGTTTGGTTTTTAAGTGAAGTTAAAACTTAAGTTTTGTTATTAACAAAAATCAAAACCCAAGTCTTGATCTTTATGGAAATCAAAACTCAAGTTTTATTCTTCATTGAAGTCAAAACTCAACTTTTGTTCTTTAGGAAAGTGAAAATTAAAGTTTTGATCTTTAGGAAATTTAAAACTAAAGTTTCGTTCTTCAGTTAAGTCAAAACTCAAGTTTGGTTTTTCAGTGAAGTTGAAACTTAAGTTTTGTTATTCACAAAAATCAAAACCCAAGTCTTGATCTTCAAGGAAATCAAAACTCAAGTTTTGGTCTTTAGTGAAGTCAAAACTCAACTTTTTTTCTCTAGGAAAGTCAAAATTAAAGTTTTGATCTTCAGGAAATCTAAAACTGAAGTTTCGTTCTTCAGTGAAGTCAAAACTCAAGTTTGGTTTTTCAGTGAAGTTAAAACTAAAGTTTTGTAATTCACAAAAAACCAAACACATGTCTCGATATTCAGGGAAATCAAAACTCAAGTTTTGTTCTTCAGTGAAGTCAAAACTCAACTTTTGTTCTTTAGGAAAGTCAAAATTAATGTTTTGATCTTCAGGAAATTTAAAACTGAAGTTTCGTTCTTCAGTAAAGTCAAAACTCAAGTTTGGTTTTTAAGTGAAGTTGAAACTCAAGTTTTGTTCTTCACAAAATTCAAAACTTAGTTCTTAATCTTCAGGGAAATCAAAACTCAAGCTTTGTTCTTCAGTGAAGTCAAAACTCAACTTTTGTTCTTTAGGAATGTCAAAACTGAAGTTTTGATCTTCAGGAAATTTAAAACAGGAGTTTCTTTCTTCACTGAAGTCAAAACTAAAGTTTGGTTTTTCAGTGAAGTTAAAACTTAAGTTTTGTTATTCACAAAAAAACAAAACCCAAGTCTTCATCTTCCGGGAAATCAAAACTCAAGTTTTGTTCTTCAGTGAAATCAAAACTCAACTTTTGTTCTTTAGGAAAGTCAAAATTAAAGTTTTGATCTTCAGGAAATTTAAATCTGAAGTTTCGTTCTTCAGTGAAGTCAAAACTCAAGTTTGGTTTTTCAGTGAAGTTAAAACTGAAGTTTTGTTATTAACAAAAAAACAAAACCCATGTCTTGATCTTCAGGGAAATCAAAAATCAAGGTTTGTTCTTCAGTGAAGTCGAAACTCAACTTTTGTTCTTTAGGAAAGTCAAAATTAAAGTTTTGGTCTTCAGGAAATTGAAAACTGAGGTTTTGTTCTTCATTGAATTCAAAACTGATGTTTGGATTTTCATTGAAGTTGAAACTCAAGTTTTGTTCTTCACAAAATTCCAAACTTAGGTCTTGATCTTCAGGGAAATCAAAACTCAAATTTAGTTTTTCAGTGAATTCAAAACTCCACTTTTGTTCTTTAGGAAAGTCAAAACTGAAGTTTTGATCTTCAGGAAATTTAAAAATGAAGTTTCGTTCTTCACTGAAGTAAAAAATCAAGTTTGGTTTTTCATTGAAGTTAAAACTTTTGTTATTCACAAAAAACAAAACCCAAGTAACGATCTTCAGGGAAATCAAAACTCAAGTTTTGTTCTTTAGTGAAGTCAAAACTCCACTTTTGTTCTTTAGGAAAGTCAAAATTAAAGTTTTGATATTCAGGAAATTTAAAACTGAAGATTCGTTCTTCAGTGAAGTCAAAACTCAAAGTTTTATCTTCAGGGATGTCAGAACTCAAGTTTGTTTTTCAGTGAAGTCAAAACTCAACTTTTGATCTTTAGGAAAGTCAAAACTGAAGTTTTAATCTTCAGGAAATACCAAACTGAAGTTCCGTTCTTCAGTGAAATTAAAAATTAAGTTTTGTTTTTCATTGAAGTCAAAAGTCAAGTTTTGTGCTTCACAAAATTCAAAACTTAAGTCTTGATCTTCAGGGAAATCAAAACTCAAGTTTTGTTTTTCAGTGAAGTCAAAACTCAACTTTTGTTTTTTTGGACAGTCACAACTGAAGTTTTGATCTTCAGGAAATTTAAAACTGAAGTTTTGTTCTTCACTGAAGTGAAAACTCAAGTTTGGTTTTTCAGTGAAGTAAAAACTTAAATTTTGTTATTCACAAAAATCAAAACCCAAGTCTTCATCTTCCGGGAAATCAAAACTCAAGTTTTGTTCTTCAGTGAAATCAAAACTCAACTTTTGTTCTTTAGGAAAGTCAAAATTAGAGTTTTGATCTTCAGGAAATTTAAAACTGAAGTTTCGTTCTTCATTGGAGTCAAAACTCAAGTTTGGTTTTCAGTAAAGTTAAAACTTGAGTTTTGTTATTGACAAAAACCAAAACCCAAGTCTTGATCTTCCGGGAAATCAAAACTCAAGTTTTGTTCTTCAGTGAAGTCAAAACTCAACTTTTGTTCTTTAGGAAAGTCAAAATTAAAGTTTTGATCTTCAGGAAATTTAAAACTGAAGTTTCGTTCTTCAGTGAAGTCAAAACTCAAGTTTGGTTTTTCAGTGAAGTTGAAACTCAAGTTTTGTTCTTCACAAAATTCAAAACTTAGGTCTTGATCTTCAGGGAAATCAAAACTCAATCTTTGTTTTTCAGTGAAGTCAAAACTCAACTTTTGTTCTTTAGGAAAGTCAAAACTGAAGTTTTGATCTTCATGAAATTTAAAACTGGAGTTTCTTTCTTCACTGAAGTCAAAACTAAAGTTTGGTTTTTCAGTGAAGTTGAAAATCAAGTTTTGTTCTTCATAAAATTCAAAACTTAGGTCTTGATCTTCAGGGAAATTAAAACTCAATTTTTGTTTTTAAGTGAGGTCAAAACTCAACTTTTGTTCTTTGGGAAAGTCAAAACTAAAGTTTTGATCTTTAGGAAATTCAAAACTGAAGTTTCTCTCTTCAGTGAAGTCAAAACTCAAGTTTAGTTTTTCAATGAAGTTAAAACTCAAGTTCTGTTCTTCAGAAAAGTCAAAACTTAAGTCTTGTTTTTCAGGGAAATCAAAACTCAAATTTTGTTTTTCAGTGAATGCAAAACTCAACTTTTGTTCTTTAGGAAAGTCAAAACTGAAGTTTTGATTTTGAGGAAATTTAATACCAAAGTTTCGTTCCTCATTGAGGTCAAAAATAAGTTTTGGTTTTTAACTGAAGTTAAAACTTAAGTTTTGTTATTCACAAAAATAAAAAACCAAGTCTTGATCTTTAGGGAAATCAAAACTCAAGTTTTATTCTTCAGTGAAGTCAAAACTCAACTTTTGTTCTTTAGGAAAGTGAAAATTAAAGTTTTGATCTTTAGGAAATTTAAAACTAAAGTTTCGTTCTTCAGTTAAGTCAAAACTCAAGTTTGGTTTTTCAGTGAAGTTGAAACTTAAGTTTTGTTATTCACAAAAATCAAAACCCATGTCTTGATCTTCAAGGAAATCAAAACTCAAGTTTTGGTCTTTAGTGAAATCAAAACTCAACTTTTTTTCTTTAGGAAAGTCAAAATCAAAGTTTTGATCTTCAGGAAACCTAAAACTGAAGTTTCGTTCTTCAGTGAAGTCAAAACTCAAGTTTGGTTTTTCAGTGAAGTTAAAACTAAAGTTTTGATATTCACAAAAAACCAAACACATGTCTCGATATTCAGGGAAATCAAAACTCAAGTTTTGTTCTTCAGTGAAGTCAAAACTCAACTTTTGTTCTTTAGGAAAGTCAAAATAAATGTTTTGATCTTCAGGAAATTTAAAACTGAAGTTTCGTTCTTCAGTGAAGTCAAAACTCAAGTTTGGGTTTTCAGTGAAGTTGAAAATCAAGTTTTGTTCTTCACAAAATTCAAAACATAGTTCTTAATCTTCAGGGAAATCAAAACTCAAGCTTTGTTCTTCAGTGAAGTCAAAACTCAACTTTTGTTCTTTAGGAATGTCAAAACTGAAGTTTTGATCTTCAGGAAATTTAAAACAGGAGTTTCTTTCTTCACAGAAGTCAAAACTAAAGTTTGGTTTTTCAGTGAAGTTAAAACTTAAGTTTTGTTATTCACAAAAAACAAAACCCAAGTCTTGATCTTCCGGGAAATCAAAACTCAAGTTTTGTTCTTCAGTGAAATCAAAACTCAACTTTTGTTCTTTAGGAAAGTCAAAATTAAAGTTTTGATCTTCAGGAAATTTAAAACTGAAGTTTCATTCTTCATTGGAGTCAAAACTCAAGTTTAGTTTTTCAGTGAAGTTAAAACTTAAGTTTTGTTATTGACAAAAATCAAAACCCAAGTCTTGATCTTCCGGGAAATCAAAACTCAAGTTTGTTCTTCAGTGAAGTCAAAACTCATCTTTTGTTTTTTAGGAAAGTCAAAATTAAAGTTTTGATCTTCAGGAAATTTAAAACTGAAGTTTCGTTCTTCAGTGAAGTCAAAACTCAAGTTTGGTTTTTCAGTGAAGTTGAAACTCAAGTTTTGTTCTTCACAAAATTCAAAACTTAGGTCTTGATCTTCAGGGAAATCAAAACTCAATCTTTGTTTTTCAGTGAAGTCAAAACTCAACTTTTGTTCTTTAGGAAAGTCAAAACTGAAGTTTTGATCTTCATGAAATTTAAAACTGAAGTTTCTTTCTTCACTGAAGTCAAAACTAAAGATTGGTTTTTCAGTGAAGTTGAAACAAAAGTTTTGTTCTTCAAAAAATTCAAAACTTAGGTCTTGATCTTCAGGGAAATTAAAACTCAAGTTTTGTTTTTAAGTGAAGTCAAAACTCAACTTTTGTTCTTTGGGAAAGCCAAAACTAAAGTTTTGATCTTTAGGAAATTCAAAACTGAAGTTTCTCTCTTCAGTGAAGTCAAAACTCAAGTTTAGTTTTTCAGTGAAGTTAAAACTCAAGTTCTGTTCTTCAGAAAAGTCAAAACTTAAGTCTTGTTTTTCTGAGAAATAAAAACTCAAATTTTGTTTTTCAGTGAATGCAAAACTCAACTTTGTTCTTAAGGAAAGTCAAAACTGAAGTTTTGATTTTGAGGAAATTTAATACCAAAGTTTCGATCTTCATTGAGGTCAAAAATAAGGTTTGGTTTTTAACTGAAGTTAAAACTTAAGTTTTGTTATTCACAAAAATCAAAACCCAAGTCTTGATCTTTAGGGAAATCAAAACTCAAGTTTTATTCTTCAGTGAAGTCAAAACTCAACTTTTGTTCATTCGGAAAGTCAAAATTAAAGTTTTGATCTTCAGGAAATTTAAATCTGAAGTTTCGTTCTTCAGTGAAGTCAAAACTCAAGTTTGGTTTTTCAGTAAAGTTAAAACTGAAGTTTTGTTATTCACAAAAAAACAAAACCCATGTCTTGATCTTCAGGGAAATCAAAAATCAAGGTTTGTTCTTCAGTGAAGTCAAAACTCAACTTTTGTTCTTTAGGAAAGTCAAAATTAAAGTTTTGGTCTTTAGGAAATTGAAAACTGAGGTTTTGTTCTTCATTGAATTCAAAACTGATGTTTGGATTTTCAGTGAAGTTGAAACTCAAGTTTTGTTCTTCACAAATTTCAAAACTTAGGTCTTGATCTTCAGGGAAATCAAAACTCAAGTTTAGTTTTTCAGTGAAGTCAAAACTCCACTTTTGTTCTTTAGGAAAGTCAAAACTGAAGTTTTGATCTTCAGGAAATTTAAAACTGAAGTTTCGTTCTTCACTGAAGTAAAAAATCAAGTTTGGTTTTTCTCTGAAGTTAAAACTTTTGTTATTCACAAAAAACAAAACCCAAGTAACGATCTTCAGGGAAATCAAAACTCAAGTTTTGTTCTTTAGTGAAGTCAAAACTCCACTTTTGTTCTTTAGGAAAGTGAAAATTAAAGTTTTGATATTCAGGAAATTTAAAACTGAAGAATCGTTCTTCAGGGAAGTCAAAACTCAAAGGTTTATCTTCAGGGATGTCAGAACTCAAGTTTGTTTTTCAGTGAAGTCAAAAGTCAACTTTTGATCTTTAGGAAAGTCAAAACTGAAGTTTTAATCTACAGGAAATACCAAACTGAAGTTCCGTTCTTCAGTGAAATTAAAAATTAAGTTTTGTTTTTCATTGAAGTCAAAACTCAAGTTTTGTGCTTCACAAAATTCAAAACTTAAGTCTTGATCTTCAGGGAAATCAAAACTCAAGTTTTGTTTTTCAGTGAAGTCAAAACTCAACTTTTGTTTTTTTGGACAGTCACAACTGAAGTTTTGATCTTCAGGAAATTTAAAACTGAAGTTTCGTTCTTCACTGAAGTCAAAACTCAAGTTTGGTTTTTCAGTGAAGTAAAAACTTAAATTTTGTTATTCACAAAAATCAAAACGCAAGTCTTCATCTTCCGGGAAATCAAAACTCAAGTTTTGTTCTTCAGTTAAATCAAAACTCAACTTTTGTTCTTTAGGAAAGTCAAAATTAAAGTTTTGATCTTCAAGAAATTTTAAACTGAAGTTTCGTTCTTCATTGGAGTCAAAACTCAAGTTTGGTTTTCAGTGAAGTTAAAACTTAAGTTTTGTTATTGACAAAAACCAAAACCCAAGTCTTGATCTTTAGGGAAATAAAAACTCAAGTTTTGTTCTTCAGTGAAGTCAAAACTCAACTTTTGTTCTTTAGGAAAGTCAAAATTAAAGTTTTGATCTTCAGGAAATTTAAAACTGAAGTTTCGTTCTTCAGTGAAGTCAAAACTCAAGTTTGGTTTTTCAGTGAAGTTGAAACTCAAGTTTTGTTCTTCACAAAATTCAAAACTTAGGTCTTGATCTTCAGGGAAATCAAAACTCAATCTTTGTTTTTCAGTGAAGTCAAAACTCAACTTTTGTTCTTTAGGAAAGTCAAAACTGAAGTTTTGATCTTCATGAAATTTAAAACTGGAGTTTCTTTCTTCACTGAAGTCAAAACTAAAGATTGGTTTTTCAGTGAAGTTGAAACTCAAGTTTTGTTCTTCAGAAAATTCAAAATTTAGGTCTTGATCTTCAGGGAAATTAAAACTCAAGTTTTGTTTTTAAGTGAAGTCAAAACTCAACTTTTGTTCTTTGGGAAAGTCAAAACTAAAGTTTTGATCTTTAGGAAATTCAAAACTGAAGTTTCTCTCTTCAGTGAAGTCAAAACTCAAGTTTAGTTTTTCAGTGAAGTTAAAACTCAAGTTCTGTTCTTCAGAAAAGTCAAAACTTAAGTCTTGTTTTTCTGGGAAATAAAAACTAAAATTTTGTTTTTCAGTGAATGCAAAACTCAACTTTTGTTCTTTAGGAAAGTCAAAACTGAAGTTTTGATTTTGAGGAAATTTAATACCAAAGTTTCGTTCTTCATTGAGGTCAAGAATAAGGTTTGGTTTTTAACTGAAGTTAAAACTTAAGTTTTGTTATTCACAAAAATCAAAACCCAAGTCTTGATCTTTAGGGAAATCAAAACTCAAGTTTTATTCTTCAGTGAAGTCAAAACTCAACTTTTGTTCATTCGGAAAGTCAAAATTAAAGTTTTGATCTTCAGGAAATTTAAATCTGAAGTTTCGTTCTTCAGTGAAGTCAAAACTCAAGTTTGGTTTTTCAGTGAAGTTGAAACTTAAGTTTTGTTATTCACAAAAATCAAAACCCATGTCTTGATCTTCAAGGAAATCAACACTCAAGTTTTGGTATTTAGTAAAGTCAAAACTCAACTTTTTTTCTTTAGGAAAGTCAAAATTAAAGTTTTGATCTTCAGGAAATCTAAAACTAAAGTTTCGTTCTTCAGTGAAGTCAAAACTCAAGTTTGGTTTTTCAGTGAAGTTAAAACTAAAGTTTTGTTATTCACAAAAAAACAAACACATGTCTCGATCTTCAGGGAAATCAAAACTCAAGTTTTGTTCTTCAGTGAAGTCAAAACTCAACTTTTGTTCTTTAGGAAAGTCAAAATTAATGTTTTGATCTTCAGGAAATTTAAAACTGAAGTTTCGTTCTACAGGAAAGTCAAAACTCAAGTTTGGTTTTTCAGTGAAGTTGAACCTCAAGTTTTGTTCTTCACAAAATTCAAAACATAGTTCTTAATCTTCAGGGAAATCAAAACTCAAGCTTTGTTCTTCAGTGAAGTCAAAACTCAACTTTTGTTCTTTAGGAATGTCAAAACTGAAGTTTTGATCTTCAGGAAATTTAAAACAGGAGTTTCTTTCTTCACTGAAGTCAAAACTAAAGTTTGGTTTTTCAGTGAAGTTAAAACTTAAGTTTTGTTATTCACAAAAAACAAAACCCAAGTCTTGATCTTCCGGGAAATCAAAACTCAAGTTTTGTTCTTCTGTGAAATCAAAACTCAACTTTTGTTCTTTAGGAAAGTCAAAATTAAAGTTTTGATCTTCAGGAAATTTAAAACTGAAGTTTCGTTCTTCATTGGAGTCAAAACTCAAGTTTAGTTTTTCAGTGAGGTTAAAACTTAAGTTTTGTTATTGACAAAAATCAAAACCCAAGTCTTGATCTTTAGGGAAATCAAAACTCAAGTTTTGTTCTTCAGTGAAGTCAAAACTCAACTTTTGTTTTTTAGGAAAGTCAAAATTAAAGTTTTGATCTTCAGGAAATTTAAAACTGAAGTTTCGTTCTTCAGTGAAGTCAAAACTCAAGTTTGGTTTTTCAGTGAAGTTGAAACTCAAGTTTTGTTCTTCACAAAATTCAAAACTTAGGTCTTGATCTTCAGGGAAATCAAAACTCAATCTTTGTTTTTCAGTGAAGTCAAAACTCAACTTTTGTTCTTTAGGAAAGTCAAAGCTGAAGTTTTGATCTTCATGAAATTTAAAACTGGAGTTTTTTTCTTCACTGAAGTGAAAACTAAAGATTGGTTTTTCAGTGAAGTTGAAACTCAAGTTTTGTTCTTCAAAAAATTCAAAACTTAGGTCTTGATCTTCAGGGAAATTAAAACTCAAGTTTTTTTTAAGTGAAGTCAAAACTCAACTTTTGTTCTTTGGGAAAGTCAAAACTAAAGTTTTGATCTTTAGGAAATTCAAAACTGAAGTTTCTCTCTTCAGTGAAGTCAAAACTCAAGTTTAGTTTTTCAGTGAAGTTAAAACTCAAGTCCTGTTCTTCAGAAAAGTCAAAACTTAAGTCTTGTTTTTCTGGGAAATAAAAACTCAAATTTTGTTTTTCAGTGAATGCAAAACTCAACTTTGTTCTTTAGGAAAGTCAAAACTGAAGTTTTGATTTTGAGGAAATTTAATACCAAAGTTTCGTTCTTCATTGAGGTCAAGAATAAGGTTTGGTTTTTAACTGAAGTTAAAACTTAAGTTTTGTTATTCACAAAAATCAAAACCCAAGTCTTGATCTTTAGGGAAATCAAAACTCAAGTTTTATTCTTCAGTGTAGTCAAAACTCAACTTTTGTTCATTCGGAAAGTCAAAATTAAAGTTTTGATCTTCAGGAAATTTAAATCTGAAGTTTCGTTCTTCAGTGAAGTCAAAACTCAAGTTTGGTTTTTCAGTCAAGTTAAAACTGAAGTTTTGTTATTAACAAAAAAACAAAACCCATGTCTTGATCTTCAGGGAAATCAAAAATCAAGGTTTGTTCTTCAGTGAAGTCAAAACTCAACTTTTGTTCTTTAGGAAAGTCAAAATTAAAGTTTTGGTCTTTAGGAAATTGAAAACTGAGGTTTTGTTCTTCATTGAATTCAAAACTGATGTTTGGATTTTCAGTGAAGTTGAAACTCAAGTTTTGTTCTTCACAAAATTCAAAACTTAGGTCTTGATCTTCAGGGAAATCAAAACTCAAGTTTAGTTTTTCAGTGAAGTCAAAACTCCACTTTTGTTCTTTAGGAAAGTCAAAACTGAAGTTTTGATCTTCAGGAAATTTAAAACTGAAGTTTTGATCTTCAGGAAATTTAAAACTGAAGTTTCGTTCTTCACTGAAGTAAAAAATCAAGTTTGGTTTTTCATTGAAGTTAAAACTTTTGTTATTCACAAAAACAAAACCCAAGTAACGATCTTCAGGGAAATCAAAACTCAAGTTTTGTTCTTTAGTGAAGTCAAAACTCCACTTTTGTTCTTTAGGAATGTGAAAATTAAAGTTTTGATATTCAGGAAATTTAAAACTGAAGATTCGTACTTCAGTGAAGTCAAAACTCAAAGGTTTATCTTCAGGGATGTCAGAACTCAAGTTTGTTTTTCAGTGAAGTCAAAACTCAACTTTTGATCTTTAGGAAAGTCAAAACTGAAGTTTTAATCTACAGGAAATACCAAACTGAAGTTCCGTTCTTCAGTGAAATTAAAAATTAAGTTTTGATTTTCATTGAAGTCAAAACTCAAGTTTTGTGCTTCACAAAATTCAAAACTTAAGTCTTGATCTTCAGGGAAATCAAAACTCAAGTTTTGTTTTTCAGTGAAGTCAAAACTCAACTTTTGTTATTTTGGACAGTCACAACTGAAGTTTTGATCTACAGGAAATTTAAAACTGAAGTTTCGTTCTTCACTGAAGTCAAAACTCAAGTTTGGTTTTTCAGTGAAGTAAAAACTTAAATTTTGTTATTCACAAAAATCAAAACCCAAGTCTTCATCTTCCGAGAAATCAAAACTCAAGTTTTGTTCTTCAGTGAAATCAAAACTCAACTTTTGTTCTTTAGGAAAGTCAAAATTAAAGTTTTGATCTTCAGGAAATTTAAAACTGAAGTTTCGTTCTTCATTGGAATCAAAACTCAAGTTTGGTTTTTCAGTGAAGTTAAAACTTAAGTTTTGTTCTTCACAAAAATCAAAACCCAAGTCTTGATCTTTAGGGAAATCAAAACTCAAGTTTTGTTCTTCAGTGAAGTCAAAACTCAACTTTTGTTTTTTAGGAAAGTCAAAATTAAAGTTTTGATCTTCAGGAAATTTAAAACTGAAGTTTCGTTCTTCAGTGAAGTCAAAACTCAAGTTTGGTTTTTCAGTGAAGTTGAAACTCAAGTTTTGTTCTTCACAAAATTCAAAACTTAGGTCCTGATCTTCAGGGAAACCAAAACTCAATCTTTGTTTTTCAGTGAAGTCAAAACTCAACTTTTGTTCTTTAGGAAAGTCAAAACTGAAGTTTTGATCTTCATGAAATTTAAAACTGGAGTTTCTTTCTTCACTGAATTCAAAACTAAAGATTGGTTTTTCAGTGAAGTTTTAACTCAAGTTTTGTTCTTCAAAAAATTCAAAACTTAGGTCTTGATCTTCAGGGAAATTAAAACTCAAGTTTTGTTTTTAAGTGAAGTCAAAACTCAACTTTTGTTCTTTGGGAAAGTCAAAACTAATGTTTTGATCTTTAGGAAATTCAAAACTGAAGTTTCTCTCTTCAGTGAAGTCAAAACTCAAGTTTAGTTTTTCAGTGAAGTTAAAACTCAAGTTCTGTTCTTCAGAAAAGTCAAAACTTGTCTTGTTTTTCTGGGAAATAAAAACTCAAATTTTGTTTTTCAGTGAATGCAAAACTCAACTTTGTTCTTTAGGAAAGTCAAAACTGAAGTTTTGATTTTGAGGAAATTTAATACCAAAGTTTCGTTCTTCATTGAGGTCAAAAATAAGGTTTGGTTTTTAACTGAAGTTAAAAGTTAAGTTTTGTTATTCACAAAAATCAAAACCGAAGTCTTGATCTTTAGGGAAATCAAAACTCAAGTTTTATTCTTCAGTGAAGTCAAAACTCAACTTTTGTTCATTCGGAAAGTCAAAATTAAAGTTTTGATCTTCAGGAAATTTAAATCTGAAGTTTCGTTCTTCAGTGAAGTCAAAACTCAAGTTTGGTTTTTCAGTAAAGTTAAAACTGAAGTTTTGTTATTCACAAAAAAACAAAACCCATGTCTTGATCTTCAGGGAAATCAAAAATCAAGGTTTGTTCTTCAGTGAAGTCAAAACTCAACTTTTGTTCTTTAGGAAAGTCAAAATTAAAGTTTTGGTCTTTAGGAAATTGAAAACTGAGGTTTTGTTCTTCATTGAATTCAAAACTGATGTTTGGATTTTCAGTGAAGTTGAAACTCAAGTTTTGTTCTTCACAAATTTCAAAACTTAGGTCTTGATCTTCAGGGAAATCAAAACTCAAGTTTAGTTTTTCAGTGAAGTCAAAACTCCACTTTTGTTCTTTAGGAAAGTCAAAACTGAAGTTTTGATCTTCAGGAAATTTAAAACTGAAGTTTCGTTCTTCACTGAAGTAAAAAATCAAGTTTGGTTTTTCTCTGAAGTTAAAACTTTTGTTATTCACAAAAAACAAAACCCAAGTAACGATCTTCAGGGAAATCAAAACTCAAGTTTTGTTCTTTAGTGAAGTCAAAACTCCACTTTTGTTCTTTAGGAAAGTGAAAATTAAAGTTTTGATATTCAGGAAATTTAAAACTGAAGAATCGTTCTTCAGGGAAGTCAAAACTCAAAGGTTTATCTTCAGGGATGTCAGAACTCAAGTTTGTTTTTCAGTGAAGTCAAAAGTCAACTTTTGATCTTTAGGAAAGTCAAAACTGAAGTTTTAATCTATAGGAAATACCAAACTGAAGTTCCGTTCTTCAGTGAAATTAAAAATTAAGTTTTGTTTTTCATTGAAGTCAAAACTCAAGTTTTGTGCTTCACAAAATTCAAAACTTAAGTCTTGATCTTCAGGGAAATCAAAACTCAAGTTTTGTTTTTCAGTGAAGTCAAAACTCAACTTTTGTTTTTTTGGACAGTCACAACTGAAGTTTTGATCTTCAGGAAATTTAAAACTGAAGTTTCGTTCTTCACTGAAGTCAAAACTCAAGTTTGGTTTTTCAGTGAAGTAAAAACTTAAATTTTGTTATTCACAAAAATCAAAACGCAAGTCTTCATCTTCCGGGAAATCAAAACTCAAGTTTTGTTCTTCAGTTAAATCAAAACTCAACTTTTGTTCTTTAGGAAAGTCAAAATTAAAGTTTTGATCTTCAAGAAATTTTAAACTGAAGTTTCGTTCTTCATTGGAGTCAAAACTCAAGTTTGGTTTTCAGTGAAGTTAAAACTTAAGTTTTGTTATTGACAAAAACCAAAACCCAAGTCTTGATCTTCCGGGAAATCAAAACTCAAGTTTTGTTCTTCAGTGAAGTCAAAACTCAACTTTTGTTCTTTAGGAAAGTCAAAATTAAAGTTTTGATCTTCAGGAAATTTAAAACTGAAGTTTCGTTCTTCAGTGAAGTCAAAACTCAAGTTTGGTTTTTCAGTGAAGTTGAAACTCAAGTTTTGTTCTTCACAAAATTCAAAACTTAGGTCTTGATCTTCAGGGAAATCAAAACTCAATCTTTGTTTTTCAGTGAAGTCAAAACTCAACTTTTGTTCTTTAGGAAAGTCAAAACTGAAGTTTTGATCTTCATGAAATTTAAAACTGGAGTTTCTTTCTTCACTGAAGTCAAAACTAAAGATTGGTTTTTCAGTGAAGTTGAAACTCAAGTTTTGTTCTTCAAAAAATTCAAAATTTAGGTCTTGATCTTCAGGGAAATTAAAACTCAAGTTTTGTTTTTAAGTGAAGTCAAAACTCAACTTTTGTTCTTTGGGAAAGTCAAAACTAAAGTTTTGATCTTTAGGAAATTCAAAACTGAAGTTTCTCTCTTCAGTGAAGTCAAAACTCAAGTTTAGTTTTTCAGTGAAGTTAAAACTCAAGTTCTGTTCTTCAGAAAAGTCAAAACTTAAGTCTTGTTTTTCTGGGAAATAAAAACTAAAATTTTGTTTTTCAGTGAATGCAAAACTCAACTTTTGTTCTTTAGGAAAGTCAAAACTGAAGTTTTGATTTTGAGGAAATTTAATACCAAAGTTTCGTTCTTCATTGAGGTCAAGAATAAGGTTTGGTTTTTAACTGAAGTTAAAACTTAAGTTTTGTTATTCACAAAAATCAAAACCCAAGTCTTGATCTTTAGGGAAATCAAAACTCAAGTTTTATTCTTCAGTGAAGTCAAAACTCAACTTTTGTTCATTCGGAAAGTCAAAATTAAAGTTTTGATCTTCAGGAAATTTAAATCTGAAGTTTCGTTCTTCAGTGAAGTCAAAACTCAAGTTTGGTTTTTCAGTGAAGTTGAAACTTAAGTTTTGTTATTCACAAAAATCAAAACCCATGTCTTGATCTTCAAGGAAATCAACACTCAAGTTTTGGTATTTAGTAAAGTCAAAACTCAACTTTTTTTCTTTAGGAAAGTCAAAATTAAAGTTTTGATCTTCAGGAAATCTAAAACTAAAGTTTCGTTCTTCAGTGAAGTCAAAACTCAAGTTTGGTTTTTCAGTGAAGTTAAAACTAAAGTTTTGTTATTCACAAAAAAAACAAACACATGTCTCGATCTTCAGGGAAATCAAAACTCAAGTTTTGTTCTTCAGTGAAGTCAAAACTCAACTTTTGTTCTTTAGGAAAGTCAAAATTAATGTTTTGATCTTCAGGAAATTTAAAACTGAAGTTTCGTTCTACAGGAAAGTCAAAACTCAAGTTTGGTTTTTCAGTGAAGTTGAACCTCAAGTTTTGTTCTTCACAAAATTCAAAACATAGTTCTTAATCTTCAGGGAAATCAAAACTCAAGCTTTGTTCTTCAGTGAAGTCAAAACTCAACTTTTGTTCTTTAGGAATGTCAAAACTGAAGTTTTGATCTTCAGGAAATTTAAAACAGGAATTTCTTTCTTCACTGAAGTCAAAACTAAAGTTTGGTTTTTCAGTGAAGTTAAAACTTAAGTTTTGTTATTCACAAAAAACAAAACCCAAGTCTTGATCTTCCGGGAAATCAAAAATCAAGTTTTGTTCTTCTGTGAAATCAAAACTCAACTTTTGTTCTTTAGGAAAGTCAAAATTAAAGTTTTGATCTTCAGGAAATTTAAAACTGAAGTTTCGTTCTTCATTGGAGTCAAAACTCAAGTTTAGTTTTTCAGTGAGGTTAAAACTTAAGTTTTGTTATTGACAAAAATCAAAACCCAAGTCTTGATCTTTAGGGAAATCAAAACTCAAGTTTTGTTCTTCAGTGAAGTCAAAACTCAACTTTTGTTTTTTAGGAAAGTCAAAATTAAAGTTTTGATCTTCAGGAAATTTAAAACTGAAGTTTCGTTCTTCAGTGAAGTCAAAACTCAAGTTTGGTTTTTCAGTGAAGTTGAAACTCAAGTTTTGTTCTTCACAAAATTCAAAACTTAGGTCTTGATCTTCAGGGAAATCAAAACTCAATCTTTGTTTTTCAGTGAAGTCAAAACTCATCTTTTGTTCTTTAGGAAAGTCAAAGCTGAAGTTTTGATCTTCATGAAATTTAAAACTGGAGTTTTTTTCTTCACTGAAGTCAAAACTAAAGATTGGTTTTTCAGTGAAGTTGAAACTCAAGTTTTGTTCTTCAAAAAATTCAAAACTTAGGTCTTGATCTTCAGGGAAATTAAAACTCAAGTTTTTTTAAGTGAAGTCAAAACTCAACTTTTGTTCTTTGGGAAAGTCAAAACTAAAGTTTTGATCTTTAGGAAATTCAAAACTGAAGTTTCTCTCTTCAGTGAAGTCAAAACTCAAGTTTAGTTTTTCAGTGAAGTTAAAACTCAAGTCCTGTTCTTCAGAAAAGTCAAAACTTAAGTCTTGTTTTTCTGGGAAATAAAAACTCAAATTTTGTTTTTCAGTGAATGCAAAACTCAACTTTGTTCTTTAGGAAAGTCAAAACTGAAGTTTTGATTTTGAGGAAATTTAATACCAAAGTTTCGTTCTTCATTGAGGTCAAGAATAAGGTTTGGTTTTTAACTGAAGTTAAAACTTAAGTTTTGTTATTCACAAAAATCAAAACCCAAGTCTTGATCTTTAGGGAAATCAAAACTCAAGTTTTATTCTTCAGTGTAGTCAAAACTCAACTTTTGTTCATTCGGAAAGTCAAAATTAAAGTTTTGATCTTCAGGAAATTTAAATCTGAAGTTTCGTTCTTCAGTGAAGTCAAAACTCAAGTTTGGTTTTTCAGTAAAGTTAAAACTGAAGTTTTGTTATTAACAAAAAAACAAAACCCATGTCTTGATCTTCAGGGAAATCAAAAATCAAGGTTTGTTCTTCAGTGAAGTCAAAACTCAACTTTTGTTCTTTAGGAAAGTCAAAATTAAAGTTTTGGTCTTTAGGAAATTGAAAACTGAGGTTTTGTTCTTCATTGAATTCAAAACTGATGTTTGGATTTTCAGTGAAGTTGAAACTCAAGTTTTGTTCTTCACAAAATTCAAAACTTAGGTCTTGATCTTCAGGGAAATCAAAACTCAAGTTTAGTTTTTCAGTGAAGTCAAAACTCCACTTTTGTTCTTTAGGAAAGTCAAAACTGAAGTTTTGATCTTCAGGAAATTTAAAACTGAAGTTTTGATCTTCAGGAAATTTAAAACTGAAGTTTCGTTCTTCACTGAAGTAAAAAATCAAGTTTGGTTTTTCATTGAAGTTAAAACTTTTGTTATTCACAAAAACAAAACCCAAGTAACGATCTTCAGGGAAATCAAAACTCAAGTTTTGTTCTTTAGTGAAGTCAAAACTCCACTTTTGTTCTTTAGGAATGTGAAAATTAAAGTTTTGATATTCAGGAAATTTAAAACTGAAGATTCGTTCTTCAGTGAAGTCAAAACTCAAAGGTTTATCTTCAGGGATGTCAGAACTCAAGTTTGTTTTTCAGTGAAGTCAAAACTCAACTTTTGATCTTTAGGAAAGTCAAAACTGAAGTTTTAATCTACAGGAAATACCAAACTGAAGTTCCGTTCTTCAGTGAAATTAAAAATTAAGTTTTGATTTTCATTGAAGTCAAAACTCAAGTTTTGTGCTTCACAAAATTCAAAACTTAAGTCTTGATCTTCAGGGAAATCAAAACTCAAGTTTTGTTTTTCAGTGAAGTCAAAACTCAACTTTTGTTATTTTGGACAGTCACAACTGAAGTTTTGATCTACAGGAAATTTAAAACTGAAGTTTCGTTCTTCACTGAAGTCAAAACTCAAGTTTGGTTTTTCAGTGAAGTAAAAACTTAAATTTTGTTATTCACAAAAATCAAAACCCAAGTCTTCATCTTCCGAGAAATCAAAACTCAAGTTTTGTTCTTCAGTGAAATCAAAACTCAACTTTTGTTCTTTAGGAAAGTCAAAATTAAAGTTTTGATCTTCAGGAAATTTAAAACTGAAGTTTCGTTCTTCATTGGAATCAAAACTCAAGTTTGGTTTTTCAGTGAAGTTAAAACTTAAGTTTTGTTCTTCACAAAAATCAAAACCCAAGTCTTGATCTTTAGGGAAATCAAAACTCAAGTTTTGTTCTTCAGTGAAGTCAAAACTCAACTTTTGTTTTTTAGGAAAGTCAAAATTAAAGTTTTGATCTTCAGGAAATTTAAAACTGAAGTTTCGTTCTTCAGTGAAGTCAAAACTCAAGTTTGGTTTTTCAGTGAAGTTGAAACTCAAGTTTTGTTCTTCACAAAATTCAAAACTTAGGTCCTGATCTTCAGGGAAACCAAAACTCAATCTTTGTTTTTCAGTGAAGTCAAAACTCAACTTTTGTTCTTTAGGAAAGTCAAAACTGAAGTTTTGATCTTCATGAAATTTAAAACTGGAGTTTCTTTCTTCACTGAAGTCAAAACTAAAGATTGGTTTTTCAGTGAAGTTTTAACTCAAGTTTTGTTCTTCAAAAAATTCAAAACTTAGGTCATGATCTTCAGGGAAATTAAAACTCAAGTTTTGTTTTTAAGTGAAGTCAAAACTCAACTTTTGTTCTTTGGGAAAGTCAAAACTAATGTTTTGATCTTTAGGAAATTCAAAACTGAAGTTTCTCTCTTCAGTGAAGTCAAAACTCAAGTTTAGTTTTTCAGTGAAGTTAAAACTCAAGTTCTGTTCTTCAGAAAAGTCAAAACTTGTCTTGTTTTTCTGGGAAATAAAAACTAAAATTTTGTTTTTCAGTGAATGCAAAACTCAACTTTGTTCTTTAGGAAAGTCAAAACTGAAGTTTTGATTTTGAGGAAATTTAATACCAAAGTTTCGTTCTTCATTGAGGTCAAAAATAAGGTTTGGTTTTTAACTGAAGTTAAAACTTAAGTTTTGTTATTCACAAAAATCAAAACCGAAGTCTTGATCTTTAGGGAAATCAAAACTCAAGTTTTATTCTTCAGTGAAGTCAAAACTCAACTTTTGTTCATTCGGAAAGTCAAAATTAAAGTTTTGATCTTCAGGAAATTTAAATCTGAAGTTTCGTTCTTCAGTGAAGTCAAAACTCAAGTTTGGTTTTTCAGTAAAGTTAAAACTGAAGTTTTGTTATTAACAAAAAAAAACCCATGTCTTGATCTTCACGGAAATCAAAAATCAAGGTTTGTTCTTCAGTGAAGTAAAAACTCAACTTTTGTTCTTTAGGAAAGTCAAAATTAAAGTTTTGGTCTTTAGGAAATTGAAAACTGAGGTTTTATTCTTCATTGAATTCAAAACTGATGTTTGGATTTTCAGTGAAGTTGAAACTCAAGTTTTGTTCTTCACAAAATTCAAAACTTAGGTCTTGATCTTCAGGGAAATCAAAACTCAAGTTTAGTTTTTCAGTGAAGTCAAAACTCCACTTTTGTTCTTTAGGAAAGTCAAAACTGAAGTTTTGATCTTTAGGAAATTTAAAACTGAAGTTTCGTTCTTCACTGAAGTAAAAAATCAAGTTTGGTTTTTCACTGAAGTTAAAACTTTTGTTATTCACAAAAAACAAAACCCAAGTAACGATCTTCAGGGAAATCAAAACTCAAGTTTTGTTCTTTAGTGAAGTCAAAACTTCACTTTTGTTCTTTAGGAAAGTGAAAATTAAAGTTTTGATATTCAGGAAATTTAAAACTGAAGATTCGTTCTTCAGTGAAGTAAAAACTCAAAGGTTTATCTTCAGGGATGTCAGAACTCAAGTTTGTTTTTCAGTGAAGTCAAAACTCAACTTTTGATCTTTAGGAAAGTCAAAACTGAAGTTTTAATCTACAGGAAATACCAAACTGAGGTTCCGTTCTTCAGTGAAATTAAAAATTAAGTTTTGTTTTTCATTGAAGTCAAAACTCAAGTTTTGTGCTTCACAAAATTCAAAACTTTAGTCTTGATCTTCAGGGAAATCAAAACTCAAGTTTTGTTTTTCAGTGAAGTCAAAACTCAACTTTTGTTTTTTTGGACAGTCACAACTGAAGTTTTGATCTTCAGGAAATTTAAAACTGAAGTTTCGTTCTTCACTGAAGTCAAAACTCAAGTTTGGATTTTCAGTGAAGTAAAAACTTAAATTTTGTTATTCACAAAAATCAAAACCCAAGTCTTCATCTTCCGGGAAATCGAAACTCAAGTTTTGTTCTTCAGTGAAATCAAAACTCAACTTTTGTTCTTTAGGAAAGTCAAAATTAAAGTTTTGATCTTCAAGAAATTTAAAACTGAAGTTTCGTTCTTCATTGGAGTCAAAACTCAAGTTTGGTTTTCAGTGAAGTTAAAACTTAAGTTTTGTTATTGACAAAAACCAAAACCCAAGTCTTGATCTTCCGGGAAATCAAAACTCAAGTTTTGTTCTTCACTGAAGTCAAAACTCAACTTTTGTTCTTTAGGAAAGTCAAAATTAAAGTTTTGATCTTCAGGAAATTTAAAACTGAAGTTTCGTTCTTCAGTGAAGTCAAAACTTAAGTTTGGTTTTTCAGTGAAGTTGAAACTCAAGTTTTGTTCTTCACAAAATTCAAAACTTAGGTCTTGATCTTCAGGGAAATCAAAACTCAATCTTTGTTTTTCAGTGAAGTCAAAACTCAACTTTTGTTCTTTAGGAAAGTCAAAACTGAAGTTTTGATCTTCATGAAATTTAAAACTGGAGTTTCTTTCTTCACTGAAGTCAAAACTAAAGTTTGGTTTTTCAGTGAAGTTGAAACTCAAGTTTTGTTCTTCACAAAATTCAAAACTTAGGTCTTGATCTTCAGGGAAATTAAAACTCAAGTTTTGTTTTTAAGTGAAGTCAAAACTCAACTTTTGTTCTTTGGGAAAGTCAAAACTAAAGTTTTGATCTTCAGGAAATTTAAATCTGAAGTTTCGTTCTTCAGTGAAGTCAAAACTCAAGTTTGGTTTTTCAGTGAAGTTAAAACTGAAGTTTTGTTATTCACAAAAAAAAACAAAACCCATGTCTTGATCTTCAGGGAAATAAAAAATCAAGGTTTGTTCTTCAGTGAAGTCAAAACTCAACTTTTGTTCTTTAGGAAAGTCAAAATTAAAGTTTTGATCTTAAGGAAATTGAAAACTGAGGGTTTGTTCTTCATTGAATTCAAAACTGATGTTTGGATTTTCAGTGAAGTTGAAACTCAAGTTTTGTTCTTCACAAAATTCAAAACTTAGGTCTTGATCTTCAGGGAAATCAAAACTCAAGTTTAGTTTTTCAGTTAAGTTAAAACTCAAGTTCTGTTCTTCAGAAAAGTCAAAACTTAAGTCTTGTTTTTCAGGGAAATCAAAACTCAAATTTTGTTTTTCAGTGAAGTCAAAACTCAAATTTTGTTCTTTAGGAAAGTCAAAACTGAAGTTTTGATTTTCAGGAAATTTAATACCGAAGTTTTGTTCTTCATTGAGGTCAAAAATAAGGTTTGGTTTTTAAGTGAAGTTAAAACTTAAGTTTTGTTATTAACAAAAATCAAAACCCAAGTCTTGATCTTTATGGAAATCAAAACTCAAGTTTTATTCTTCAGTGAAGTCAAAACTCAACTTTTGTTCTTAGGAAAGTGAAAATTAAAGTTTTGATCTTTAGGAAATTTAAAACTAAAGTTTCGTTCTTCAGTTAAGTCAAAACTCAAGTTTGGTTTTTCAGTGAAGTTGAAACTTAAGTTTTGTTATTCACAAAAATCAAAACCCATGTCTTGATCTTCAAGGAAATCAAAACTCAAGTTTTGGTCTTTAGTGAAATCAAAACTCAACTTTTTTTCTTTAGGAAAGTCAAAATTAAAGATTTGATCTTCAGGAAACCTAAAACTGAAGTTTCGTTCTTCAGTGAAGTCAAAACTCAAGTTTGGTTTTTCAGTGAAGTTAAAACTAAAGTTTTGTTATTCACAAAAAACCAAACACATGTCTCGATATTCAGGGAAATCAAAACTCAAGTTTTGTTCTTCAGTGAAGTCAAAACTCAACTTTTGTTCTTTAGGAAAGTCAAAATTAATGTTTTGATCTTCAGGAAATTTAAAACTGAAGTTTCGTTCTTCAGTGAAGTCAAAACTCAAGTTTGGGTTTTCAGTGAAGTTGAAACTCAAGTTTTGTTCTTCACAAAACTCAAAACATAGTTCTTAATCTTCAGGGAAATCAAAACTCAAGCTTTGTTCTTCAGTGAAGTCAAAACTCAACTTTTGTTCTTTAGGAATGTCAAAACTGAAGTTTTGATCTTCAGGAAATTTAAAACAGGAGTTTCTTTCTTCACTGAAGTCAAAACTAAAGTTTGGTTTTTCAGTGAAGTTAAAACTTAAGTTTTGTTATTCACAAAAAACAAAACCCAAGTCTTGATCTTCCGGGAAATCAAAACTCAAGTTTTGTTCTTCAGTGAAATCAAAACTCAACTTTTGTTCTTTAGGAAAGTCAAAATTAAAGTTTTGATCTTCAGGAAATTTAAAACTGAAGTTTCGTTCTTCACTGAAGTCAAAACTCAAGTTTGGTTTTTCAGTGAAGTAAAAACTTAAATTTTGTTATTCACAAAAATCAAAACCCAAGTCTTCATCTTCCGGGAAATCGAAACTCAAGTTTTGTTCTTCAGTGAAATCAAAACTCAACTTTTGTTCTTTAGGAAAGTCAAAATTAAAGTTTTGATCTTCAAGAAATTTAAAACTGAAGTTTCGTTCTTCAATGGAGTCAAAACTCAAGTTTGGTTTTCAGTGAAGTTAAAACTTAAGTTTTGTTATTGACAAAAACCAAAACCAAAGTCTAGATCTTCCGGGAAATCAAAACTCAAGTTTTGTTCTTCAGTGAAGTCAAAACTCAAGTTTTGTTCTTTAGGAAAGTCAAAATTAAAGTTTTGATCTTCAGGAAATTTAAAACTGAAGTTTCGTTCTTCAGTGAAGTCAAAACTTAAGTTTGGTTTTTCAGTGAAGTTGAAACTCAAGTTTTGTTCTTCACAAAATTCAAAACTTAGGTCTTGATCTTCAGGGAAATCAAAACTCAATCTTTGTTTTTCAGTGAAGTCAAAACTCAACTTTTGTTCTTTAGGAAAGTCAAAACTGAAGTTTTGATCTTCATGAAATTTAAAACTGGAGTTTCTTTCTTCACTGAAGTCAAAACTAAAGTTTGGTTTTTTAGTGAAGTTGAAACTCAAGTTTTGTTCTTCACAAAATTCAAAACTTAGGTCTTGATCTTCAGGGAAATTAAAACTCAAGTTTTGTTTTTAAATGAAGTCAAAACTCAACTTTTGTTCTTTGGGAAAGTCAAAACTAAAGTTTTGATCTTCAGGAAATTTAAATCTGAAGTTTCGTTCTTCAGTGAAGTCAAAACTCAAGTTTGGTTTTTCAGTAAAGTTAAAACTGAAGTTTTGTTATTCACAAAAAAAAAAACAAAACCCATGTCTTGATCTTCAGGGAAATAAAAAATCAAGGTTTGTTCTTCAGTGAAGTCAAAACTCAACTTTTGTTCTTTAGGAAAGTCAAAATTAAAGTTTTGATCTTAAGGAAATTGAAAACTGAGGGTTTGTTCTTCATTGAATTCAAAACTGATGTTTGGATTTTCAGTGAAGTTGAAACTCAAGTTTTGTTCTTCACAAAATTCAAAACTTAGGTCTTGATCTTCAGGGAAATCAAAACTCAAGTTTAGTTTTTCAGTTAAGTTAAAACTCAAGTTCTGTTCTTCAGAAAAGTCAAAACTTAAGTCTTGTTTTTCAGGGAAATCAAAACTCAAATTTTGTTTTTCAGTGAAGTCAAAACTCAAATTTTGTTCTTTAGGAAAGTCAAAGCTGAAGTTTTGATTTTCAGGAAATTTAATACCGAAGTTTTGTTCTTCATTGAGGTCAAAAATAAGGTTTGGTTTTTAAGTGAAGTTAAAACTTAAGTTTTGTTATTAACAAAAATCAAAACCCAAGTCTTGATCTTTATGGAAATCAAAACTCAAGTTTTATTCTTCAGTGAAGTCAAAACTCAACTTTTGTTCTTTAGGAAAGTGAAAATTAAAGTTTTGATCTTTAGGAAATTTAAAACTAAAGTTTCGTTCTTCAGTTAAGTCAAAACTCAAGTTTGGTTTTTCAGTGAAGTTGAAACTTAAGTTTTGTTATTCACAAAAATCAAAACCCATGTCTTGATCTTCAAGGAAATCAAAACTCAAGTTTTGGTCTTTAGTGAAATCAAAACTCAACTTTTTTTCTTTAGGAAAGTCAAAATTAAAGATTTGATCTTCAGGAAACCTAAAACTGAAGTTTCGTTCTTCAGTGAAGTCAAAACTCAAGTTTGGTTTTTCAGTGAAGTTAAAACTAAAGTTTTGTTATTCACAAAAAAACAAACACATGTCTCGATATTCAGGGAAATCAAAACTCAAGTTTTGTTCTTCAGTGAAGTCAAAACTCAACTTTTGTTCTTTAGGAAAGTCAAAATTAATGTTTTGATCTTCAGGAAATTTAAAACTGAAGTTTCGTTCTTCAGTGAAGTCAAAACTCAAGTTTGGGATTTCAGTGAAGTTGAAACTCAAGTTTTGTTCTTCACAAAACTCAAAACATAGTTCTTAATCTTCAGGGAAATCAAAACTCAAGCTTTGTTCTTCAGTGAAGTCAAAACTCAACTTTTGTTCTTTAGGAATGTCAAAACTGAAGTTTTGATCTTCAGGAAATTTAAAACAGGAGTTTCTTTCTTCACTGAAGTCAAAACTAAAGTTTGGTTTTTCAGTGAAGTTAAAACTTAAGTTTTGTTATTCACAAAAAACAAAACCCAAGTCTTGATCTTCCGGGAAATCAAAACTCAAGTTTTGTTCTTCAGTGAAATCAAAACTCAACTTTTGTTCTTTAGGAAAGTCAAAATTAAAGTTTTGATCTTCAGGAAATTTAAAACTGAAGTTTCGTTCTTCATTGGAGTCAAAACTCAAGTTTAGTTTTTCAGTGAAGTTAAAACTTAAGTTTTGTTATTGACAAAAATCAAAACCCAAGTCTTGATCTTTAGGGAAATCAAAACTCAAGTTTTGTTCTTCAGTGAAGTCAAAACTTAACTTTTGTTTTTTAGGAAAGTCAAAATTAAAGTTTTGATCTTCAGGAAATTTAAAACTGAAGTTTCGTTCTTCAGTGAAGTCAAAACTCAAGTTTGGTTTTTCAGTGAAGTTGAAACTCAAGTTTTGTTCTTCACAAAATTCAAAACTTAGGTCTTGATCTTCAGGGAAATCAAAACTCAATCTTTGTTTTTCAGTGAAGTCAAAACTCAACTTTTGTTCTTTAGGAAAGTCAAAACTAAAGTTTTGATCTTCATGAAATTTAAAACTGGAGTTTTTTTCTTCACTGAAGTCAAAACTAAAGATTGGTTTTTCAGTGAAGTTGAAACTCAAGTTTTGTTCTTCAAAAAATTCAAAACTTAGGTCTTGATCTTCAGGGAAATTAAAACTCAAGTTTTGTTTTTAAGTGAAGTCAAAACTCAACTTTTGTTCTTTGGGAAAGTCAAAACTAAAGTTTTGATCTTTAGGAAATTCAAAACTGAAGTTTCTCTCTTCAGTGAAGTCAAAACTCAAGTTTAGTTTTTCAGTGAAGTTAAAACTCAAGTTCTGTTCTTCAGAAAAGTCAAAATTTAAGTCTTGTTTTTCTGGGAAATAAAAACTCAAATTTTGTTTTTCAGTGAATGCAAAACTCAACTTTGTTCTTTAGGAAAGTCAAAACTGAAGTTTTGATTTTGAGGAAATTTAATACCAAAGTTTCGTTCTTCATTGAGGTCAAAAATAAGGTTTGGTTTTTAACTGAAGTTAAAACTTAAGTTTTGTTATTCACAAAAACCCAAAACCCAAGTCTTGATCTTTAGGGAAATCAAAACTCAAGTTTTATTCTTCAGTGAAGTCAAAACTCAACTTTTGTTCATTCGGAAAGTCAAAATTAAAGTTTTGATCTTCAGGAAATTTAAATCTGAAGTTTCGTTCTTCAGTGAAGTCAAAACTCAAGTTTGGTTTTTCAGTAAAGTTAAAACTGAAGTTTTGTTATTAACAAAAAAACAAAACTCATGTCTTGATCTTCAGGGAAATCAAAAATCAAGGTTTGTTCTTCAGTGAAGTCAAAACTCAACTTTTGTTCTTTAGGAAAGTCAAAATTAAAGTTTTGGTCTTTAGGAAATTGAACACTGAGGTTTTGTTCTTCATTGAATTCAAAACTGATGTTTGGATTTTCAGTGAAGTTGAAACTCAAGTTTTGTTCTTCACAAAATTCAAAACTTAGGTCTTGATCTTCAGGGAAATCAAAACTCAAGTTTAGTTTTTCAGTGAAGTCAAAACTCCACTTTTGTTCTTTAGGAAAGTCAAAACTGAAGTTTTGATCTTCAGGAAATTTAAAACTGAAGTTTCGTTCTTCACTGAAGTAAAAAATCAAGTTTGGTTTTTCACTGAAGTTAAAACTTTTGTTATTCACAAAAAACAAAACCCAAGTAACGATCTTCAGGGAAATCAAAACTCAAGTTTTGTTCTTTAGTGAAGTCAAAACTCCACTTTTGTTCTTTAGGAAAGTCAAAATTAAAGTTTTGATATTCAGGAAATTTAAAACTGAAGATTCGTTCTTCAGTGAAGTCAAAACTCAAAGGTTTATCTTCAGGGATGTCAGAACTCAAGTTTGTTTTTCAGTGAAGTCAAAACTCAACTTTTGATCTTTAGGAAAGTCAAAACTGAAGTTTTAATCTACAGGAAATACCAAACTGAAGTTCCGTTCTTCAGTGAAATTAAAAATTAAGTTTTGTTTTTCATTGAAGTCAAAACTCAAGTTTTGTGCTTCACAAAATTCAAAACTTAAGTCTTGATCTTCAGGGAAATCAAAACTCAAGTTTTGTTTTTCAGTGAAGTCAAAACTCAACTTTTGTTTTTTTGGACAGTCACAACTGAAGTTTTGATCTTCAGGAAATTTAAACTGAAGTTTCGTTCTTCACTGAAGTCAAAACTCAAGTTTGGTTTTTCATTGAAGTAAAAACTTAAATTTTGTTATTCACAAAAATCAAAACCCAAGTCTTCATCTTCCGGGAAATCAAAACTCAAGTTTTGTTCTTCAGTTAAATCAAAACTCAACTTTTGTTCTTTAGGAAAGTCAAAATTAAAGTTTTGATCTTCAAGAAATTTTAAACTGAAGTTTCGTTCTTCATTGGAGTCAAAACTCAAGTTTGGTTTTCAGTGAAGTTAAAACTTAAGTTTTGTTATTGACAAAAACCAAAACCCAAGTCTTGATCTTCCGGGAAATCAAAACTCAAGTTTTGTTCTTCAGTGAAGTCAAAACTCAACTTTTGTTCTTTAGGAAAGTCAAAATTAAAGTTTTGATCTTCAGGAAATTTAAAACTGAAGTTTCGTTCTTCAGTGAAGTCAAAACTCAAGTTTGGTTTTTCAGTGAAGTTGAAACTCAAGTTTTGTTCTTCACAAAATTCAAAACTTAGGTCTTGATCTTCAGGGAAATCAAAACTCAATCTTTGTTTTTCAGTGAAGTCAAAACTCAACTTTTGTTCTTTAGGAAAGTCAAAACTGAAGTTTTGATCTTCATGAAATTTAAAACTGGAGTTTCTTTCTTCACTGAAGTCAAAACTAAAGTTTGGTTTTTCAGTGAAGTTGAAACTCAAGTTTTGTTCTTCACAAAATTCAAAACTTAGGTCTTGATCTTCAGGGAAATTAAAACTCAAGTTTTGTTTTTAAGTGAAGTCAAAACTCAACTTTTGTTTTTTGGGAAAGTCAAAACTAAAGTTTTGATCTTCAGGAAATTTAAATCTGAAGTTTCGTTCTTCAGTGAAGTCAAAACTCAAGTTTGGTTTTTCAGTGAAGTTAAAACTGAAGTTTTGTTATTCACAAAAAAACAAAACCCATGTCTTGATCTTCAGGGAAATAAAAAATCAAGGTTTGTTCTTCAGCGAAGTCAAAACTCAACTTTTGTTCTTTAGGAAAGTCAAAATTAAAGTTTTGATCTTAAGGAAATTGAAAACTGAGGGTTTGTTCTTCACTGAATTCAAAACTGATGTTTGGATTTTCAGTGAAGTTGAAACTCAAGTTTTGTTCTTCACAAAATTCAAAACTTAGGTCTTGATCTTCAGGGAAATCAAAACTCAAGTTTAGTTTTTCAGTTAAGTTAAAACTCAAGTTCTGTTCTTCAGAAAAGTCAAAACTTAAGTCTTGTTTTTCAGGGAAATCAAAACTCAAATTTTGTTTTTCAGTGAAGTCAAAACTCAACTTTTGTTCTTTAGGAAAGTCAAAACAAAAGTTTTGATTTTCAGGAAATTTAATACTGAAGTTTTGTTCTTCATTGAGGTCAAAAATAAAGTTTGGTTTTTAAGTGAAGTTAAAACTTAAGTTTTGTTATTAACAAAAATCAAAACCCAAGTCTTGATCTTTATGGAAATCAAAACTCAAGTTTTATTCTTCATTGAAGTCAAAACTCAACTTTTGTTCTTTAGGAAAGTGAAAATTAAAGTTTTGATCTTTAGGAAATTTAAAACTAAAGTTTCGTTCTTCAGTTAAGTCAAAACTCAAGTTTGGTTTTTCAGTGAAGTTGAAACTTAAGTTTTGTTATTCACAAAAATCAAAACCCATGTCTTGATCTTCAAGGAAATAAAAACTCAAGTTTTGGTCTTTAGTGAAGTCAAAACTCAACTTTTTTTCTTTAGGAAAGTCAAAATTAAAGTTTTGATCTTCAGGAAATCTAAAACTGAAGTTTCGTTCTTCAGTGAAGTCAAAACTCAAGTTTGGATTTTCAGTGAAGTTAAAACTAAAGTTTTGTTATTCACAAAAAACCAAACACATGTCTCGATATTCAGGGAAATCAAAACTCAAGTTTTGTTCTTCAGTGAAGTCAAAACTCAACTTTTGTTCTTTAGGAAAGTCAAAATTAATGTTTTGATCTTCAGGAAATTTAAAACTGAAGTTTCGTTCTTCAGTAAAGTCAAAACTCAAGTTTGGTTTTTAAGTGAAGTTGAAACTCAAGTTTTGTTCTTCACAAAATTCAAAACATAGTTCTTAATCTTCAGGGAAATCAAAACTCAAGCTTTGTTCTTCAGTGAAGTCAAAACTCAACTTTTGTTCTTTAGGAATGTCAAAACTGAAATTTTGATCTTCAGGAAATTTAAAACAAGAGTTTCTTTCTTCACTGAAGTCAAAACTAAAGTTTGGTTTTTCAGTGAAGTTAAAACTTAAGTTTTGTTATTCACAAAAAACAAAACCCAAGTCTTCATCTTCCGGGAAATCAAAACTCAAGTTTTGTTCTTCAGTGAAATTAAAACTCAACTTTTGTTCTTTAGGAAAGTCAAAATTAAAGTTTTGATCTTCAGGAAATTTAAATCTGAAGTTTCGTTCTTCAGTGAAGTCAAAACTCAAGTTTGGTTTTTCAGTGAAGTTAAAACTGAAGTTTTGTTATTCACAAAAAAACAAAACCCATGTCTTGATCTTCAGGGAAATCAAAAATCAAGGTTTGTTCTTCAGTGAAGTCGAAACTCAACTTTTGTTCTTTAGGAAAGTCAAAATTAAAGTTTTGGTCTTCAGAAAATTGAAAACTGAGGTTTTGTTCTTCATTGAATTCAAAACTGATGTTTGGATTTTCAGTGAAGTTGAAACTCAAGTTTTGTTCTTCACAAAATTCAAAACTTAGGTCTTGATCTTCAGGGAAATCAAAACTCAAGTTTAGTTTTTCAGTGAATTCAAAACTCCACTTTTGTTCTTTAGGAAAGTCAAAACTGATGTTTTGATCTTCAGGAAATTTAAAACTGAAGTTTCGTTCTTCACTGAAGTAAAAAATCAAGTTTGGTTTTTCATTGAAGTTAAAACTTTTGTTATTCACAAAAAACAAAACCCAAGTAACGATCTTCAGGGAAATCAAAACTCAAGTTTTGTTCTTTAGTGAAGTCAAAACTCCACTTTTGTTCTTTAGGAAAGTCAAAATTAAAGTTTTGATATTCAGGAAATTTAAAACTGAAGATTCGTTCTTCAGTGAAGTCAAAACTCAAAGTTTTATCTTCAGGGATGTCAGAACTCAAGTTTGTTTTTCAGTGAAGTCAAAACTCAACTTTTGATCTTTAGGAAAATCAAAACTGAAGTTTTAATCTTCAGGAAATACCAAACTGAAGTTCCGTTCTTCAGTGAAATTAAAAATTAAGTTTTGTTTTTCATTTAAGTCAAAAGTCAAGTTTTGTGCTTCACAAAATTCAAAACTTAAGTCTTGATCTTCAGGGAAATCAAAACTCAAGTTTGGTTTTCAGTGAAGTAAAAACTTAAATTTTGTTATTCACAAAAATCAAAACCCAAGTCTTCATCTTCCGGGAAATCAAAACTCAAGTTTTGTTCTTCAGTGAAATCAAAACTCAACTTTTGTTCTTTAGGAAAGTCAAAATTAGAGTTTTGATCTTCAGGAAATTTAAAACTGAAGTTTCGTTCTTCATTGGAGTCAAAACTCAAGTTTGGTTTTCAGTGAAGTTAAAACTTAAGTTTTGTTATTGACAAAAACCAAAACCCAAGTCTTGATCTTCCGGGAAATCAAAACTCAAGTTTTGTTCTTCAGTGAAGTCAAAACTCAACTTTTGTTCTTTAGGAAAGTCAAAATTAAAGTTTTGATCTTCAGGAAATTTAAAACTGAAGTTTCGTTCTTCAGTGAAGTCAAAACTCAAGTTTGGTTTTTCAGTGAAGTTGAAACTCAAGTTTTGTTCTTCACAAAATTCAAAACTTAGGTCTTGATCTTCAGGGAAATCAAAACTCAATCTTTGTTTTTCAGTGAAGTCAAAACTCAACTTTTGTTCTTTAGGAAAGTCAAAACTAAAGTTTTGATCTTCATGAAATTTAAAACTGGAGTTTCTTTCTTCACTGAAGTCAAAACTAAAGTTTGGTTTTTCAGTGAAGTTGAAAATCAAGTTTTGTTCTTCACAAAATTCAAAACTTAGGTCTTGATCTTCAGGGAAATTAAAACTCAAGTTTTGTTTTTAAGTGAAGTCAAAACTCAACTTTTGTTCTTTGGGAAAGTCAAAACTAAAGTTTTGATCTTTAGGAAATTCAAAACTGAAGTTTATCTCTTCAGTGAAATCAAAACTCAAGTTTAGTTTTTCAGTGAAGTTAAAACTCAAGTTCTGTTCTTCAGAAAAGTAAAAACTTAAGTCTTGTTTTTCAGGGAAATCAAAACTCAAATTTTGTTTTTCAGTGAATGCAAAACTCAACTTTTGTTCTTTAGGAAAGTCAAAACTGAAGTTTTGATTTTGAGTAAATTTAATACCAAAGTTTCGTTCTTCATTGAGGTCAAAAATAAGTTTTGGTTTTTAACTGAAGTTAAAACTTAAGTTTTGTTATTCACAAAAATCAAAACCCAAGTCTTGATCTTTAGGGAAATCAAAACTCAACTTTTATTCTTCAGTGAAGTCAAAACTCAACTTTTGTTCATTCGGAAAGTCAAAATTAAAGTTTTGATCTTCAGGAAATTTAAATATGAAGTTTCGTTCTTCAGTGAAGTCAAAACTCAAGTTTGGTTTTTCAGTGAAGTTAAAACTGAAATTTTGTTATTAACAAAAAACAAAACCCATGTCTTGATCTTCAGGGAAATAAAAAATCAAGGTTTGTTCTTCAGTGAAGTCAAAACTCAACTTTTGTTCTTTAGGAAAGTCAAAATTAAAGTTTTGATCTTAAGGAAATTGAAAACTGAGGGTTTGTTCTTCATTGAATTCAAAACTGATGTTTGGATTTTCAGTGAAGTTGAAACTCAAGTTTTGTTCTTCACAAAATTCAAAACTTAGGTCTTGATCTTCAGGGAAATCAAAACTCAAGTTTAGTTTTTCAGTTAAGTTAAAACTCAAGTTCTGTTCTTCAGAAAAGTCAAAACTTAAGTCTTGTTTTTCAGGGAAATCAAAACTCAAATTTTGTTTTTCAGTGAAGTCAAAACTCAACTTTTGTTCTTTAGGAAAGTCAAAACTGAAGTTTTGATTTTCAGGAAATTTAATACCGAAGTTTTGTTCTTCATTGAGGTCAAAAATAAGGTTTGGTTTTTAAGTGAAGTTAAAACTTAAGTTTTGTTATTAACAAAAATCAAAACCCAAGTCTTGATCTTTATGGAAATCAAAACTCAAGTTTTATTCTTCAGTGAAGTCAAAACTCAACTTTTGTTCTTTAGGAAAGTGAAAATTAAAGTTTTGATCTTTATGAAATTTAAAACTAAAGTTTCGTTCTTCAGTTAAGTCAAAACTCAAGTTTGGTTTTTCAGTGAAGTTGAAACTTAAGTTTTGTTATTCACAAAAATCAAAACCCATGTCTTGATCTTCAAGGAAATCAAAACTCAAGTTTTGGTCTTTAGTGAAGTCAAAACTCAACTTTTTTTCTTTAGGAAAGTCAAAATTAAAGTTTTGATCTTCAGGAAACGTAAAACTGAAGTTTCGTTCTTCAGTGAAGTCAAAACCCAAGTTTGGTTTTTCAGTGAAGTTAAAACTAAAGTTTTGTTATTCACAAAAAACCAAACACATGTCTCGATATTCAGGGAAATCAAAACTCAAGTTTTGTTCTTCAGTGAAGTCAAAACTCAACTTTTGTTCTTTAGGAAAGTCAAAATTAATGTTTTGATCTTCAGGAAATTTCAAATTGAAGTTTCGTTCTTCAGTAAAGTCAAAACTCAAGTTTGGGTTTTCAGTGAAGTTGAAACTCAAGTTTTGTTCTTCACAAAATTCAAAACATAGTTCTTAATCTTCAGGGAAATCAAAACTCAAGCTTTGTTCTTCAGTGAAGTCAAAACTCAACTTTTGTTCTTTAGGAATGTCAAAACTGAAGTTTTGATCTTCAGGAAATTTAAAACAGGAGTTTCTTTCTTCACTGAAGTCAAAACTAAAGTTTGGTTTTTCAGTGAAGTTAAAACTTAAGTTTTGTTATTCACAAAAAACAAAACCCAAGTTTTGATCTTCCGGGAAATCAAAACTCAAGTTTTGTTCTTCAGTGAAATCAAAACTCAACTTTTGTTCTTTAGGAAAGTCAAAATTAAAGTTTTGATCTTCAGGAAATTTAGAACTGAAGTTTCGTTCTTCATTGGAGTCAAAACTCAAGTTTAGTTTTTCAGTGAAGTTAAAACTTAAGTTTTGTTATTGACAAAAATCAAAACCCAAGTCTTGATCTTTAGGGAAATCAAAACTCAAGTTTTGTTCTTCAGTGAAGTCAAAACTCAACTTTTGTTTTTTAGGAAAGTCAAAATTAAAGTTTTGTTCTCCAGGAAATTTAAAACTGAAGTTTCGTTCTTCAGTGAAGTCAAAACTTAAGTTTGGTTTTTCAGTGAAGTTGAAACTCAAGTTTTGTTCTTCACAAAATTCAAAACTTAGGTCTTGATCTTCAGGGAAATCAAAACTCAATCTTTGTTTTTCAGTGAAGTCAAAACTCAACTTTTGTTCTTTAGGAAAGTCAAAACTGAAGTTTTGATCTTCATGAAATTTAAAACTGGAGTTTCTTTCTTCACTGAAGTCAAAACTAAAGATTGGTTTTTCAGTGAAGTTGAAACTCAAGTTTTGTTCTTCAAAAAATTCAAAACTTAGGTCTTGATCTTCAGGGAAATTAAAACTCAAGTTTTGTTTTTAAGTGAAGTCAAAACTCAACTTTTGTTCTTTGGGAAAGTCAAAACTAAAGTTTTGATCTTTAGGAAATTCAAAACTGAAGTTTCTCTCATCAGTGAAGTCAAAACTCAAGTTTAGTTTTTCAGTGAAGTTAAAACTCAAGTTCTGTTCTTCAGAAAAGTCAAAACTTAAGTCTTGTTTTTCTGGGAAATAAAAACTAAAATTTTGTTTTTCAGTGAATGCAAAACTCAACTTTTGTTCTTTAGGAAAGTCAAAACTGAAGTTTTGATTTTGAGGAAATTTAATACCAAAGTTTCGTTCTTCATTGAGGTCAAAAATAAGGTTTGGTTTTTAACTGAAGTTAAAACTTAAGTTTTGTTATTCACAAAAATCAAAACCCAAGTCTTGATCTTTAGGGAAATCAAAACTCAAGTTTTATTCTTCAGTGAAGTCAAAACTCAACTTTTGTTCATTCGGAAAGTGAAAATTAAAGTTTTGATCTTCAGGAAATTTAAATCTGAAGTTTCGTTCTTCAGTGAAGTCAAAACTCAAGTTTGGTTTTTCAGTGAAGTTGAAACTTAAGTTTTGTTATTCACAAAAATCAAAACCCATGTCTTGATCTTCAAGGAAATCAAAACTCAAGTTTTGGTATTTAGTAAAGTCAAAACTCAACTTTTGTTCTTTAGGAAAGTCAAAATTAAAGTTTTGATCTTCAGGAAATCTAAAACTAAAGTTTCGTTCTTCAGTGAAGTCAAAACTCAAGTTTGGTTTTTCAGTGAAGTTAAAACTAAAGTTTTGTTATTCACAAAAAACCAAACACATGTCTCGATCTCTCAGGGAAATCAAAACTCAAGTTTTGTTCTTCAGTGAAGTCAAAACTCAACTTTTGTTCTTTAGGAAAGTCAAAATTAATGTTTTGATCTTCAAGAAATTTAAAACTGAAGTTTCGTTCTACAGGAAAGTCAAAACTCAAGTTTGGTTTTTCAGTGAAGTTGAACCTCAAGTTTTGTTCTTCACAAAATTCAAAACATAGTTCTTAATCTTCAGGGAAATCAAAACTCAAGCTTTGTTCTTCAGTGAAGTCAAAACTCAACTTTTGTTCTTTAGGAATGTCAAAACTGAAGTTTTGATCTTCAGGAAATTTAAAACTGAAGTTTGGTTCTTCACTGAAGTGAAAACTCAAGTTTGGTTTTTCAGTGAAGTTAAAACTTAAATTTTGTTATTCACAAAAATCAAAACCCAAGTCTTCATCTTTCGGGAAATCAAAACTCAAGTTTTGTTCTTCAGTGAAATCAAAACTCAACTTTTGTTCTTTAGGAAAGTCAAAATTAGAGTTTTGATCTTCAGGAAATTTAAAACTGAAGTTTCGTTCTTCATTGGAGTCAAAACTCAAGTTTGGTTTTCAGTGAAGTTAAAACTTAAGTTTTGTTATTCACAAAAACCAAAACTCAAGTCTTGATCTTCCGGGAAATCAAAACTCAAGTTTTGTTCTTCAGTGAAGTCAAAACTCAACTTTTGTTCTTTAGGAAAGTCAAAATTAAAGTTTTGATCTTCAGGAAATTTAAAACTGAAGTTTCGTTCTTCAGTCAAGTCAAAACTCAAGTTTGGTTTTTCAGTGAAGTTGAAACTCAAGTTTTGTTCTTCACAAAGTTCAAAAGTTAGGTCTTGATCTTCAGGGAAATCAAAACTCAATCTTTGTTTTTCAGTGAAGTCAAAACTCAACTTTTGTTCTTTAGGAAAGTCAAAACTGAAGTTTTGATCTTCATGAAATTTAAAACTGGAGTTTCTTTCTTCACTGAAGTCAAAACTAAATTTTGGTTTTTCAGTGAAGTTGAAAATCAAGTTTTGTTCTTCACAAAATTCAAAACTTAGGTCTTGATCTTCAGGGAAATTAAAACTCAAGTTTTGTTTTTAAGTGAAGTCAAAACTCAACTTTTGTTCTTTGGGAAAGTCAAAACTAAAGTTTTGATCTTTAGGAAATTCAAAACTGAAGTTTCTCTCTTCAGTGAAGTCAAAACTCAAGTTTAGTTTTTCAGTGAAGTTAAAACTCAAGTTCTGTTCTTCAGAAAAGTAAAAACTTAAGTCTTGTTTTTCAGGGAAATCAAAACTCAAATTTTGTTTTTCAGTGAATGCAAAACTCAACTTTTGTTCTTTAGGAAAGTCAAAACTGAAGTTTTGATTTTGAGTAAATTTAATACCAAATTTTCGTTCTTCATTGAGGTCAAAAATAAGTTTTGGTTTTTAACTGAAGTTAAAACTTAAGTTTTGTTATTCACAAAAATCAAAACCCAAGTCTTGATCTTTAGGGAAATCAAAACTCAAGTTTTATTCTTCAGTGAAGTCAAAACTCAACTTTTGTTCATTCGGAAAGTCAAAATTAAAGTTTTGATCTTCAGGAAATTTAAATATGAAGTTTCGTTCTTCAGTGAAGTCAAAACTCAAGTTTGGTTTTTCAGTGAAGTTAAAACTGAAATTTTGTTATTAACAAAAAACAAAACCCATGTCTTGATCTTCAGGGAAATAAAAAATCAAGATTTGTTCTTCAGTGAAGTCAAAACTCAACTTTTGTTCTTTAGGAAAGTCAAAATTAAAGTTTTGATCTTAAGGAAATTGAAAACTGAGGGTTTGTTCTTCATTGAATTCAAAACTGATGTTTGGATTTTCAGTGAAGTTGAAACTCAAGTTTTGTTCTTCACAAAATTCAAAACTTAGGTCTTGATCTTCAGGGAAATCAAAACTCAAGTTTAGTTTTTCAGTTAAGTTAAAACTCAAGTTCTGTTCTTCAGAAAAGTCAAAACTTAAGTCTTGTTTTTCAGGGAAATCAAAACTCAAATTTTGTTTTTCAGTGAAGTCAAAACTCAACTTTTGTTCTTTAGGAAAGTCAAAACTGAAGTTTTGATTTTCAGGAAATTTAATACCGAGGTTTTGTTCTTCATTGAGGTCAAAAATAAGGTTTGGTTTTTAAGTGAAGTTAAAACTTAAGTTTTGTTATTAACAAAAATCAAAACCCAAGTCTTGATCTTTATGGAAATCAAAACTCAAGTTTTATTCTTCAGTGAAGTCAAAACTCAACTTTTGTTCTTTAGGAAAGTGAAAATTAAAGTTTTGATCTTTAGGAAATTTAAAACTAAATTTTCGTTCTTCAGTTAAGTCAAAACTCAAGTTTGGTTTTTCAGTGAAGTTGAAACTTAAGTTTTGTTATTCACAAAAATCAAAACCCATGTCTTGATCTTCAAGGAAATCAAAACTCAAGTTTTGGTCTTTAGTGAAGTCAAAACTCAACTTTTTTTCTTTAGGAAAGTCAAAATTAAAGTTTTGATCTTCAGGAAACCTAAAACTGAAGTTTCGTTCTTCAGTAAAGTCAAAACTCAAGTTTGGTTTTTCAGTGAAGTTAAAACTAAAGTTTTGTTATTCACAAAAAACCAAACACGTCTCGATATTCAGGGAAATCAAAACTCAAGTTTTGTTCTTCAGTGAAGTCAAAACTCAACTTTTGTTCTTTAGGAAAGTCAAAATTAATGTTTTGATCTTCAGGAAATTTAAAACTGAAGTTTCGTTCTTCAGTAAAGTCAAAACTCAAGTTTGGGTTTTCAGTGAAGTTGAAACTCAAGTTTTGTTCTTCACAAAATTCAAAACATAGTTCTTAATCTTCAGGGAAATCAAAACTCAAGCTTTGTTCTTCAGTGAAGTCAAAACTCAACTTTTGTTCTTTAGGAATGTCAAAACTGAAGTTTTGATCTTCAGGAAATTTAAAACAGGAGTTTCTTTCTTCACTGAAGTCAAAACTAAAGTTTGGTTTTTCAGTGAAGTTAAAACTTAAGTTTTGTTATTCACAAAAAACAAAACCCAAGTCTTGATCTTCCGGGAAATCAAAACTCAAGTTTTGTTCTTCAGTGAAATCAAAACTCAACTTTTGTTCTTTAGGAAAGTCAAAATTAAAGTTTTGATCTTCTGGAAATTTAAAACTGAAGTTTCGTTCTTCATTGGAGTCAAAACTCAAGTTTAGTTTTTCAGTGAAGTTAAAACTTAAGTTTTGTTATTGACAAAAATCAAAACCCAAGTCTTGATCTTTAGGGAAATCAAAACTCAAGTTTTGTTCTTCAGTGAAGTCAAAACTCAACTTTTGTTTTTTAGGAAAGTCAAAATTAAAGTTTTGATCTTCAGGAAATTTAAAACTGAAGTTTCGTTCTTCAGTGAAGTCAAAACTCAAGTTTGGTTTTTCAGTGAAGTTGAAACTCAAGTTTTGTTCTTCACAAAATTCAAAACTTAGGTCTTGATCTTCAGGGAAATCAAAACTCAATCTTTGTTTTTCAGTGAAGTCAAAACTCAACTTTTGTTCTTTAGGAAAGTCAAAACTGAAGTTTTGATCTTCATGAAATTTAAAACTGGAGTTTCTTTCTTCACTGAATTCAAAACTAAAGATTGGTTTTTCAGTGAAGTTGAAACTCAAGTTTTGTTCTTCAAAAAATTCAAAACTTAGGTCTTGATCTTCAGGGAAATTAAAACTCAAGTTTTGTTTTTAAGTGAAGTCAAAACTCAACTTTTGTTCTTTGGGAAAGTCAAAACTAAAGTTTTGATCTTTAGGAAATTCAAAACTGAAGTTTCTCTCTTCAGTGAAGTCAAAACTCAAGTTTAGTTTTTCAGTGAAGTTAAAACTCAAGTTCTGTTCTTCAGAAAAGTCAAAACTTAAGTCTTGTTTTTCTGGGAAATAAAAACTCAAATTTTGTTTTTCAGTGAATGCAAAACTCAACTTTTGTTCTTTAGGAAAGTCAAAACAGAAGTTTTGATTTTGAGGAAATTTAATACCAAAGTTTCGTTCTTCATTGAGGTCAAAAATAAGGTTTGGTTTTTAACTGAAGTTAAAACTTAAGTTTCGTTATTCACAAAAATCAAAACCCAAGTCTTGATCTTTAGGGAAATCAAAACTCAAGTTTTATTCTTCAGTGTAGTCAAAACTCAACTTTTGTTCATTCGGAAAGTCAAAATTAAAGTTTTGATCTTCAGGAAATTTAAATCTGAAGTTTCGTTCTTCAGTGAAGTCAAAACTCAAGTTTGGTTTTTCAGTAAAGTTAAAACTGAAGTTTTGTTATTAACAAAAAAACAAAACCCATGTCTTGATCTTCAGGGAAATCAAAAATCAAGGTTTGTTCTTCAGTGAAGTAAAAACTCAACTTTTGTTCTTTAGGAAAGTCAAAATTAAAGTTTTGGTCTTTAGGAAATTGAAAACTGAGGTTTTGTTCTTCATTGAATTCAAAACTGATGTTTGGATTTTCAGTGAAGTTGAAACTCAAGTTTTGTTCTTCACAAAATTCAAAACTTAGGTCTTGATCTTCAGGGAAATCAAAACTCAAGTTTAGTTCTTCAGTGAAGTCAAAACTCCACTTTTGTTCTTTAGGAAAGTCAAAACTGAAGTTTTCATCTTCAGGAAATTTAAAACTGAAGTTTTGATCATCAGGAAATTTAAAACTGAAGTTTCGTTCTTCACTGAAGTAAAAAATCAAGTTTGGTTTTTCATTGAAGTTAAAACTTTTGTTATTCACAAAAAACAAAACCCAAGTAACGATCTTCAGGGAAATCAAAACTCAAGTTTTGTTCTTTAGTGAAGTCAAAACTCCACTTTTGTTCTTTAGGAATGTGAAAATTAAAGTTTTGATATTCAGGAAATTTAAAACTGAAGATTCGTTCTTCAGTGAAGTCAAAACTCAAAGGTTTATCTTCAGGGATGTCAGAACTCAAGTTTGTTTTTCAGTGAAGTCAAAACTCAACTTTTGATCTTTAGGAAAGTCAAAACTGAAGTTTTAATCTACAGGAAATACCAAACTGAAGTTCCGTTCTTCAGTGAAATTAAAAATTAAGTTTTGATTTTCATTGAAGTCAAAACTCAAGTTTTGTGCTTCACAAAATTCAAAACTTAAGTCTTGATCAAAACTCAAGTTTTGTTTTTCAGTGAAGTCAAAACTCAACTTTTGTTTTTTTGGACAGTCACAACTGAAGTTTTGATCTACAGGAAATTTAAAACTGAAGTTTCGTTCTTCACTGAAGTCAAAACTCAAGTTTGGTTTTTCAGTGAAGTAAAAACTTAAATTTTGTTATTCACAAAAATCAAAACCCAAGTCTTCATCTTCCGAGAAATCAAAACTCAAGTTTTGTTCTTCAGTGAAATCAAAACTCAACTTTTGTTCTTTAGGAAAGTCAAAATTAAAGTTTTGATCTTCAGGAAATTTAAAACTGAAGTTTCGTTCTTCATTGGAATCAAAACTCAAGTTTGGTTTTTCAGTGAAGTTAAAACTTAAGTTTTGTTATTGACAAAAATCAAAACCCAAGTCTTGATCTTTAGGGAAATCAAAACTCAAGTTTGGTTCTTCAGTGAAGTCAAAACTCAACTTTTGTTTTTTAGGAAAGTCAAAATTAAAGTTTTGATCTTCAGGAAATTTAAAACTGAAGTTTCGTTCTTCAGTGAAGTCAAAACTCAAGTTTGGTTTTTCAGTGAAGTTGAAACTCAAGTTTTGTTCTTCACAAAATTCAAAACTTAGGTCTTGATCTTCAGGGAAATCAAAACTCAATCTTTGTTTTTCAGTGAAGTCAAAACTCAACTTTTGTTCTTTAGGAAAGTCAAAACTGAAGTTTTGATCTTCATGAAATTTAAAACTGGAGTTTCTTTCTTCACTGAAGTCAAAACTAAAGATTGGTTTTTCAGTGAAGTTGAAACTCAAGTTTTGTTCTTCAAAAAATTCAAAACTTAGGTCTTGATCTTCAGGGAAATTAAAACTCAAGTTTTGTTTTTAAGTGAAGTCAAAACTCAACTTTTGTTCTTTGGGAAAGTCAAAACTAAAGTTTTGATCTTTAGGAAATTCAAAACTGAAGTTTCTCTCTTCAGTGAAGTCAAAACTCAAGTTTAGTTTTTCAGTGAAGTTAAAACTCAAGTTCTGTTCTTCAGAAAAGTCAAAACTTGTCTTGTTTTTCTGGGAAATAAAAACTCAAATTTTGTTTTTCAGTGAATGCAAAACTCAACTTTGTTCTTTAGGAAAGTCAAAACTGAAGTTTTGATTTTGAGGAAATTTAATACCAAAGTTTCGTTCTTCATTGAGGTAAAAAATAAGGTTTGGTTTTTAACTGAAGTTAAAACTTAAGTTTTGTTATTCACAAAAATCAAAACCGAAGTCTTGATCTTTAGGGAAATCAAAACTCAAGTTTTATTCTTCAGTGAAGTCAAAACTCAACTTTTGTTCATTCGGAAAGTCAAAATTAAAGTTTTGATCTTCAGGAAATTTAAATCTGAAGTTTCGTTCTTCAGTGAAGTCAAAACTCAAGTTTGGTTTTTCAGTAAAGTTAAAACTGAAGTTTTGTTATTAACAAAAAACAAAACCCATGTCTTGATCTTCAGGGAAATCAAAAATCAAGGTTTGTTCTTCAGTGAAGTAAAAACTCAACTTTTGTTCTTTAGGAAAGTCAAAATTAAAGTTTTGGTCTTCAGGAAATTGAAAACTGAGGTTTTGTTCTTCATTGAATTCAAAACTGATGTTTGGATTTTCAGTGAAGTTGAAACTCAAGTTTTGTTCTTCACAAAATTCAAAACTTAGGTCTTGATCTTCAGGGAAATCAAAACTCAAGTTTAGTTTTTCAGTGAAGTCAAAACTCCACTTTTGTTCTTTAGGAAAGTCAAAACTGAAGTTTTGATCTTTAGGAAATTTAAAACTGAAGTTTCGTTCTTCACTGAAGTAAAAAATCAAGTTTGGTTTTTCACTGAAGTTAAAACTTTTGTTATTCACAAAAAACAAAACCCAAGTAACGATCTTCAGGGAAATCAAAACTCAAGTTTTGTTCTTTAGTGAAGTCAAAACTTCACTTTTGTTCTTTAGGAAAGTGAAAATTAAAGTTTTGATATTCAGGAAATTTAAAACTGAAGATTCGTTCTTCAGTGAAGTCAAAACTCAAAGGTTTATCTTCAGGGATGTCAGAACTCAAGTTTGTTTTTCAGTGAAGTCAAAACTCAACTTTTGATCTTTAGGAAAGTCAAAACTGAAGTTTTAATCTACAGGAAATACCAAACTGAGGTTCCGTTCTTCAGTGAAATTAAAAATTAAGTTTTGTTTTTCATTGAAGTCAAAACTCAAGTTTTGTGCTTCACAAAATTCAAAACTTTAGTCTTGATCTTCAGGGAAATCAAAACTCAAGTTTTGTTTTTCAGTGAAGTCAAAACTCAACTTTTGTTTTTTTGGACAGTCACAACTGAAGTTTTGGTCTTCAGCAAATTTAAAACTGAAGTTTCGTTCTTCATTGGAGTCAAAACTCAAGTTTGGTTTTCAGTGAAGTTAAAACTTAAGTTTTGTTATTGACAAAAACCAAAACCCAAGTCTTGATCTTCCGGGAAATCAAAACTCAAGTTTTGTTCTTCAGTGAAGTCAAAACTCAACTTTTGTTCTTTAGGAAAGTCAAAATTAAAGTTTTGATCTTCAGGAAATTTAAAACTGAAGTTTCGTTCTTCAGTGAAGTCAAAGCTCAAGTTTGGTTTTTCAGTGAAGTTGAAACTCAAGTTTTGTTCTTCACAAAATTCAAAACTTAGGTCTTGATCTTCAGGGAAATCAAAACTCAATCTTTGTTTTTCAGTGAAGTCAAAACTCAACTTTTGTTCTTTAGGAAAGTCAAAACTGAAGTTTTGATCTTCATGAAATTTAAAACTGGAGTTTCTTTCTTCACTGAAGTCAAAACTAAAGTTTGGTTTTTCAGTGAAGTTGAAACTCAAGTTTTGTTCTTCACAAAATTCAAAACTTAGGTCTTGATCTTCAGGGAAATTAAAACTCAAGTTTTGTTTTTAAGTGAAGTCAAAACTCAACTTTTGTTCTTTGGGAAAGTCAAAACTAAAGTTTTGATCTTCAGGAAATTTAAATCAGAAGTTTCGTTCTTCAGTGAAGTCAAAACTCAAGTTTGGTTTTTCAGTGAAGTTAAAACTGAAGTTTTGTTATTCACAAAAAAAAACAAAACCCATGTCTTGATCTTCAGGGAAATAAAAAATCAAGGTTTGTTCTTCAGTGAAGTCAAAACTCAACTTTTGTTCTTTAGGAAAGTCAAAATTAAAGTTTTGATCTTAAGGAAATTGAAAACTGAGGGTTTGTTCTTCATTGAATTCAAAACTGATGTTTGGATTTTCAGTGAAGTTGAAACTCAAGTTTTATTCTTCACAAAATTCAAAACTTAGGTCTTGATCTTCAGGGAAATCAAAACTCAAGTTTAGTTTTTCAGTTAAGTTAAAACTCAAGTTCTGTTCTTCAGAAAAGCCAAAACTTAAGTCTTGTTTTTCAGGGAAATCAAAACTCAAATTCTGTTTTTCAGTGAAGTCAAAACTCAACTTTTGTTCTTTAGGAAAGTCAAAACTGAAGTTTTGATTTTCAGGAAATTTAATACCGAAGTTTTGTTCTTCATTGAGGTCAAAAATAAGGTTTGGTTTTTAAGTGAAGTTAAAACTTAAGTTTTGTTATTAACAAAAATCAAAACCCAAGTCTTGATCTTTATGGAAATCAAAACTCAAGTTTTATTCTTCATTGAAGTCAAAACTCAACTTTTGTTCTTTAGGAAAGTGAAAATTAAAGTTTTGATCTTTAGGAAATTTAAAACTAAAGTTTCGTTCTTCAGTTAAGTCAAAACTCAAGTTTGGTTTTTCAATGAAGTTGAAACTTAAGTTTTGTTATTCACAAAAATCAAAACCCATGTCTTGATCTTCAAGGAAATCAAAACTCAAGTTTTGGTCTTTAGTGAAGTCAAAACTCAACTTTTTTTCTTTAGGAAAGTCAAAATTAAAGTTTTGATCTTCAGGAAATCTAAAACTGAAGTTTCGTTCTTCAGTGAAGTCAAAACTCAAGTTTGGTTTTTCAGTGAAGTTAAAACTAAAGTTTTGTAATTCACAAAAAACCAAACACATGTCTCGATATTCAGGGAAATCAAAACTCAAGTTTTGTTCTTCAGTGAAGTCAAAACTCAACTTTTGTTCTTTAGGAAAGTCAAAATTAATGTTTTGATCTTCAGGAAATTTAAAACTGAAGTTTCGTTCTTCAGTAAAGTCAAAACTCAAGTTTGGTTTTTAAGTGAAGTTGAAACTCAAGTTTTGTTCTTCACAAAATTCAAAACATAGTTCTTAATCTTCAGGGAAATCAAAACTCAAGCTTTGTTCTTCAGTGAAGTCAAAACTCAACTTTTGTTCTTTAGGGATGTCAAAACTGAAGTTTTGATCTTCAGGAAATTTAAAACAGGAGTTTCTTTCTTCACTGAAGTCAAAACTAAAGTTTGGTTTTTCAGTGAAGTTAAAACTTAAGTTTTGTTATTCACAAAAAACAAAACCCAAGTCTTCATCTTCCGGGAAATCAAAACTCAAGTTTTGTTCTTCAGTGAAATCAAAACTCAACTTTTGTTCTTTAGGACAGTCAAAATTAAAGTTTTGATCTTCAGGAAATTTAAAACTGAAGTTTCGTTCTTCAGTGAAGTCAAAACTCAAGTTTGGTTTTTCAGTGAAGTTAAAACTGAAGTTTTGTTATTAACAAAAAAACAAAACCCATGTCTTGATCTTCAGGGAAATCAAAAATCAAGGTTTGTTCTTCAGTGAAGTCCAAACTCAACTTTTGTTCTTTAGGAAAGTCAAAATTAAAGTTTTGGTCTTCAGGAAATTGAAAACTGAGGTTTTGTTCTTCACTGAATTCAAAACTGATGTTTGGATTTTCAGTGAAGTTGAAACTCAAGTTTTGTTCTTCACAAAATTCAAAACTTAGGTCTTGATCTTCAGGGAAATCAAAACTCAAGTTTAGTTTTTCAGTGAATTCAAAACTCCACTTTTGTTCTTTAGGAAAGTCAAAACTGAAGTTTTGATCTTCAGGAAATTTAAAACTGAAGTTTCGTTCTTCACTGAAGTAAAAAATCAAGTTTGGTTTTTCATTGAAGTTAAAACTTTTGTTATTCACAAAAAACAAAACCCAAGTAACGATCTTCAGGGAAATCAAAACTCAAGTTTTGTTCTTTAGTGAAGTCAAAACTCCACTTTTGTTCTTTAGGAAAGTCAAAATTAAAGTTTTGATATTCAGGAAATTTAAAACTGAAGATTCGTTCTTCAGTGAAGTCAAAACTCAAAGTTTTATCTTCAGGGATGTCAGAACTCAAGTTTGTTTTTCAGTGAAGTCAAAACTCAACTTTTGATCTTTAGGAAAGTCAAAACTGAAGTTTTAATCTCCAGGAAATACCAAACTGAAGTTCCGTTCTTCAGTGAAATTAAAAATTAAGTTTTGTTTTTCATTGAAGTCAAAAGTCAAGTTTTGTGCTTCACAAAATTCAAAACTTAAGTCTTGATCTTCAGGGAAATCAAAACTCACGTTTTGTTTTTCAGTGAAGTCAAAACTCAACTTTTGTTTTTTTGGACAGTCACAACTGAAGTTTTGATCTTCAGGAAATTTAAAACTGAAGTTTTGTTCTTCACTGAAGTGAAAACTCAAGTTTGGTTTTTCAGTGAAGTAAAAACTTAAATTTTGTTATTCACAAAAATCAAAACCCAAGTCTTCATCTTCCGGGAAATCAAAACTCAAGTTTTGTTCTTCAGTGAAATCAAAACTCAACTTTTGTTCTTTAGGAAAGTCAAAATTAGAGTTTTGATCTTCAGGAAATTTAAAACTGAAGTTTCGTTCTTCATTGGAGTCAAAACTCAAGTTTGGTTTTCAGTGAAGTTAAAACTTAAGTTTTGTTATTGACAAAAACCAAAACCCAAGTCTTGATCTTCCGGGAAATCAAAACTCAAGTTTTGTTCTTCAGTGAAGTCAAAACTCAACTTTTGTTCTTTAGGAAAGTCAAAATTAAAGTTTTGATCTTCAGGAAATTTAAAACTGAAGTTTCGTTCTTCAGTGAAGTCAAAACTCAAGTTTGGTTTTTCAGTGAAGTTGAAACTCAAGTTTTGTTCTTCACATAATTCAAAACTTAGGTCTTGATCTTCAGGGAAATCAAAACTCAATCTTTGTTTTTCAGTGAAGTCAAAACTCAACTTTTGTTCTTTAGGAAAGTCAAAACTGAAGTTTTGATCTTCATGAAATTTAAAACTGGAGTTTCTTTCTTCACTGAAGTCAAAACTAAAGTTTGGTTTTTCAGTGAAGTTGAAAATCAAGTTTTGTTCTTCACAAAATTCAAAACTTAGGTCTTGATCTTCAGGGAAATTAAAACTCAAGTTTTGTTTTTAAGTGAAGTCAAAACTCAACTTTTGTTCTTTGGGAAAGTCAAAACTAAAGTTTTGATCTTTAGGAAATTCAAAACTGAAGTTTCTCTCTTCAGTGAAGTCAAAACTCAAGTTTAGTTTTTCAATGAAGTTAAAACTCAAGTTCTGTTCTTCAGAAAAGTCAAAACTTAAGTCTTGTTTTTCAGGGAAATCAAAACTCAATCTTTGTTTTTCAGTGAATGCAAAACTCAACTTTTGTTCTTTAGGAAAGTCAAAACTGAAGTTTTGATTTTGAGGAAATTTAATACCAAAGTTTCGTTCTTCATTGAGGTCAAAAATATGTTTTGGTTTTTAACTGAAGTTAAAACTTAAGTTTTGTTATTCACAAAAATCAAAACCCAAGTCTTGATCTTTAGGGAAATCAAAACTCAAGTTTTATTCTTCAGTGAAGTCAAAACTCAACCTTTGTTCATTCGGAAAGTCAAAATTAAAGTTTTGATCTTCAGGAAATTTAAATATGAAGTTTCGTTCTTCAGTGAAGTCAAAACTCAAGTTTGGTTTTTCAGTGAAGTTAAAACTGAAGTTTTGTTATTAACAAAAAACAAAACCCATGTCTTGATCTTCAGGGAAATAAAAAAATCAAGGTTTGTTCTTCAGTGAAGTCAAAACTCAACTTTTGTTCTTTAGGAAAGTCAAAATTAAAGTTTTGATCTTAAGGAAATTGAAAACTGAGGGTTTGTTCTTCATTGAATTCAAAACTGATGTTTGGATTTTCAGTGAAGTTGAAACTCAAGTTTTCTTCTTCACAAAATTCAAAACTTAGGTCTTGATCTTCAGGGAAATCAAAACTCAAGTTTAGTTTTTCAGTTAAGTTAAAACTCAAGTTCTGTTCTTCAGAAAAGTCAAAACTTCAGTCTTGTTTTTCAGGGAAATCAAAACTCAAATTTTGTTTTTCAGTGAAGTCAAAACTCAAATTTTGTTCTTTAGGAAAGTCAAAACTGAAGTTTTGATTTTCAGGAAATTTAATACCGAAGTTTTGTTCTTCATTGAGGTCAAAAATAAGGTTTGGTTTTTAAGTGAAGTTAAAACTTAAGTTTTGTTATTAACAAAAATCAAAACCCAAGTCTTGATCTTTATGAAAATCAACTTTTGTTCTTTAGGAAAGTGAAAATTAAAGTTTTGATCTTTAGGAAATTTAAAACTAAAGTTTCGTTCTTCAGTTAATTCAAAACTCAAGTTTGGTTTTTCAGTGAAGTTGAAACTTAAGTTTTGTTATTCACAAAAATCAAAACCCATGTCTTGATCTTCAAGGAAATCAAAACTCAAGTTTTGGTCTTTAGTGAAGTCAAAACTCAACTTTTTTTCTTTAGGAAAGTCAAAATTAAAGTTTTGATCTTCAGGAAACGTAAAACTGAAGTTTCGTTCTTCAGTGAAGTCAAAACCCAAGTTTGGTTTTTCAGTGAAGTTAAAACTAAAGTTTTGTTATTCACAAAAAACCAAACACATGTCTCGATATTCAGGGAAATCAAAACTCAAGTTTTGTTCTTCAGTGAAGTCAAAACTCAACTTTTGTTCTTTAGGAAAGTCAAAATTAATGTTTTGATCTTCAGGAAATTTAAAATTGAAGTTTCGTTCTTCAGTAAAGTCAAAACTCAAGTTTGGGTTTTCAGTGAAGTTGAAACTCAAGTTTTGTTCTTCACAAAATTCAAAACATAGTTCTTAATCTTCAGGGAAATCAAAACTCAAGCTTTGTTCTTCAGTGAAGTCAAAACTCAACTTTTGTTCTTTAGGAATGTCAAAACTGAAGTTTTGATCTTCAGGAAATTTAAAACAGGAGTTTCTTTCTTCACTGAAGTCAAAACTAAAGTTTGGTTTTTCAGTGAAGTTAAAACTTAAGTTTTGTTATTCACAAAAAACAAAACCCAAGTTTTGATCTTCCGGGAAATCAAAACTCAAGTTTTGTTCTTCAGTGAAATCAAAACTCAACTTTTGTTCTTTAGGAAAGTCAAAATTAAAGTTTTGATCTTCAGGAAATTTAAAACTGAAGTTTCGTTCTTCATTGGAGTCAAAACTCAAGTTTAGTTTTTCAGTGAAGTTAAAACTTAAGTTTTGTTATTGACAAAAATCAAAACCCAAGTCTTGATCTTTAGGGAAATCAAAACTCAAGTTTTGTTCTTCAGTGAAGTCAAAACTCAACTTTTGTTTTTTAGGAAAGTCAAAATTAAAGTTTTGTTCTCCAGGAAATTTAAAACTGAAGTTTCGTTCTTCAGTGAAGTCAAAACTTAAGTTTGGTTTTTCAGTGAAGTTGAAACTCAAGTTTTGTTCTTCACAAAATTCAAAACTTAGGTCTTGATCTTCAGGGAAATCAAAACTCAATCTTTGTTTTTCAGTGAAGTCAAAACTCAACTTTTGTTCTTTAGGAAAGTCAAAACTGAAGTTTTGATCTTCATGAAATTTAAAACTGGAGTTTCTTTCTTCACTGAAGTCAAAACTAAAGATTGGTTTTTCAGTGAAGTTGAAACTCAAGTTTTGTTCTTCAAAAAATTCAAAACTTAGGTCTTGATCTTCAGGGAAATTAAAACTCAAGTTTTGTTTTTAAGTGAAGTCAAAACTCAACTTTTGTTCTTTGGGAAAGTCAAAACTAAAGTTTTGATCTTTAGGAAATTCAAAACTGAAGTTTCTCTCTTCAGTGAAGTCAAAACTCAAGTTTAGTTTTTCAGTGAAGTTAAAACTCAAGTTCTGTTCTTCAGAAAAGTCAAAACTTAAGTCTTGTTTTTCTGGGAAATAAAAACTAAAATTTTGTTTTTCAGTGAATGCAAAACTCAACTTTTGTTCTTTAGGAAAGTCAAAACTGAAGTTTTGATTTTGAGGAAATTTAATACCAAAGTTTCGTTCTTCATTGAGGTCAAAAATAAGGTTTGGTTTTTAACTGAAGTTAAAACTTAAGTTTTGTTATTCACAAAAATCAAAACCCAAGTCTTGATCTTTAGGGAAATCAAAACTCAAGTTTTATTCTTCAGTGAAGTCAAAACTCAACTTTTGTTCATTCGGAAAGTGAAAATTAAAGTTTTGATCTTCAGGAAATTTAAATCTGAAGTTTCGTTCTTCAGTGAAGTCAAAACTCAAGTTTGGTTTTTCAGTGAAGTTGAAACTTAAGTTTTGTTATTCACAAAAATCAAAACCCATGTCTTGATCTTCAAGGAAATCAAAACTCAAGTTTTGGTATTTAGTAAAGTCAAAACTCAACTTTTGTTCTTTAGGAAAGTCAAAATTAAAGTTTTGATCTTCAGGAAATCTAAAACTAAAGTTTCGTTCTTCAGTGAAGTCAAAACTCAAGTTTGGTTTTTCAGTGAAGTTAAAACTAAAGTTTTGTTATTCACAAAAAACCAAACACATGTCTCGATCTCTCAGGGAAATCAAAACTCAAGTTTTGTTCTTCAGTGAAGTCAAAACTCAACTTTTGTTCTTTAGGAAAGTCAAAATTAATGTTTTGATCTTCAGGAAATTTAAATATGAAGTTTCGTTCTTCAGTGAAGTCAAAACTCAAGTTTGGTTTTTCAGTGAAGTTAAAACTGAAATTTTGTTATTAACAAAAAACAAAACCCATGTCTTGATCTTCAGGGAAATAAAAAATCAAGATTTGTTCTTCAGTGAAGTCAAAACTCAACTTTTGTTCTTTAGGAAAGTCAAAATTAAAGTTTTGATCTTAAGGAAATTGAAAACTGAGGGTTTGTTCTTCATTGAATTCAAAACTGATGTTTGGATTTTCAGTGAAGTTGAAACTCAAGTTTTGTTCTTCACAAAATTCAAAACTTAGGTCTTGATCTTCAGGGAAATCAAAACTCAAGTTTAGTTTTTCAGTTAAGTTAAAACTCAAGTTCTGTTCTTCAGAAAAGTCAAAACTTAAGTCTTGTTTTTCAGGGAAATCAAAACTCAAATTTTGTTTTTCAGTGAAGTCAAAACTCAACTTTTGTTCTTTAGGAAAGTCAAAACTGAAGTTTTGATTTTCAGGAAATTTAATACCGAAGTTTTGTTCTTCATTGAGGTCAAAAATAAGGTTTGGTTTTTAAGTGAAGTTAAAACTTAAGTTTTGTTATTAACAAAAATCAAAACCCAAGTCTTGATCTTTATGGAAATCAAAACTCAAGTTTTATTCTTCAGTGAAGTCAAAACTCAACTTTTGTTCTTTAGGAAAGTGAAAATTAAAGTTTTGATCTTTAGGAAATTTAAAACTAAATTTTCGTTCTTCAGTTAAGTCAAAACTCAAGTTTGGTTTTTCAGTGAAGTTGAAACTTAAGTTTTGTTATTCACAAAAATCAAAACCCATGTCTTGATCTTCAAGGAAATCAAAACTCAAGTTTTGGTCTTTAGTGAAGTCAAAACTCAACTTTTTTTCTTTAGGAAAGTCAAAATTAAAGTTTTGATCTTCAGGAAACCTAAAACTGAAGTTTCGTTCTTCAGTGAAGTCAAAACTCAAGTTTGGTTTTTCAGTGAAGTTAAAACTAAAGTTTTGTTATTCACAAAAAACCAAACACATGTCTCGATATTCAGGGAAATCAAAACTCAAGTTTTGTTCTTCAGTGAAGTCAAAACTCAACTTTTGTTCTTTAGGAAAGTCAAAATTAATGTTTTGATCTTCAGGAAATTTAAAACTGAAGTTTCGTTCTTCAGTAAAGTCAAAACTCAAGTTTGGGTTTTCAGTGAAGTTGAAACTCAAGTTTTTTTCTTCACAAAATTCAAAACATAGTTCTTAATCTTCAGGGAAATCAAAACTCAAGCTTTGTTCTTCAGTGAAGTCAAAACTCAACTTTTGTTCTTTAGGAATGTCAAAACTGAAGTTTTGATCTTCAGGAAATTTAAAACAGGAGTTTCTTTCTTCACTGAAGTCAAAACTAAAGTTTGGTTTTTCAGTGAAGTTAAAACTTAAGTTTTGTTATTCACAAAAAACAAAACCCAAGTCTTGATCTTCCGGGAAATCAAAACTCAAGTTTTGTTCTTCAGTGAAATCAAAACTCAACTTTTGTTCTTTAGGAAAGTCAAAATTAAAGTTTTGATCTTCAGGAAATTTAAAACTGAAGTTTCGTTCTTCATTGGAGTCAAAACTCAAGTTTAGTTTTTCAGTGAAGTTAAGACTTAAGTTTTGTTATTGACAAAAATCAAAACCCAAGTCTTGATCTTTAGGGAAATCAAAACTCAAGTTTTGTTCTTCAGTGAAGTCAAAACTCAACTTTTGTTTTTTAGGAAAGTCAAAATTAAAGTTTTGATCTTCAGGAAATTTAAAACTGAAGTTTCGTTCTTCAGTGAAGTCAAAACTCAAGTTTGGTTTTTCAGTGAAGTTGAAACTCAAGTTTTGTTCTTCACAAAATTCAAAACTTAGGTCTTGATCTTCAGGGAAATCAAAACTCAATCTTTGTTTTTCAGTGAAGTCAAAACTCAACTTTTGTTCTTTAGGAAAGTCAAAACTGAAGTTTTGATCTTCATGAAATTTAAAACTGGAGTTTCTTTCTTCACTGAATTCAAAACTAAAGATTGGTTTTTCAGTGAAGTTGAAACTCAAGTTTTGTTCTTCAAAAAATTCAAAACTTAGGTCTTGATCTTCAGGGAAATTAAAACTCAAGTTTTGTTTTTAAGTGAAGTCAAAACTCAACTTTTGTTCTTTGGGAAAGTCAAAACTAAAGTTTTGATCTTTAGGAAATTCAAAACTGAAGTTTCTCTCTTCAGTGAAGTCAAAACTCAAGTTTAGTTTTTCAGTGAAGTTAAAACTCAAGTTCTGTTCTTCAGAAAAGTCAAAACTTAAGTCTTGTTTTTCTGGGAAATAAAAACTCAAATTTTGTTTTTCAGTGAATGCAAAACTCAACTTTTGTTCTTTAGGAAAGTCAAAACAGAAGTTTTGATTTTGAGGAAATTTAATACCAAAGTTTCGTTCTTCCTTGAGGTCAAAAATAAGGTTTGGTTTTTAACTGAAGTTAAAACTTAAGTTTCGTTATTCACAAAAATCAAAACCCAAGTCTTGATCTTTAGGGAAATCAAAACTCAAGTTTTATTCTTCAGTGTAGTCAAAACTCAACTTTTGTTCATTCGGAAAGTCAAAATTAAAGTTTTGATCTTCAGGAAATTTAAATCTGAAGTTTCGTTCTTCAGTGAAGTCAAAACTCAAGTTTGGTTTTTCAGTGAAGTTAAAACTGAAGTTTTGTTATTAACAAAAAAACAAAACCCATGTCTTGATCTTCAGGGAAATCAAAAATCAAGGTTTGTTCTTCAGTGAAGTAAAAACTCAACTTTTGTTCTTTAGGAAAGTCAAAATTAAAGTTTTGGTCTTTAGGAAATTGAAAACTGAGGTTTTGTTCTTCATTGAATTCAAAACTGATGTTTGGATTTTCAGTGAAGTTGAAACTCAAGTTTTGTTCTTCACAAAATTCAAAACTTAGGTCTTGATCTTCAGGGAAATCAAAACTCAAGTTTAGTTCTTCAGTGAAGTCAAAACTCCACTTTTGTTCTTTAGGAAAGTCAAAACTGAAGTTTTCATCTTCAGGAAATTTAAAACTGAAGTTTTGATCATCAGGAAATTTAAAACTGAAGTTTCGTTCTTCACTGAAGTAAAAAATCAAGTTTGGTTTTTCATTGAAGTTAAAACTTTTGTTATTCACAAAAAACAAAACCCAAGTAACGATCTTCAGGGAAATCAAAACTCAAGTTTTGTTCTTTAGTGAAGTCAAAACTCCACTTTTGTTCTTTAGGAATGTGAAAATTAAAGTTTTGATATTCAGGAAATTTAAAACTGAAGATTCGTTCTTCAGTGAAGTCAAAACTCAAAGGTTTATCTTCAGGGATGTCAGAACTCAAGTTTGTTTTTCAGTGAAGTCAAAACTCAACTTTTGATCTTTAGGAAAGTCAAAACTGAAGTTTTAATCTACAGGAAATACCAAACTGAAGTTCCGTTCTTCAGTGAAATTAAAAATTATGTTTTGATTTTCATTGAAGTCAAAACTCAAGTTTTGTGCTTCACAAAATTCAAAACTTAAGTCTTGATCAAAACTCAAGTTTTGTTTTTCAGTGAAGTCAAAACTCAACTTTTGTTTTTTTGGACAGTCACAACTGAAGTTTTGATCTACAGGAAATTTAAAACTGAAGTTTCGTTCTTCACTGAAGTCAAAACTAAAGTTTGGTTTTTCAGTGAAGTAAAAACTTAAATTTTGTTATTCACAAAAATCAAAACCCAAGTCTTCATCTTCCGAGAAATCAAAACTCAAGTTTTGTTCTTCAGTGAAATCAAAACTCAACTTTTGTTCTTTAGGAAAGTCAAAATTAAAGTTTTGATCTTCAGGAAATTTAAAACTGAAGTTTCGTTCTTCATTGGAATCAAAACTCAAGTTTGGTTTTTCAGTGAAGTTAAAACTTAAGTTTTGTTATTGACAAAAATCAAAACCCAAGTCTTGATCTTTAGGGAAATCAAAACTCAAGTTTGGTTCTTCAGTGAAGTCAAAACTCAACTTTTGTTTTTTAGGAAAGTCAAAATTAAAGTTTTGATCTTCAGGAAATTTAAAACTGAAGTTTCGTTCTTCAGTGAAGTCAAAACTCAAGTTTGGTTTTTCAGTGAAGTTGAAACTCAAGTTTTGTTCTTCACAAAATTCAAAACTTAGGTCTTGATCTTCAGGGAAATCAAAACTCAATCTTTGTTTTTCAGTGAAGTCAAAACTCAACTTTTGTTCTTTAGGAAAGTCAAAACTGAAGTTTTGATCTTCATGAAATTTAAAACTGGAGTTTCTTTCTTCACTGAAGTCAAAACTAAAGCTTGGTTTTTCAGTGAAGTTTTAACTCAAGTTTTGTTCTTCAAAAAATTCAAAACTTAGGTCTTGATCTTCAGGGAAATTAAAACTCAAGTTTTGTTTTTAAGTGAAGTCAAAACTCAACTTTTGTTCTTTGGGAAAGTCAAAACTAAAGTTTTGATCTTTAGGAAATTCAAAACTGAAGTTTCTCTCTTCAGTGAAGTCAAAACTCAAGTTTAGTTTTTCAGTGAAGTTAAAACTCAAGTTCTGTTCTTCAGAAAAGTCAAAACTTGTCTTGTTTTTGTGGGAAATAAAAACTCAAATTTTGTTTTTCAGTGAATGCAAAACTCAACTTTGTTCTTTAGGAAAGTCAAAACTGAAGTTTTGATTTTGAGGAAATTTAATACCAAAGTTTCGTTCTTCATTGAGGTAAAAAATAAGGTTTGGTTTTTAACTGAAGTTAAAACTTAAGTTTTGTTATTCACAAAAATCAAAACCGAAGTCTTGATCTTTAGGGAAATCAAAACTCAAGTTTTATTCTTCAGTGAAGTCAAAACTCAACTTTTGTTCATTCGGAAAGTCAAAATTAAAGTTTTGATCTTCAGGAAATTTAAATCTGAAGTTTCGTTCTTCAGTGAAGTCAAAACTCAAGTTTGGTTTTTCAGTAAAGTTAAAACTGAAGTTTTGTTATTAACAAAAAACAAAACCCATGTCTTGATCTTCAGGGAAATCAAAAATCAAGGTTTGTTCTTCAGTGAAGTAAAAACTCAACTTTTGTTCTTTAGGAAAGTCAAAATTAAAGTTTTGGTCTTCAGGAAATTGGAAACTGAGGTTTTGTTCTTCATTGAATTCAAAACTGATGTTTGGATTTTCAGTGAAGTTGAAACTCAAGTTTTGTTCTTCACAAAATTCAAAACTTAGGTCTTGATCTTCAGGGAAATCAAAACTCAAGTTTAGTTTTTCAGTGAAGTCAAAACTCCACTTTTGTTCTTTAGGAAAGTCAAAACTGAAGTTTTGATCTTTAGGAAATTTAAAACTGAAGTTTCGTTCTTCACTGAAGTAAAAAATCAAGTTTGGTTTTTCACTGAAGTTAAAACTTTTGTTATTCACAAAAAACAAAACCCAAGTAACGATCTTCAGGGAAATCAAAACTCAAGTTTTGTTCTTTAGTGAAGTCAAAACTTCACTTTTGTTCTTTAGGAAAGTGAAAATTAAAGTTTTGATATTCAGGAAATTTAAAACTGAAGATTCGTTCTTCAGTGAAGTCAAAACTCAAAGGTTTATCTTCAGGGATGTCAGAACTCAAGTTTGTTTTTCAGTGAAGTCAAAACTCAACTTTTGATCTTTAGGAAAGTCAAAACTGAAGTTTTAATCTACAGGAAATACCAAACTGAGGTTCCGTTCTTCAGTGAAATTAAAAATTAAGTTTTGTTTTTCATTGAAGTCAAAACTCAAGTTTTGTGCTTCACAAAATTCAAAACTTTAGTCTTGATCTTCAGGGAAATCAAAACTCAAGTTTTGTTTTTCAGTGAAGTCAAAACTCAACTTTTGTTTTTTTGGACAGTCACAACTGAAGTTTTGGTCTTCAGCAAATTTAAAACTGAAGTTTCGTTCTTCATTGGAGTCAAAACTCAAGTTTGGTTTTCAGTGAAGTTAAAACTTAAGTTTTGTTATTGACAAAAACCAAAACCCAAGTCTTGATCTTCCGGGAAATCAAAACTCAAGTTTTGTTCTTCAGTGAAGTCAAAACTCAACTTTTGTTCTTTAGGAAAGTCAAAATTAAAGTTTTGATCTTCAGGAAATTTAAAACTGAAGTTTCGTTCTTCAGTGAAGTCAAAACTCAAGTTTGGTTTTTCAGTGAAGTTGAAACTCAAGTTTTGTTCTTCACAAAATTCAAAACTTAGGTCTTGATCTTCAGGGAAATCAAAACTCAATCTTTGTTTTTCAGTGAAGTCAAAACTCAACTTTTGTTTTTTAGGAAAGTCAAAACTGAAGTTTTGATCTTCATGAAATTTAAAACTGGAGTTTCTTTCTTCACTGAAGTCAAAACTAAAGTTTGGTTTTTCAGTGAAGTTGAAACTCAAGTTTTGTTCTTCACAAAATTCAAAACTTAGGTCTTGATCTTCAGGGAAATTAAAACTCAAGTTTTGTTTTTAAGTGAAGTCAAAACTCAACTTTTGTTCTTTGGGAAAGTCAAAACTAAAGTTTTGATCTTCAGGAAATTTAAATCAGAAGTTTCGTTCTTCAGTGAAGTCAAAACTCAAGTTTGGTTTTTCAGTGAAGTTAAAACTGAAGTTTTGTTATTCACAAAAAAAAACAAAACCCATGTCTTGATCTTCAGGGAAATAAAAAATCAAGGTTTGTTCTTCAGTGAAGTCAAAACTCAACTTTTGTTCTTTAGGAAAGTCAAAATTAAAGTTTTGATCTTAAGGAAATTGAAAACTGAGGGTTTGTTCTTCATTGAATTCAAAACTGATGTTTGGATTTTCAGTGAAGTTGAAACTCAAGTTTTATTCTTCACAAAATTCAAAACTTAGGTCTTGATCTTCAGGGAAATCAAAACTCAAGTTTAGTTTTTCAGTTAAGTTAAAACTCAAGTTCTGTTCTTCAGAAAAGCCAAAACTTAAGTCTTGTTTTTCAGGGAAATCAAAACTCAAATTCTGTTTTTCAGTGAAGTCAAAACTCAACTTTTGTTCTTTAGGAAAGTCAAAACTGAAGTTTTGATTTTCAGGAAATTTAATACCGAAGTTTTGTTCTTCATTGAGGTCAAAAATAAGGTTTGGTTTTTAAGTGAAGTTAAAACTTAAGTTTTGTTATTAACAAAAATCAAAACCCAAGTCTTGATCTTTATGGAAATCAAAACTCAAGTTTTATTCTTCATTGAAGTCAAAACTCAACTTTTGTTCTTTAGGAAAGTGAAAATTAAAGTTTTGATCTTTAGGAAATTTAAAACTAAAGTTTCGTTCTTCAGTTAAGTCAAAACTCAAGTTTGGTTTTTCAATGAAGTTGAAACTTAAGTTTTGTTATTCACAAAAATCAAAACCCATGTCTTGATCTTCAAGGAAATCAAAACTCAAGTTTTGGTCTTTAGTGAAGTCAAAACTCAACTTTTTTTCTTTAGGAAAGTCAAAATTAAAGTTTTGATCTTCAGGAAATCTAAAACTGAAGTTTCGTTCTTCAGTGAAGTCAAAACTCAAGTTTGGTTTTTCAGTGAAGTTAAAACTAAAGTTTTGTAATTCACAAAAAACCAAACACATGTCTCGATATTCAGGGAAATCAAAACTCAAGTTTTGTTCTTCAGTGAAGTCAAAACTCAACTTTTGTTCTTTAGGAAAGTCAAAATTAATGTTTTGATCTTCAGGAAATTTAAAACTGAAGTTTCGTTCTTCAGTAAAGTCAAAACTCAAGTTTGGTTTTTAAGTGAAGTTGAAACTCAAGTTTTGTTCTTCACAAAATTCAAAACATAGTTCTTAATCTTCAGGGAAATCAAAACTCAAGCTTTGTTCTTCAGTGAAGTCAAAACTCAACTTTTGTTCTTTAGGAATGTCAAAACTGAAGTTTTGATCTTCAGGAAATTTAAAACAGGAGTTTCTTTCTTCACTGAAGTCAAAACTAAAGTTTGGTTTTTCAGTGAAGTTAAAACTTAAGTTTTGTTATTCACAAAAAACAAAACCCAAGTCTTCATCTTCCGGGAAATCAAAACTCAAGTTTTGTTCTTCAGTGAAATCAAAACTCAACTTTTGTTCTTTAGGAAAGTCAAAATTAAAGTTTTGATCTTCAGGAAATTTAAAACTGAAGTTTCGTTCTTCAGTGAAGTCAAAACTCAAGTTTGGTTTTTCAGTGAAGTTAAAACTGAAGTTTTGTTATTAACAAAAAAACAAAACCCATGTCTTGATCTTCAGGGAAATCAAAAATCAAGGTTTGTTCTTCAGTGAAGTCCAAACTCAACTTTTGTTCTTTAGGAAAGTCAAAATTAAAGTTTTGGTCTTCAGGAAATTGAAAACTGAGGTTTTGTTCTTCACTGAATTCAAAACTGATGTTTGGATTTTCAGTGAAGTTGAAACTCAAGTTTTGTTCTTCACAAAATTCAAAACTTAGGTCTTGATCTTCAGGGAAATCAAAACTCAAGTTTAGTTTTTCAGTGAATTCAAAACTCCACTTTTGTTCTTTAGGAAAGTCAAAACTGAAGTTTTGATCTTCAGGAAATTTAAAACTGAAGTTTCGTTCTTCACTGAAGTAAAAAATCAAGTTTGGTTTTTCATTGAAGTTAAAACTTTTGTTATTCACAAAAAACAAAACCCAAGTAACGATCTTCAGGGAAATCAAAACTCAAGTTTTGTTCTTTAGTGAAGTCAAAACTCCACTTTTGTTCTTTAGGAAAGTCAAAATTAAAGTTTTGATATTCAGGAAATTTAAAACTGAAGATTCGTTCTTCAGTGAAGTCAAAACTCAAAGTTTTATCTTCAGGGATGTCAGAACTCAAGTTTGTTTTTCAGTGAAGTCAAAACTCAACTTTTGATCTTTAGGAAAGTCAAAACTGAAGTTTTAATCTCCAGGAAATACCAAACTGAAGTTCCGTTCTTCAGTGAAATTAAAAATTAAGTTTTGTTTTTCATTGAAGTCAAAAGTCAAGTTTTGTGCTTCACAAAATTCAAAACTTAAGTCTTGATCTTCAGGGAAATCAAAACTCAAGTTTTGTTTTTCAGTGAAGTCAAAACTCAACTTTTGTTTTTTTGGACAGTCACAACTGAAGTTTTGATCTTCAGGAAATTTAAAACTGAAGTTTTGTTCTTCACTGAAGTGAAAACTCAAGTTTGGTTTTTCAGTGAAGTAAAAACTTAAATTTTGTTATTCACAAAAATCAAAACCCAAGTCTTCATCTTCCGGGAAATCAAAACTCAAGTTTTGTTCTTCAGTGAAATCAAAACTCAACTTTTGTTCTTTAGGAAAGTCAAAATTAGAGTTTTGATCTTCAGGAAATTTAAAACTGAAGTTTCGTTCTTCATTGGAGTCAAAACTCAAGTTTGGTTTTCAGTGAAGTTAAAACTTAAGTTTTGTTATTGACAAAAACCAAAACCCAAGTCTTGATCTTCCGGGAAATCAAAACTCAAGTTTTGTTCTTCAGTGAAGTCAAAACTCAACTTTTGTTCTTTAGGAAAGTCAAAATTAAAGTTTTGATCCTCAGGAAATTTAAAACTGAAGTTTCGTTCTTCAGTGAAGTCAAAACTCAAGTTTGGTTTTTCAGTGAAGTTGAAACTCAAGTTTTGTTCTTCACAAAATTCAAAACTTAGGTCTTGATCTTCAGGGAAATCAAAACTCAATCTTTGTTTTTCAGTGAAGTCAAAACTCAACTTTTGTTCTTTAGGAAAGTCAAAACTGAAGTTTTGATCTTCATGAAATTTAAAACTGGAGTTTCTTTCTTCACTGAAGTCAAAACTAAAGTTTGGTTTTTCAGTGAAGTTGAAAATCAAGTTTTGTTCTTCACAAAATTCAAAACTTAGGTCTTGATCTTCAGGGAAATTAAAACTCAAGTTTTGTTTTTAAGTGAAGTCAAAACTCAACTTTTGTTCTTTGGGAAAGTCAAAACTAAAGTTTTGATCTTTAGGAAATTCAAAACTGAAGTTTCTCTCTTCAGTGAAGTCAAAACTCAAGTTTAGTTTTTCAATGAAGTTAAAACTCAAGTTCTGTTCTTCAGAAAAGTCAAAACTTAAGTCTTGTTTTTCAGGGAAATCAAAACTCAATCTTTGTTTTTCAGTGAATGCAAAACTCAACTTTTGTTCTTTAGGAAAGTCAAAACTGAAGTTTTGATTTTGAGGAAATTTAATACCAAAGTTTCGTTCTTCATTGAGGTCAAAAATATGTTTTGGTTTTTCACTGAAGTTAAAACTTAAGTTTTGTTATTCACAAAAATCAAAACCCAAGTCTTGATCTTTAGGGAAATCAAAACTCAAGTTTTATTCTTCAGTGAAGTCAAAACTCAACCTTTGTTCATTCGGAAAGTCAAAATTAAAGTTTTGATCTTCACGAAATTTAAATATGAAGTTTCGTTCTTCAGTGAAGTCAAAACTCAAGTTTGGTTTTTCAGTGAAGTTAAAACTGAAGTTTTGTTATTAACAAAAAAACAAAACCCATGTCTTGATCTTCAGGGAAATAAAAAAATCAAGGTTTGTTCTTCAGTGAAGTCAAAACTCAACTTTTGTTCTTTAGGAAAGTCAAAATTAAAGTTTTGATCTTAAGGAAATTGAAAACTGAGGGTTTGTTCTTCATTGAATTCAAAACTGATGTTTGGATTTTCAGTGAAGTTGAAACTCAAGTTTTGTTCTTCACAAAATTCAAAACTTAGGTCTTGATCTTCAGGGAAATCAAAACTCAAGTTTAGTTTTTCAGTTAAGTTAAAACTCAAGTTCTGTTCTTCAGAAAAGTCAAAACTTCAGTCTTGTTTTTCAGGGAAATCAAAACTCAAATTTTGTTTTTCAGTGAAGTCAAAACTCAAATTTTGTTCTTTAGGAAAGTCAAAACTGAAGTTTTGATTTTCAGGAAATTTAATACCGAAGTTTTGTTCTTCATTGAGGTCAAAAATAAGGTTTGGTTTTTAAGTGAAGTTAAAACTTAAGTTTTGTTATTAACAAAAATCAAAACCCAAGTCTTGATCTTTATGGAAATCAAAACTCAAGTTTTATTCTTCAGTGAAGTCAAAACTCAACTTTTGTTCTTTAGGAAAGTGAAAATTAAAGTTTTGATCTTTAGGAAATTTAAAACTAAAGTTTCGTTCTTCAGTTAAGTCAAAACTCAAGTTTGGTTTTTCAGTGAAGTTGAAACTTAAGTTTTGTTATTCACAAAAATCAAAACCCATGTCTTGATCTTCAAGGAAATCAAAACTCAAGTTTTGGTCTTTAGTGAAATCAAAACTCAACTTTTTTTTTTTAGGAAAGTCAAAATTAAAGATTTGATCTTCAGGAAACCTAAAACTGAAGTTTCGTTCTTCAGTGAAGTCAAAACTCAAGTTTGGTTTTTCAGTGAAGTTAAAACTAAAGTTTTGTTATTCACAAAAAACCAAACACATGTCTCGATATTCAGGGAAATCAAAACTCAAGTTTTGTTCTTCAGTGAAGTCAAAACTCAACTTTTGTTCTTTAGGAAAGTCAAAATTAATGTTTTGATCTTCAGGAAATTTAAAACTGAAGTTTCGTTCTTCAGTGAAGTCAAAACTCAAGTTTGGGTTTTCAGTGAAGTTGAAACTCAAGTTTTGTTCTTCACAAAACTCAAAACATAGTTCTTAATCTTCAGGGAAATCAAAACTCAAGCTTTGTTCTTCAGTGAAGTCAAAACTCAACTTTTGTTCTTTAGGAATGTCAAAACTGAAGTTTTGATCTTCAGGAAATTTAAAACAGGAGTTTCTTTCTTCACTGAAGTCAAAACTAAAGTTTGGTTTTTCAGTGAAGTTAAAACTTAAGTTTTGTTATTCACAAAAAACAAAACCCAAGTCTTGATCTTCCGGGAAATCAAAACTCAAGTTTTGTTCTTCAGTGAAATCAAAACTCAACTTTTGTTCTTTAGGAAAGTCAAAATTAAAGTTTTGATCTTCAGGAAATTTAAAACTGAAGTTTCGTTCTTCATTGGAGTCAAAACTCAAGTTTAGTTTTTCAGTGAAGTTAAAACTTAAGTTTTGTTATTGACAAAAATCAAAACCCAAGTCTTGATCTTTAGGGAAATCAAAACTCAAGTTTTGTTCTTCAGTGAAGTCAAAACTCAACTTTTGTTTTTTAGGAAAGTCAAAATTAAAGTTTTGTTCTCCAGGAAATTTAAAACTGAAGTTTCGTTCTTCAGTGAAGTCAAAACTCAAGTTTGGTTTTTCAGTGAAGTTGAAACTCAAGTTTTGTTCTTCACAAAATTCAAAACTTAGGTCTTGATCTTCAGGGAAATCAAAACTCAATCTTTGTTTTTCAGTGAAGTCAAAACTCAACTTTTGTTCTTTAGGAAAGTCAAAACTGAAGTTTTGATCTTCATGAAATTTAAAACTGGAGTTTCTTTCTTCACTGAAGTCAAAACTAAAGATTGGTTTTTCAGTGAAGTTGAAACTCAAGTTTTGTTCTTCAAAAAATTCAAAACTTAGGTCTTGATCTTCAGGGAAATTAAAACTCAAGTTTTGTTTTTAAGTGAAGTCAAAACTCAACTTTTGTTCTTTGGGAAAGTCAAAACTAAAGTTTTGATCTTCAGGAAATTTAAATCAGAAGTTTCGTTCTTCAGTGAAGTCAAAACTCAAGTTTGGTTTTTCAGTGAAGTTAAAACTGAAGTTTTGTTATTCACAAAAAAAAAACAAAACCCATGTCTTGATCTTCAGGGAAATAAAAAATCAAGGTTTGTTCTTCAGTGAAGTCAAAACTCAACTTTTGTTCTTTAGGAAAGTCAAAATTAAAGTTTTGATCTTAAGGAAATTGAAAACTGAGGGTTTGTTCTTCATTGAATTCAAAACTGATGTTTGGATTTTCAGTGAAGTTGAAACTCAAGTTTTATTCTTCACAAAATTCAAAACTTAGGTCTTGATCTTCAGGGAAATCAAAACTCAAGTTTAGTTTTTCAGTTAAGTTAAAACTCAAGTTCTGTTCTTCAGAAAAGCCAAAACTTAAGTCTTGTTTTTCAGGGAAATCAAAACTCAAATTCTGTTTTTCAGTGAAGTCAAAACTCAACTTTTGTTCTTTAGGAAAGTCAAAACTGAAGTTTTGATTTTCAGGAAATTTAATACCGAAGTTTTGTTCTTCATTGAGGTCAAAAATAAGGTTTGGTTTTTAAGTGAAGTTAAAACTTAAGTTTTGTTATTAACAAAAATCAAAACCCAAGTCTTGATCTTTATGGAAATCAAAACTCAAGTTTTATTCTTCATTGAAGTCAAAACTCAACTTTTGTTCTTTAGGAAAGTGAAAATTAAAGTTTTGATCTTTAGGAAATTTAAAACTAAAGTTTCGTTCTTCAGTTAAGTCAAAACTCAAGTTTGGTTTTTCAATGAAGTTGAAACTTAAGTTTTGTTATTCACAAAAATCAAAACCCATGTCTTGATCTTCAAGGAAATCAAAACTCAAGTTTTGGTCTTTAGTGAAGTCAAAACTCAACTTTTTTTCTTTAGGAAAGTCAAAATTAAAGTTTTGATCTTCAGGAAATCTAAAACTGAAGTTTCGTTCTTCAGTGAAGTCAAAACTCAAGTTTGGTTTTTCAGTGAAGTTAAAACTAAAGTTTTGTAATTCACAAAAAACCAAACACATGTCTCGATATTCAGGGAAATCAAAACTCAAGTTTTGTTCTTCAGTGAAGTCAAAACTCAACTTTTGTTCTTTAGGAAAGTCAAAATTAATGTTTTGATCTTCAGGAAATTTAAAACTGAAGTTTCGTTCTTCAGTAAAGTCAAAACTCAAGTTTGGTTTTTAAGTGAAGTTGAAACTCAAGTTTTGTTCTTCACAAAATTCAAAACATAGTTCTTAATCTTCAGGGAAATCAAAACTCAAGCTTTGTTCTTCAGTGAAGTCAAAACTCAACTTTTGTTCTTTAGGAATGTCAAAACTGAAGTTTTGATCTTCAGGAAATTTAAAACAGGAGTTTCTTTCTTCACTGAAGTCAAAACTAAAGTTTGGTTTTTCAGTGAAGTTAAAACTTAAGTTTTGTTATTCACAAAAAACAAAACCCAAGTCTTCATCTTCCGGGAAATCAAAACTCAAGTTTTGTTCTTCAGTGAAATCAAAACTCAACTTTTGTTCTTTAGGAAAGTCAAAATTAAAGTTTTGATCTTCAGGAAATTTAAAACTGAAGTTTCGTTCTTCAGTGAAGTCAAAACTCAAGTTTGGTTTTTCAGTGAAGTTAAAACTGAAGTTTTGTTATTAACAAAAAAACAAAACCCATGTCTTGATCTTCAGGGAAATCAAAAATCAAGGTTTGTTCTTCAGTGAAGTCCAAACTCAACTTTTGTTCTTTAGGAAAGTCAAAATTAAAGTTTTGGTCTTCAGGAAATTGAAAACTGAGGTTTTGTTCTTCACTGAATTCAAAACTGATGTTTGGATTTTCAGTGAAGTTGAAACTCAAGTTTTGTTCTTCACAAAATTCAAAACTTAGGTCTTGATCTTCAGGGAAATCAAAACTCAAGTTTAGTTTTTCAGTGAATTCAAAACTCCACTTTTGTTCTTTAGGAAAGTCAAAACTGAAGTTTTGATCTTCAGGAAATTTAAAACTGAAGTTTCGTTCTTCACTGAAGTAAAAAATCAAGTTTGGTTTTTCATTGAAGTTAAAACTTTTGTTATTCACAAAAAACAAAACCCAAGTAACGATCTTCAGGGAAATCAAAACTCAAGTTTTGTTCTTTAGTGAAGTCAAAACTCCACTTTTGTTCTTTAGGAAAGTCAAAATTAAAGTTTTGATATTCAGGAAATTTAAAACTGAAGATTCGTTCTTCAGTGAAGTCAAAACTCAAAGTTTTATCTTCAGGGATGTCAGAACTCAAGTTTGTTTTTCAGTGAAGTCAAAACTCAACTTTTGATCTTTAGGAAAGTCAAAACTGAAGTTTTAATCTCCAGGAAATACCAAACTGAAGTTCCGTTCTTCAGTGAAATTAAAAATTAAGTTTTGTTTTTCATTGAAGTCAAAACTCAAGTTTTGTGCTTCACAAAATTCAAAACTTAAGTCTTGATCTTCAGGGAAATCAAAACTCAAGTTTTGTTTTTCAGTGAAGTCAAAACTCAACTTTTGTTTTTTTGGACAGTCACAACTGAAGTTTTGATCTTCAGGAAATTTAAAACTGAAGTTTTGTTCTTCACTGAAGTGAAAACTCAAGTTTGGTTTTTCAGTGAAGTAAAAACTTAAATTTTGTTATTCACAAAAATCAAAACCCAAGTCTTCATCTTCCGGGAAATCAAAACTCAAGTTTTGTTCTTCAGTGAAATCAAAACTCAACTTTTGTTCTTTAGGAAAGTCAAAATTAGAGTTTTGATCTTCAGGAAATTTAAAACTGAAGTTTCGTTCTTCATTGGAGTCAAAACTCAAGTTTGGTTTTCAGTGAAGTTAAAACTTAAGTTTTGTTATTGACAAAAACCAAAACCCAAGTCTTGATCTTCCGGGAAATCAAAACTCAAGTTTTGTTCTTCAGTGAAGTCAAAACTCAACTTTTGTTCTTTAGGAAAGTCAAAATTAAAGTTTTGATCCTCAGGAAATTTAAAACTGAAGTTTCGTTCTTCAGTGAAGTCAAAACTCAAGTTTGGTTTTTCAGTGAAGTTGAAACTCAAGTTTTGTTCTTCACAAAATTCAAAACTTAGGTCTTGATCTTCAGGGAAATCAAAACTCAATCTTTGTTTTTCAGTGAAGTCAAAACTCAACTTTTGTTCTTTAGGAAAGTCAAAACTGAAGTTTTGATCTTCATGAAATTTAAAACTGGAGTTTCTTTCTTCACTGAAGTCAAAACTAAAGTTTGGTTTTTCAGTGAAGTTGAAAATCAAGTTTTGTTCTTCACAAAATTCAAAACTTAGGTCTTGATCTTCAGGGAAATTAAAACTCAAGTTTTGTTTTTAAGTGAAGTCAAAACTCAACTTTTGTTCTTTGGGAAAGTCAAAACTAAAGTTTTGATCTTTAGGAAATTCAAAACTGAAGTTTCTCTCTTCAGTGAAGTCAAAACTCAAGTTTAGTTTTTCAATGAAGTTAAAACTCAAGTTCTGTTCTTCAGAAAAGTCAAAACTTAAGTCTTGTTTTTCAGGGAAATCAAAACTCAATCTTTGTTTTTCAGTGAATGCAAAACTCAACTTTTGTTCTTTAGGAAAGTCAAAACTGAAGTTTTGATTTTGAGGAAATTTAATACCAAAGTTTCGTTCTTCATTGAGGTCAAAAATATGTTTTGGTTTTTCACTGAAGTTAAAACTTAAGTTTTGTTATTCACAAAAATCAAAACCCAAGTCTTGATCTTTAGGGAAATCAAAACTCAAGTTTTATTCTTCAGTGAAGTCAAAACTCAACCTTTGTTCATTCGGAAAGTCAAAATTAAAGTTTTGATCTTCAGGAAATTTAAATATGAAGTTTCGTTCTTCAGTGAAGTCAAAACTCAAGTTTGGTTTTTCAGTGAAGTTAAAACTGAAGTTTTGTTATTAACAAAAAAACAAAACCCATGTCTTGATCTTCAGGGAAATAAAAAAAATCAAGGTTTGTTCTTCAGTGAAGTCAAAACTCAACTTTTGTTCTTTAGGAAAGTCAAAATTAAAGTTTTGATCTTAAGGAAATTGAAAACTGAGGGTTTGTTCTTCATTGAATTCAAAACTGATGTTTGGATTTTCAGTGAAGTTGAAACTCAAGTTTTGTTCTTCACAAAATTCAAAACTTAGGTCTTGATCTTCAGGGAAATCAAAACTCAAGTTTAGTTTTTCAGTTAAGTTAAACTCAAGTTCTGTTCTTCAGAAAAGTCAAAACTTCAGTCTTGTTTTTCAGGGAAATCAAAACTCAAATTTTGTTTTTCAGTGAAGTCAAAACTCAAATTTTGTTCTTTAGGAAAGTCAAAACTGAAGTTTTGATTTTCAGGAAATTTAATACCGAAGTTTTGTTCTTCATTGAGGTCAAAAATAAGGTTTGGTTTTTAAGTGAAGTTAAAACTTAAGTTTTGTTATTAACAAAAATCAAAACCCAAGTCTTGATCTTTATGGAAATCAAAACTCAAGTTTTATTCTTCAGTGAAGTCAAAACTCAACTTTTGTTCTTTAGGAAAGTGAAAATTAAAGTTTTGATCTTTAGGAAATTTAAAACTAAAGTTTCGTTCTTCAGTTAAGTCAAAACTCAAGTTTGGTTTTTCAGTGAAGTTGAAACTTAAGTTTTGTTATTCACAAAAATCAAAACCCATGTCTTGATCTTCAAGGAAATCAAAACTCAAGTTTTGGTCTTTAGTGAAATCAAAACTCAACTTTTTTTTTTTAGGAAAGTCAAAATTAAAGATTTGATCTTCAGGAAACCTAAAACTGAAGTTTCGTTCTTCAGTGAAGTCAAAACTCAAGTTTGGTTTTTCAGTGAAGTTAAAACTAAAGTTTTGTTATTCACAAAAAACCAAACACATGTCTCGATATTCAGGGAAATCAAAACTCAAGTTTTGTTCTTCAGTGAAGTCAAAACTCAACTTTTGTTCTTTAGGAAAGTCAAAATTAATGTTTTGATCTTCAGGAAATTTAAAACTGAAGTTTCGTTCTTCAGTGAAGTCAAAACTCAAGTTTGGGTTTTCAGTGAAGTTGAAACTCAAGTTTTGTTCTTCACAAAACTCAAAACATAGTTCTTAATCTTCAGGGAAATCAAAACTCAAGCTTTGTTCTTCAGTGAAGTCAAAACTCAACTTTTGTTCTTTAGGAATGTCAAAACTGAAGTTTTGATCTTCAGGAAATTTAAAACAGGAGTTTCTTTCTTCACTGAAGTCAAAACTAAAGTTTGGTTTTTCAGTGAAGTTAAAACTTAAGTTTTGTTATTCACAAAAAACAAAACCCAAGTCTTGATCTTCCGGGAAATCAAAACTCAAGTTTTGTTCTTCAGTGAAATCAAAACTCAACTTTTGTTCTTTAGGAAAGTCAAAATTAAAGTTTTGATCTTCAGGAAATTTAAAACTGAAGTTTCGTTCTTCATTGGAGTCAAAACTCAAGTTTAGTTTTTCAGTGAAGTTAAAACTTAAGTTTTGTTATTGACAAAAATCAAAACCCAAGTCTTGATCTTTAGGGAAATCAAAACTCAAGTTTTGTTCTTCAGTGAAGTCAAAACTCAACTTTTGTTTTTTAGGAAAGTCAAAATTAAAGTTTTGTTCTCCAGGAAATTTAAAACTGAAGTTTCGTTCTTCAGTGAAGTCAAAACTCAAGTTTGGTTTTTCAGTGAAGTTGAAACTCAAGTTTTGTTCTTCACAAAATTCAAAACTTAGGTCTTGATCTTCAGGGAAATCAAAACTCAATCTTTGTTTTTCAGTGAAGTCAAAACTCAACTTTTGTTCTTTAGGAAAGTCAAAACTGAAGTTTTGATCTTCATGAAATTTAAAACTGGAGTTTCTTTCTTCACTGAAGTCAAAACTAAAGATTGGTTTTTCAGTGAAGTTGAAACTCAAGTTTTGTTCTTCAAAAAATTCAAAACTTAGGTCTTGATCTTCAGGGAAATTAAAACTCAAGTTTTGTTTTTAAGTGAAGTCAAAACTCAACTTTTGTTCTTTGGGAAAGTCAAAACTAAAGTTTTGATCTTTAGGAAATTCAAAACTGAAGTTTCTCTCTTCAGTGAAGTCAAAACTCAAGTTTAGTTTTTCAGTGAAGTTAAAACTCAAGTTCTGTTCTTCAGAAAAGTCAAAACTTAAGTCTTGTTTTTCTGGGAAATAAAAACTAAAATTTTGTTTTTCAGTGAATGCAAAACTCAACTTTTGTTCTTTAGGAAAGTCAAAACTGAAGTTTTGATTTTGAGGAAATTTAATACCAAAGTTTCGTTCTTCATTGAGGTCAAAAATAAGGTTTGGTTTTTAACTGAAGTTAAAACTTAAGTTTTGTTATTCACAAAAATCAAAACCCAAGTCTTGATCTTTAGGGAAATCAAAACTCAAGTTTTATTCTTCAGTGAAGTCAAAACTCAACTTTTGTTCATTCGGAAAGTCAAAATTAAAGTTTTGATCTTCAGGAAATTTAAATCTGAAGTTTCGTTCTTCAGTGAAGTCAAAACTCAAGTTTGGTTTTTCAGTGAAGTTGAAACTTAAGTTTTGTTATTCACAAAAATCAAAACCCATGTCTTGATCTTCAAGGAAATCAAAACTCAAGTTTTGGTATTTAGTAAAGTCAAAACTCAACTTTTGTTCTTTAGGAAAGTCAAAATTAAAGTTTTGATCTTCAGGAAATCTAAAACTAAAGTTTCGTTCTTCAGTGAAGTCAAAACTCAAGTTTGGTTTTTCAGTGAAGTTAAAACTAAAGTTTTGTTATTCACAAAAAACCAAACACATGTCTCGATCTCTCAGGGAAATCAAAACTCAAGTTTTGTTCTTCAGTGAAGTCAAAACTCAACTTTTGTTCTTTAGGAAAGTCAAAATTAATGTTTTGATCTTCAGGAAATTTAAAACTGAAGTTTCGTTCTACAGGAAAGTCGAACCTCAAGTTTGGTTTTTCAGTGAAGTTGAACCTCAAGTTTTGTTCTTCACAAAATTCAAAACATAGTTCTTAATCTTCAGGGAAATCAAAACTCAAGCTTTGTTCTTCAGTGAAGTCAAAACTCAACTTTTGTTCTTTAGGAAAGTCAAAACTGAAGTTTTGATCTTCAGGAAATTTAAAACTGAAGTTTGGTTCTTCACTGAAGTGAAAACTCAAGTTTGGTTTTTCAGTGAAGTAAAAACTTAAATTTTGTTATTCACAAAAATCAAAACCCAAGTCTTCATCTTTCGGGAAATCAAAACTCAAGTTTTGTTCTTCAGTGAAATCAAAACTCAACTTTTGTTCTTTAGGAAAGTCAAAATTAGAGTTTTGATCTTCAGGAAATTTAAAACTGAAGTTTCGTTCTTCATTGGAGTCAAAACTCAAGTTTGGTTTTCAGTGAAGTTAAAACTTAAGTTTTGTTATTCACAAAAACCAAAACTCAAGTCTTGATCTTCCGGGAAATCAAAACTCAAGTTTTGTTCTTCAGTGAAGTCAAAACTCAACTTTTGTTCTTTAGGAAAGTCAAAATTAAAGTTTTGATCTTCAGGAAATTTAAAACTGAAGTTTCGTTCTTCAGTGAAGTCAAAACTCAAGTTTGGTTTTTCAGTGAAGTTGAAACTCAAGTTTTGTTCTTCACAAAATTCAAAACTTAGGTCTTGATCTTCAGGGAAATCAAAACTCAATCTTTGTTTTTCAGTGAAGTCAAAACTCAACTTTTGTTCTTTAGGAAAGTCAAAACTGAAGTTTTGATCTTCATGAAATTTAAAACTGGAGTTTCTTTCTTCACTGAAGTCAAAACTAAATTTTGGTTTTTCAGTGAAGTTGAAAATCAAGTTTTGTTCTTCACAAAATTCAAAACTTAGGTCTTGATCTTCAGGGAAATTAAAACTCAAGTTTTGTTTTTAAGTGAAGTCAAAACTCAACTTTTGTTCTTTGGGAAAGTCAAAACTAAAGTTTTGATCTTTAGGAAATTCAAAACTGAAGTTTCTCTCTTCAGTGAAGTCAAAACTCAAGTTTAGTTTTTCAGTGAAGTTAAAACTCAAGTTCTGTTCTTCAGAAAAGTAAAAACTTAAGTCTTGTTTTTCAGGGAAATCAAAACTCAAATTTTGTTTTTCAGTGAATGCAAAACTCAACTTTTGTTCTTTAGGAAAGTCAAAACTGAAGTTTTGATTTTGAGTAAATTTAATACCAAAGTTTCGTTCTTCATTGAGGTCAAAAATAAGTTTTGGTTTTTAACTGAAGTTAAAACTTAAGTTTTGTTATTCACAAAAATCAAAACCTAGGTCTTGATCTTTAGGGAAATCAAAACTCAAGTTTTATTCTTCAGTGAAGTCAAAACTCAACTTTTGTTCATTCGGAAAGTCAAAATTAAAGTTTTGATCTTCAGGAAATTTAAATATGAAGTTTCGTTCTTCAGTGAAGTCAAAACTCAAGTTTGGTTTTTCAGTGAAGTTAAAACTGAAATTTTGTTATTAACAAAAAACAAAACCCATGTCTTGATCTTCAGGGAAATAAAAAATCAAGATTTGTTCTTCAGTGAAGTCAAAACTCAACTTTTGTTCTTTAGGAAAGTCAAAATTAAAGTTTTGATCTTAAGGAAATTGAAAACTGAGGGTTTGTTCTTCATTGAATTCAAAACTGATGTTTGGATTTTCAGTGAAGTTGAAACTCAAGTTTTGTTCTTCACAAAATTCAAAACTTAGGTCTTGATCTTCAGGGAAATCAAAACTCAAGTTTAGTTTTTCAGTTAAGTTAAAACTCAAGTTCTGTTCTTCAGAAAAGTCAAAACTTAAGTCTTGTTTTTCAGGGAAATCAAAACTCAAATTTTGTTTTTCAGTGAAGTCAAAACTCAACTTTTGTTCTTTAGGAAAGTCAAAACTGAAGTTTTGATTTTCAGGAAATTTAATACCGAAGTTTTGTTCTTCATTGAGGTCAAAAATAAGGTTTGGTTTTTAAGTGAAGTTAAAACTTAAGTTTTGTTATTAACAAAAATCAAAACCCAAGTCTTGATCTTTATGGAAATCAAAACTCAAGTTTTATTCTTCAGTGAAGTCAAATCTCAACTTTTGTTCTTTAGGAAAGTGAAAATTAAAGTTTTGATCTTTAGGAAATTTAAAACTAAATTTTCGTTCTTCAGTTAAGTCAAAACTCAAGTTTGGTTTTTCAGTGAAATTGAAACTTAAGTTTTGTTATTCACAAAAATCAAAACCCATGTCTTGATCTTCAAGGAAATCAAAACTCAAGTTTTGGTCTTTAGTGAAGTCAAAACTCAACTTTTTTTCTTTAGGAAAGTCAAAATTAAAGTTTTGATCTTCAGGAAACCTAAAACTGAAGTTTCGTTCTTCAGTGAAGTCAAAACTCAAGTTTGGTTTTTCAGTGAAGTTAAAACTAAAGTTTTGTTATTCACAAAAAACCAAACACATGTCTCGATATTCAGGGAAATCAAAACTCAAGTTTTGTTCTTCAGTGAAGTCAAAACTCAACTTTTGTTCTTTAGGAAAGTCAAAATTAATGTTTTGATCTTCAGGAAATTTAAAACTGAAGTTTCGTTCTTCAGTAAAGTCAAAACTCAAGTTTGGGTTTTCAGTGAAGTTGAAACTCAAGTTTTGTTCTTCACAAAATTCAAAACATAGTTCTTAATCTTCAGGGAAATCAAAACTCAAGCTTTGTTCTTCAGTGAAGTCAAAACTCAACTTTTGTTCTTTAGGAATGTCAAAACAGAAGTTTTGATCTTCAGGAAATTTAAAACAGGAGTTTCTTTCTTCAATGAAGTCAAAACTAAAGTTTGGTTTTTCAGTGAAGTTAAAACTTAAGTTTTGTTATTCACAAAAAACAAAACCCAAGTCTTGATCTTCCGGGAAATCAAAACTCAAGTTTTGTTCTTCAGTGAAATCAAAACTCAACTTTTGTTCTTTAGGAAAGTCAAAATTAAAGTTTTGATCTTCAGGAAATTTAAAACTGAAGTTTCGTCCTTCATTGGAGTCAAAACTCAAGTTTAGTTTTTCAGTGAAGTTAAAACTTAAGTTTTGTTATTGACAAAAATCAAAACCCAAGTCTTGATCTTTAGGGAAATCAAAACTCAAGTTTTGTTCTTCAGTGAAGTCAAAACTCAACTTTTGTTTTTTAGGAAAGTCAAAATTAAAGTTTTGATCTTCAGGAAATTTAAAACTGAAGTTTCGTTCTTCAGTGAAGTCAAAACTCAAGTTTGGTTTTTCAGTGAAGTTGAAACTCAAGTTTTGTTCTTCACAAAATTCAAAACTTAGGTCTTGATCTTCAGGGAAATCAAAACTCAATCTTTGTTTTTCAGTGAAGTCAAAACTCAACTTTTGTTCTTTAGGAAAGTCAAAACTGAAGTTTTGATCTTCATGAAATTTAAAACTGGAGTTTCTTTCTTCACTGAATTCAAAACTAAAGATTGGTTTTTCAGTGAAGTTGAAACTCAAGTTTTGTTCTTCAAAAAATTCAAAACTTAGGTCTTGATCTTCAGGGAAATTAAAACTCAAGTTTTGTTTTTAAGTGAAGTCAAAACTCAACTTTTGTTCTTTGGGAAAGTCAAAACTAAAGTTTTGATCTTTAGGAAATTCAAAACTGAAGTTTCTCTCTTCAGTGAAGTCAAAACTCAAGTTTAGTTTTTCAGTGAAGTTAAAACTCAAGTTCTGTTCTTCAGAAAAGTCAAAACTTAAGTCTTGTTTTTCTGGGAAATCAAAACTCAAATTTTGTTTTTCAGTGAATGCAAAACTCAACTTTTGTTCTTTAGGAAAGTCAAAACAGAAGTTTTGATTTTGAGGAAATTTAATACCAAAGTTTCGTTCTTCATTGAGGTCAAAAATAAGGTTTGGTTTTTAACTGAAGTTAAAACTTAAGTTTTGTTATTCACAAAAATCAAAACCCAAGTCTTGATCTTTAGGGAAATCAAAACTCAAGTTTTATTCTTCAGTGTAGTCAAAACTCAACTTTTGTTCATTCGGAAAGTCAAAATTAAAGTTTTGATCTTCAGGAAATTTAAATCTGAAGTTTCGTTCTTCAGTGAAGTCAAAACTCAAGTTTGGTTTTTCAGTAAAGTTAAAACTGAAGTTTTGTTATTAACAAAAAAACAAAACCCATGTCTTGATCTTCAGGGAAATCAAAAATCAAGGTTTGTTCTTCAGTGAAGTAAAAACTCAACTTTTGTTCTTTAGGAAAGTCAAAATTAAAGTTTTGGTCTTTAGGAAATTGAAAACTGAGGTTTTGTTCTTCATTGAATTCAAAACTGATGTTTGGATTTTCAGTGAAGTTGAAACTCAAGTTTTGTTCTTCACAAAATTCAAAACTTAGGTCTTGATCTTCAGGGAAATCAAAACTCAAGTTTAGTTCTTCAGTGAAGTCAAAACTCCACTTTTGTTCTTTAGGAAAGTCAAAACTAAAGTTTTGATCTTCAGGAAATTTAAAACTGAAGTTTTGATCATCAGGAAATTTAAAACTGAAGTTTCGTTCTTCACTGAAGTAAAAAATCAAGTTTGGTTTTTCATTGAAGTTAAAACTTTTGTTATTCACAAAAAACAAAACCCAAGTAACGATCTTCAGGGAAATCAAAACTCAAGTTTTGTTCTTTAGTGAAGTCAAAACTCCACTTTTGTTCTTTAGGAATGTGAAAATTAAAGTTTTGATATTCAGGAAATTTAAAACTGAAGATTCGTTCTTCAGTGAAGTCAAAACTCAAAGGTTTATCTTCAGGGATGTCAGAACTCAAGTTTGTTTTTCAGTGAAGTCAAAACTCAACTTTTGATCTTTAGGAAAGTCAAAACTGAAGTTTTAATCTACAGGAAATACCAAACTGAAGTTCCGTTCTTCAGTGAAATTAAAAATTAAGTTTTGATTTTCATTGAAGTCAAAACTCAAGTTTTGTGCTTCAAAAAATTCAAAACTTAAGTCTTGATCAAAACTCAAGTTTTGTTTTTCAGTGAAGTCAAAACTCAACTTTTGTTTTTTTGGACAGTCACAACTGAAGTTTTGATCTACAGGAAATTTAAAACTGAAGTTTCGTTCTTCACTGAAGTCAAAACTCAAGTTTGGTTTTTCAGTGAAGTAAAAACTTAAATTTTGTTATTCACAAAAATCAAAACCCAAGTCTTCATCTTCCGAGAAATCAAAACTCAAGTTTTGTTCTTCAGTGAAATCAAAACTCAACTTTTGTTCTTTAGGAAAGTCAAAATTAAAGTTTTGATCTTCAAGAAATTTAAAACTGAAGTTTCGTTCTTCATTGGAATCAAAACTCAAGTTTGGTTTTTCAGTGAAGTTAAAACTTAAGTTTTGTTATTGACAAAAATCAAAACCCAAGTCTTGATCTTTAGGGAAATCAAAACTCAAGTTTGGTTCTTCAGTGAAGTCAAAACTCAACTTTTGTTTTTTAGGAAAGTCAAAATTAAAGTTTTGATCTTCAGGAAATTTAAAACTGAAGTTTCGTTCTTCAGTGAAGTCAAAACTCAAGTTTGGTTTTTCAGTGAAGTTGAAACTCAAGTTTTGTTCTTCACAAAATTCAAAACTTAGGTCTTGATCTTCAGGGAAATCAAAACTCAATCTTTGTTTTTCAGTGAAGTCAAAACTCAACTTTTGTTCTTTAGGAAAGTCAAAACTGAAGTTTTGATCTTCATGAAATTTAAAACTGGAGTTTCTTTCTTCACTGAAGTCAAAACTAAAGCTTGGTTTTTCAGTGAAGTTTTAACTCAAGTTTTGTTCTTCAAAAAATTCAAAACTTAGGTCTTGATCTTCAGGGAAATTAAAACTCAAGTTTTGTTTTTAAGTGAAGTCAAAACTCAACTTTTGTTCTTTGGGAAAGTCAAAACTAAAGTTTTGATCTTTAGGAAATTCAAAACTGAAGTTTCTCTCTTCAGTGAAGTCAAAACTCAAGTTTAGTTTTTCAGTGAAGTTAAAACTCAAGTTCTGTTCTTCAGAAAAGTCAAAACTTGTCTTGTTTTTCTGGGAAATAAAAACTCAAATTTTGTTTTTCAGTGAATGCAAAACTCAACTTTGTTCTTTAGGAAAGTCAAAACTGAAGTTTTGATTTTGAGGAAATTTAATACCAAAGTTTCGTTCTTCATTGAGGTCAAAAATAAGGTTTGGTTTTTAACTGAAGTTAAAACTTAAGTTTTGTTATTCACAAAAATCAAAACCGAAGTCTTGATCTTTAGGGAAATCAAAACTCAAGTTTTATTCTTCAGTGAAGTCAAAACTCAACTTTTGTTCATTCGGAAAGTCAAAATTAAAGTTTTGATCTTCAGGAAATTTAAATCTGAAGTTTCGTTCTTCAGTGAAGTCAAAACTCAAGTTTGGTTTTTCAGTAAAGTTAAAACTGAAGTTTTGTTATTAACAAAAAAAAACCCATGTCTTGATCTTCACGGAAATCAAAAATCAAGGTTTGTTCTTCAGTGAAGTAAAAACTCAACTTTTGTTCTTTAGGAAAGTCAAAATTAAAGTTTTGGTCTTTAGGAAATTGAAAACTGAGGTTTTATTCTTCATTGAATTCAAAACTGATGTTTGGATTTTCAGTGAAGCTGAAACTCAAGTTTTGTTCTTCACAAAATTCAAAACTTAGGTCTTGATCTTCAGGGAAATCAAAACTCAAGTTTAGTTTTTCAGTTAAGTTAAAACTCAAGTTCTGTTCTTCAGAAAAGCCAAAACTTAAGTCTTGTTTTTCAGGGAAATCAAAACTCAAATTCTGTTTTTCAGTGAAGTCAAAACTCAACTTTTGTTCTTTAGGAAAGTCAAAACTGAAGTTTTGATTTTCAGGAAATTTAATACCGAAGTTTTGTTCTTCATTGAGGTCAAAAATAAGGTTTGGTTTTTAAGTGAAGTTAAAACTTAAGTTTTGTTATTAACAAAAATCAAAACCCAAGTCTTGATCTTTATGGAAATCAAAACTCAAGTTTTATTCTTCATTGAAGTCAAAACTCAACTTTTGTTCTTTAGGAAAGTGAAAATTAAAGTTTTGATCTTTAGGAAATTTAAAACTAAAGTTTCGTTCTTCAGTTAAGTCAAAACTCAAGTTTGGTTTTTCAATGAAGTTGAAACTTAAGTTTTGTTATTCACAAAAATCAAAACCCATGTCTTGATCTTCAAGGAAATCAAAACTCAAGTTTTGGTCTTTAGTGAAGTCAAAACTCAACTTTTTTTCTTTAGGAAAGTCAAAATTAAAGTTTTGATCTTCAGGAAATCTAAAACTGAAGTTTCGTTCTTCAGTGAAGTCAAAACTCAAGTTTGGTTTTTCAGTGAAGTTAAAACTAAAGTTTTGTAATTCACAAAAAACCAAACACATGTCTCGATATTCAGGGAAATCAAAACTCAAGTTTTGTTCTTCAGTGAAGTCAAAACTCAACTTTTGTTCTTTAGGAAAGTCAAAATTAATGTTTTGATCTTCAGGAAATTTAAAACTGAAGTTTCGTTCTTCAGTAAAGTCAAAACTCAAGTTTGGTTTTTAAGTGAAGTTGAAACTCAAGTTTTGTTCTTCACAAAATTCAAAACATAGTTCTTAATCTTCAGGGAAATCAAAACTCAAGCTTTGTTCTTCAGTGAAGTCAAAACTCAACTTTTGTTCTTTAGGAATGTCAAAACTGAAGTTTTGATCTTCAGGAAATTTAAAACAGGAGTTTCTTTCTTCACTGAAGTCAAAACTAAAGTTTGGTTTTTCAGTGAAGTTAAAACTTAAGTTTTGTTATTCACAAAAAACAAAACCCAAGTCTTCATCTTCCGGGAAATCAAAACTCAAGTTTTGTTCTTCAGTGAAATCAAAACTCAACTTTTGTTCTTTAGGAAAGTCAAAATTAAAGTTTTGATCTTCAGGAAATTTAAAACTGAAGTTTCGTTCTTCAGTGAAGTCAAAACTCAAGTTTGGTTTTTCAGTGAAGTTAAAACTGAAGTTTTGTTATTAACAAAAAAACAAAACCCATGTCTTGATCTTCAGGGAAATCAAAAATCAAGGTTTGTTCTTCAGTGAAGTCCAAACTCAACTTTTGTTCTTTAGGAAAGTCAAAATTAAAGTTTTGGTCTTCAGGAAATTGAAAACTGAGGTTTTGTTCTTCACTGAATTCAAAACTGATGTTTGGATTTTCAGTGAAGTTGAAACTCAAGTTTTGTTCTTCACAAAATTCAAAACTTAGGTCTTGATCTTCAGGGAAATCAAAACTCAAGTTTAGTTTTTCAGTGAATTCAAAACTCCACTTTTGTTCTTTAGGAAAGTCAAAACTGAAGTTTTGATCTTCAGGAAATTTAAAACTGAAGTTTCGTTCTTCACTGAAGTAAAAAATCAAGTTTGGTTTTTCATTGAAGTTAAAACTTTTGTTATTCACAAAAAACAAAACCCAAGTAACGATCTTCAGGGAAATCAAAACTCAAGTTTTGTTCTTTAGTGAAGTCAAAACTCCACTTTTGTTCTTTAGGAAAGTCAAAATTAAAGTTTTGATATTCAGGAAATTTAAAACTGAAGATTCGTTCTTCAGTGAAGTCAAAACTCAAAGTTTTATCTTCAGGGATGTCAGAACTCAAGTTTGTTTTTCAGTGAAGTCAAAACTCAACTTTTGATCTTTAGGAAAGTCAAAACTGAAGTTTTAATCTCCAGGAAATACCAAACTGAAGTTCCGTTCTTCAGTGAAATTAAAAATTAAGTTTTGTTTTTCATTGAAGTCAAAAGTCAAGTTTTGTGCTTCACAAAATTCAAAACTTAAGTCTTGATCTTCAGGGAAATCAAAACTCAAGTTTTGTTTTTCAGTGAAGTCAAAACTCAACTTTTGTTTTTTTGGACAGTCACAACTGAAGTTTTGATCTTCAGGAAATTTAAAACTGAAGTTTTGTTCTTCACTGAAGTCAAAACTCAAGTTTGGTTTTTCAGTGAAGTAAAAACTTAAATTTTGTTATTCACAAAAATCAAAACCCAAGTCTTCATCTTCCGGGAAATCAAAACTCAAGTTTTGTTCTTCAGTGAAATCAAAACTCAACTTTTGTTCTTTAGGAAAGTCAAAATTAGAGTTTTGATCTTCAGGAAATTTAAAACTGAAGTTTCGTTCTTCATTGGAGTCAAAACTCAAGTTTGGTTTTCAGTGAAGTTAAAACTTAAGTTTTGTTATTGACAAAAACCAAAACCCAAGTCTTGATCTTCCGGGAAATCAAAACTCAAGTTTTGTTCTTCAGTGAAGTCAAAACTCAACTTTTGTTCTTTAGGAAAGTCAAAATTAAAGTTTTGATCTTCAGGAAATTTAAAACTGAAGTTTCGTTCTTCAGTGAAGTCAAAACTCAAGTTTGGTTTTTCAGTGAAGTTGAAACTCAAGTTTTGTTCTTCACAAAATTCAAAACTTAGGTCTTGATCTTCAGGGAAATCAAAACTCAATCTTTGTTTTTCAGTGAAGTCAAAACTCAACTTTTGTTCTTTAGGAAAGTCAAAACTGAAGTTTTGATCTTCATGAAATTTAAAACTGGAGTTTCTTTCTTCACTGAAGTCAAAACTAAAGTTTGGTTTTTCAGTGAAGTTGAAAATCAAGTTTTGTTCTTCACAAAATTCAAAACTTAGGTCTTGATCTTCAGGGAAATTAAAACTCAAGTTTTGTTTTTAAGTGAAGTCAAAACTCAACTTTTGTTCTTTGGGAAAGTCAAAACTAAAGTTTTGATCTTTAGGAAATTCAAAACTGAAGTTTCTCTCTTCAGTGAAGTCAAAACTCAAGTTTAGTTTTTCAATGAAGTTAAAACTCAAGTTCTGTTCTTCAGAAAAGTCAAAACTTAAGTCTTGTTTTTCAGGGAAATCAAAACTCAATCTTTGTTTTTCAGTGAATGCAAAACTCAACTTTTGTTCTTTAGGAAAGTCAAAACTGAAGTTTTGATTTTGAGGAAATTTAATACCAAAGTTTCGTTCTTCATTGAGGTCAAAAATATGTTTTGGTTTTTAACTGAAGTTAAAACTTAAGTTTTGTTATTCACAAAAATCAAAACCCAAGTCTTGATCTTTAGGGAAATCAAAACTCAAGTTTTATTCTTCAGTGAAGTCAAAACTCAACCTTTGTTCATTCGGAAAGTCAAAATTAAAGTTTTGATCTTCAGGAAATTTAAATATGAAGTTTCGTTCTTCAGTGAAGTCAAAACTCAAGTTTGGTTTTTCAGTGAAGTTAAAACTGAAGTTTTGTTATTAACAAAAAACAAAACCCATGTCTTGATCTTCAGGGAAATAAAAAAATCAAGGTTTGTTCTTCAGTGAAGTCAAAACTCAACTTTTGTTCTTTAGGAAAGTCAAAATTAAAGTTTTGATCTTAAGGAAATTGAAAACTGAGGGTTTGTTCTTCATTGAATTCAAAACTGATGTTTGGATTTTCAGTGAAGTTGAAACTCAAGTTTTGTTCTTCACAAAATTCAAAACTTAGGTCTTGATCTTCAGGGAAATCAAAACTCAAGTTTAGTTTTTCAGTTAAGTTAAAACTCAAGTTCTGTTCTTCAGAAAAGTCAAAACTTCAGTCTTGTTTTTCAGGGAAATCAAAACTCAAATTTTGTTTTTCAGTGAAGTCAAAACTCAAATTTTGTTCTTTAGGAAAGTCAAAACTGAAGTTTTGATTTTCAGGAAATTTAATACCGAAGTTTTGTTCTTCATTGAGGTCAAAAATAAGGTTTGGTTTTTAAGTGAAGTTAAAACTTAAGTTTTGTTATTAACAGAAATCAAAACCCAAGTCTTGATCTTTATGGAAATCAAAACTCAAGTTTTATTCTTCAGTGAAGTCAAAACTCAACTTTTGTTCTTTAGGAAAGTGAAAATTAAAGTTTTGATCTTTAGGAAATTTAAAACTAAAGTTTCGTTCTTCAGTTAAGTCAAAACTCAAGTTTGGTTTTTCAGTGAAGTTGAAACTTAAGTTTTGTTATTCACAAAAATCAAAACCCATGTCTTGATCTTCAAGGAAATCAAAACTCAAGTTTTGGTCTTTAGTGAAATCAAAACTCAACTTTTTTTCTTTAGGAAAGTCAAAATTAAAGATACGATCTTCAGGAAACCTAAAACTGAAGTTTCGTTCTTCAGTGAAGTCAAAACTCAAGTTTGGTTTTTCAGTGAAGTTAAAACTAAAGTTTTGTTATTCACAAAAAACCAAACACATGTCTCGATATTCAGGGAAATCAAAACTCAAGTTTTGTTCTTCAGTGTAGTCAAAACTCAACTTTTGTTCTTTAGGAAAGTCAAAATTAATGTTTTGATCTTCAGGAAATTTAAAACTGAAGTTTCGTTCTTCAGTGAAGTCAAAACTCAAGTTTGGGTTTTCAGTGAAGTTGAAACTCAAGTTTTGTTCTTCACAAAACTCAAAACATAGTTCTTAATCTTCAGGGAAATCAAAACTCAAGCTTTGTTCTTCAGTGAAGTCAAAACTCAACTTTTGTTCTTTAGAAATGTCAAAACTGAAGTTTTGATCTTCAGGAAATTTAAAACAGGAGTTTCTTTCTTCACTGAAGTCAAAACTAAAGTTTGGTTTTTCAGTGAAGTTAAAACTTAAGTTTTGTTATTCACAAAAAACAAAACCCAAGTCTTGATCTTCCGGGAAATCAAAACTCAAGTTTTGTACTTCTGTGAAATCAAAACTCAACTTTTGTTCTTTAGGAAAGTCAAAATTAAAGTTTTGATCTTCAGGAAATTTAAAACTGAAGTTTCGTTCTTCATTGGAGTCAAAACTCAAGTTTAGTTTTTCAGTGAAGTTAAAACTTAAGTTTTGTTATTGACAAAAATCAAAACCCAAGTCTTGATCTTTAGGGAAATCAAAACTCAAGTTTTGTTCTTCAGTGAAGTCAAAACTCAACTTTTGTTTTTTAGGAAAGTCAAAATTAAAGTTTTGATCTTCAGGAAATTTAAAACTGAAGTTTCGTTCTTCAGTGAAGTCAAAACTCAAGTTTGGTTTTTCAGTGAAGTTGAAACTCAAGTTTTGTTCTTCACAAAATTCAAAACTTAGGTCTTGATCTTCAGGGAAATCAAAACTCAATCTTTGTTTTTCAGTGAAGTCAAAACTCAACTTTTGTTCTTTAGGAAAGTCAAAGCTGAAGTTTTGATCTTCATGAAATTTAAAACTGGAGTTTTTTTCTTCACTGAAGTCAAAACTAAAGTTTGGTTTTTCAGTGAAGTTGAAACTCAAGTTTTGTTCTTCACAAAATTCAAAACTTAGGTCTTGATCTTCAGGGAAATTAAAACTCAAGTTTTGTTTTTAAGTGAAGTCAAAACTCAACTTTTGTTCTTTGGGAAAGTCAAAACTAAAGTTTTGATCTTTAGGAAATTCAAAACTGAAGTTTCTCTCTTCAGTGAAGTCAAAACTCAAGTTTAGTTTTTCAGTGAAGTTAAAACTCAAGTTCTGTTCTTCAGAAAAGTCAAAACTTAAGTCTTGTTTTTCTGGGAAATAAAAACTCAAATTTTGTTTTTCAGTGAATGCAAAACTCAACTTTGTTCTTTAGGAAAGTCAAAACTGAAGTTTTGATTTTGAGGAAATTTAATACCAAAGTTTCGTTCTTCATTGAGGTAAAAAATAAGGTTTGGTTTTTAACTGAAGTTAAAACTTAAGTTTTGTTATTCACAAAAATCAAAACCGAAGTCTTGATCTTTAGGGAAATCAAAACTCAAGTTTTATTCTTCAGTGAAGTCAAAACTCAACTTTTGTTCATTCGGAAAGTCAAAATTAAAGTTTTGATCTTCAGGAAATTTAAATCTGAAGTTTCGTTCTTCAGTGAAGTCAAAACTCAAGTTTGGTTTTTCAGTAAAGTTAAAACTGAAGTTTTGTTATTAACAAAAAACAAAACCCATGTCTTGATCTTCAGGGAAATCAAAAATCAAGGTTTGTTCTTCAGTGAAGTCAAAACTCAACTTTTGTTCTTTAGGAAAGTCAAAATTAAAGTTTTGGTCTTTAGGAAATTGAAAACTGAGGTTTTGTTCTTCATTGAATTCAAAACTGATGTTTGGATTTTCAGTGAAGTTGAAACTCAAGTTTTGTTCTTCACAAAATTCAAAACTTAGGTCTTGATCTTCAGGGAAATCAAAACTCAAGTTTAGTTTTTCAGTGAAGTCAAAACTCCACTTTTGTTCTTTAGGAAAGTCAAAACTGAAGTTTTGATCTTCAGGAAATTTAAAACTGAAGTTTCGTTCTTCACTGAAGTAAAAAATCAAGTTTGGTTTTTCACTGAAGTTAAAACTTTTGTTATTCGCAAAAAACAAAACCCAAGTAACGATCTTCAGGGAAATCAAAACTCAAGTTTTGTTCTTTAGTGAAGTGAAAACTCCACTTTTGTTCTTTAGGAAAGTGAAAATTAAAGTTTTGATATTCAGGAAATTTAAAACTGAAGATTCGTTCTTCAGTGAAGTCAAAACTCAAAGGTTTATCTTCAGGGATGTCAGAACTCAAGTTTGTTTTTCAGTGAAGTCAAAACTCAACTTTTGATCTTTAGGAAAGTCAAAACTGAAGTTTTAATCTACAGGAAATACCAAACTGAAGTTCCGTTCTTCAGTGAAATTAAAAATTAAGTTTTGTTTTTCATTGAAGTCAAAACTCAAGTTTTGTGCTTCACAAAATTCAAAACTTAAGTCTTGATCTTCAGGGAAATCAAAACTCAAGTTTTGTTTTTCAGTGAAGTCAAAACTCAACTTTTGTTTTTTTGGACAGTCACAACTGAAGTTTTGATCTTCAGGAAATTTAAAACTGAAGTTTCGTTCTTCACTGAAGTCAAAACTCAAGTTTGGTTTTTCATTGAAGTAAAAACTTAAATTTTGTTATTCACAAAAATCAAAACCCAAGTCTTCATCTTCCGGGAAATCAAAACTCAAGTTTTGTTCTTCAGTTAAATCAAAACTCAACTTTTGTTCTTTAGGAAAGTCAAAATTAAAGTTTTGATCTTCAAGAAATTTTAAACTGAAGTTTCGTTCTTCATTGGAGTCAAAACTCAAGTTTGGTTTTCAGTGAAGTTAAAACTTAAGTTTTGTTATTGACAAAAACCAAAACCCAAGTCTTGATCTTCCGGGAAATCAAAACTCAAGTTTTGTTCTTCAGTGAAGTCAAAACTCAACTTTTGTTCTTTAGGAAAGTCAAAATTAAAGTTTTGATCTTCAGGAAATTTAAAACTGAAGTTTCGTTCTTCAGTGAAGTCAAAACTCAAGTTTGGTTTTTCAGTGAAGTTGAAACTCAAGTTTTGTTCTTCACAAAATTCAAAACTTAGGTCTTGATCTTCAGGGAAATCAAAACTCAATCTTTGTTTTTCAGTGAAGTCAAAACTCAACTTTTGTTCTTTAGGAAAGTCAAAACTGAAGTTTTGATCTTAATGAAATTTAAAACTGGAGTTTCTTTCTACACTGAAGTCAAAACTAAAGTTTGGTTTTTCAGTGAAGTTGAAACTCAAGTTTTGTTCTTCACAAAATTCAAAACTTAGGTCTTGATCTTCAGGGAAATTAAAACTCAAGTTTTGTTTTTAAGTGAAGTCAAAACTCAACTTTTGTTCTTTGGGAAAGTCAAAACTAAAGTTTTGATCTTCAGGAAATTGAAATCTGAAGTTTCGTTCTTCAGTGAAGTCAAAACTCAAGTTTGGTTTTTCAGTGAAGTTAAAACTGAAGTTTTGTTATTCACAAAAAAACAAAACCCATGTCTTGATCTTCAGGGAAATAAAAAATCAAGGTTTGTTCTTCAGCGAAGTCAAAACTCAACTTTTGTTCTTTAGGAAAGTCAAAATTAAAGTTTTGATCTTAAGGAAATTGAAAACTGAGGGTTTGTTCTTCACTGAATTCAAAACTGATGTTTGGATTTTCAGTGAAGTTGAAACTCAAGTTTTGTTCTTCACAAAATTCAAAACTTAGGTCTTGATCTTCAGGGAAATCAAAACTCAAGTTTAGTTTTTCAGTTAAGTTAAAACTCAAGTTCTGTTCTTCAGAAAAGTCAAAACTTAAGTCTTGTTTTTCAGGGAAATCAAAACTCAAATTTTGTTTTTCAGTGAAGTCAAAACTCAACTTTTGTTCTTTAGGAAAGTCAAAACAAAAGTTTTGATTTTCAGGAAATTTAATACCGAAGTTTTGTTCTTCATTGAGGTCAAAAATAAAGTTTGGTTTTTAAGTGAAGTTAAAACTTAAGTTTTGTTATTAATAAAAATCAAAACCCAAGTCTTGATCTTTATGGAAATCAAAACTCAAGTTTTATTCTTCATTGAAGTCAAAACTCAACTTTTGTTCTTTAGGAAAGTGAAAATTAAAGTTTTGATCTTTAGGAAATTTAAAACTAAAGTTTCGTTCTTCAGTTAAGTCAAAACTCAAGTTTGGTTTTTCAGTGAAGTTGAAACTTAAGTTTTGTTATTCACAAAAATCAAAACCCATGTCTTGATCTTCAAGGAAATCAAAACTCAAGTTTTGGTATTTAGTGAAGTCAAAACTCAACTTTTTTTCTTTAGGAAAGTCAAAATTAAAGTTTTGATCTTCAGGAAATCTAAAACTGAAGTTTCGTTCTTCAGTGAAGTCAAAACTCAAGTTTGGTTTTTCAGTGAAGTTAAAACTAAAGTTTTGTTATTCACAAAAAACCAAACACATGTCTCGATATTCAGGGAAATCAAAACTCAAGTTTTGTTCTTCAGTGAAGTCAAAACTCAACTTTTGTTCTTTAGGAAAGTCAAAATTAATGTTTAGATCTTCAGGAAATTTAAAACTGAAGTTTCGTTCTTCAGTAAAATCAAAACTCAAGTTTGGTTTTTAAGTGAAGTTGAAACTCAAGTTTTGTTCTTCACAAAATTCAAAACATAGTTCTTAATCTTCAGGGAAATCAAAACTCAAGCTTTGTTCTTCAGTGAAGTCAAAACTCAACTTTTGTTCTTTAGGAATGTCAAAACTGAAATTTTGATCTTCAGGAAATTTAAAACAAGAGTTTCTTTCTGCACTGAAGTCAAAACTAAAGTTTGGTTTTTCAGTGAAGTTAAAACTTAAGTTTTGTTATTCACAAAAAACAAAACCCAAGTCTTCATCTTCCGGGAAATCAAAACTCAAGTTTTGTTCTTCAGTGAAATCAAAACTCAACTTTTGTTCTTTAGGAAAGTCAAAATTAAAGTTTTGATCTTCAGGAAATTTAAATCTGAAGTTTCGTTCTTCAGTGAAGTCAAAACTCAAGTTTGGTTTTTCAGTGAAGTTAAAACTGAAGTTTTGTTATTCACAAAAAAACAAAACCCATGTCTTGATCTTCAGGGAAATCAAAAATCAAGGTTTGTTCTTCAGTGAAGTCGAAACTCAACTTTTGTTCTTTAGGAAAGTCAAAATTAAAGTTTTGGTCTTCAGAAAATTGAAAACTGAGGTTTTGTTCTTCATTGAATTCAAAACTGATGTTTGGATTTTCAGTGAAGTTGAAACTCAAGTTTTGTTCTTCACAAAATTCAAAACTTAGGTCTTGATCTTCAGGGAAATCAAAACTCAAGTTTGGTTTTTCAGTGAAGTAAAAACTTAAATTTTGTTATTCACAAAAATCAAAACCCAAGTCTTCATCTTCCGGGAAATCAAAACTCAAGTTTTGTTCTTCAGTGAAATCAAAACTCAACTTTTGTTCTTTAGGAAAGTCAAAATTAGAGTTTTGATCTTCAGGAAATTTAAAACTGAAGTTTCGTTCTTCATTGGAGTCAAAACTCAAGTTTGGTTTTCAGTGAAGTTAAAACTTAAGTTTTGTTATTGACAAAAACCAAAACCCAAGTCTTGATCTTCCGGGAAATCAAAACTCAAGTTTTGTTCTTCAGTGAAGTCAAAACTCAACTTTTGTTCTTTAGGAAAGTCAAAATTAAAGTTTTGATCTTCAGGAAATTTAAAACTGAAGTTTCGTTCTTCAGTGAAGTCAAAACTCAAGTTTGGTTTTTCAGTGAAGTTGAAACTCAAGTTTTGTTCTTCACAAAATTCAAAACTTAGGTCTTGATCTTCAGGGAAATCAAAACTCAATCTTTGTTTTTCAGTGAAGTCAAAACTCAACTTTTGTTCTTTAGGAAAGTCAAAACTGAAGTTTTGATCTTCATGAAATTTAAAACTGGAGTTTCTTTCTTCACTGAAGTCAAAACTAAAGTTTGGTTTTTCAGTGAAGTTGAAAATCAAGTTTTGTTCTTCACAAAATTCAAAACTTAGGTCTTGATCTTCAGGGAAATTAAAACTCAAGTTTTGTTTTTAAGTGAAGTCAAAACTCAACTTTTGTTCTTTGGGAAAGTCAAAACTAAAGTTTTGATCTTTAGGAAATTCAAAACTGAAGTTTCTCTCTTCAGTGAAGTCAAAACTCAAGTTTAGTTTTTCAGTGAAGTTAAAACTCAAGTTCTGTTCTTCAGAAAAGTCAAAACTTAATTCTTGTTTTTCAGGGAAATCAAAACTCAAATTTTGTTTTTCAGTGAATGCAAAACTCAACTTTTGTTCTTTAGGAAAGTCAAAACTGAAGTTTTGATTTTGAGTAAATTTAATACCAAAGTTTCGTTCTTCATTGAGGTCAAAAATAAGTTTTGGTTTTTAACTGAAGTTAAAACTTAAGTTTTGTTATTCACAAAAATCAAAACCCAAGTCTTGATCTTTAGGGAAATCAAAACTCAAGTTTTATTCTTCAGTGAAGTCAAAACTCAACTTTTGTTCATTCGGAAAGTCAAAATTAAAGTTTTGATCTTCAGGAAATTTAAATATGAAGTTTCGTTCTTCAGTGAAGTCAAAACTCAAGTTTGGTTTTTCAGTGAAGTTAAAACTGAAATTTTGTTATTAACAAAAAACAAAACCCATGTCTTGATCTTCAGGGAAATAAAAAATCAAGGTTTGTTCTTCAGTGAAGTCAAAACTCAACTTTTGTTCTTTAGGAAAGTCAAAATTAAAGTTTTGATCTTAAGGAAATTGAAAACTGAGGGTTTGTTCTTCATTGAATTCAAAACTGATGTTTGGATTTTCAGTGAAGTTGAAACTCAAGTTTTGTTCTTCACAAAATTCACAACTTAGGTCTTGATCTTCAGGGAAATCAAAACTCAAGTTTAGTTTTTCAGTTAAGTTAAAACTCAAGTTCTGTTCTTCAGAAAAGTCAAAACTTAAGTCTTGTTTTTCAGGGAAATCAAAACTCAAATTTTGTTTTTCAGTGAAGTCAAAACTCAACTTTTGTTCTTTAGGAAAGTCAAAACTGAAGTTTTGATTTTCAGGAAATTTAATCCCGAAGTTTTGTTCTTCATTGAGGTCAAAAATAAGGTTTGGTTTTTAAGTGAAATTAAAACTTAAGTTTTGTTATTAACAAAAATCAAAACCCAAGTCTTGATCTTTATGGAAATCAAAACTCAAGTTTTATTCTTCAGTGAAGTCAAAACTCAACTTTTGTTCTTTAGGAAAGTGAAAATTAAAGTTTTGATCTTTAGGAAATTTAAAACTAGTTTCGTTCTTCAGTTAAGTCAAAACTCAAGTTTGGTTTTTCAGTGAAGTTGAAACTTAAGTTTTGTTATTCACAAAAATCAAAACCCATGTCTTGATCTTCAAGGAAATCAAAACTCAAGTTTTGGTCTTTAGTGAAGTCAAAACTCAACTTTTTTTCTTTAGGAAAGTCAAAATTAAAGTTTTGATCTTCAGGAAACCTAAAACTGAAGTTTCGTTCTTCAGTGAAGTCAAAACCCAAGTTTGGTTTTTCAGTGAAGTTAAAACTAAAGTTTTGTTATTCACAAAAAAACAAACACATGTCTCGATATTCAGGGAAATCAAAACTCAAGTTTTGTTCTTCAGTGAAGTCAAAACTCAACTTTTGTTCTTTAGGAAAGTCAAAATTAATGTTTTGATCTTCAGGAAATTTAAAATTGAAGTTTCGTTCTTCAGTAAAGTCAAAACTCAAGTTTGGGTTTTCAGTGAAGTTGAAACTCAAGTTTTGTTCTTCACAAAATTCAAAACATATTTCTTAATCTTCAGGGAAATCAAAACTCAAGCTTTGTTCTTCAGTGAAGTCAAAACTCAACTTTTGTTCTTTAGGAATGTCAAAACTGAAGTTTTGATCTTCAGGAAATTTAAAACAGGAGTTTCTTTCTTCACTGAAGTCAAAACTAAAGTTTGGTTTTTCAGTGAAGTTAAAACTTAAGTTTTGTTATTCACAAAAAACAAAACCCAAGTCTTGATCTTCCGGGAAATCAAAACTCAAGTTTTGTTCTTCAGTGAAATCAAAACTCAACTTTTGTTCTTTAGGAAAGTCAAAATTAAAGTTTTGATCTTCAGGAAATTTAAAACTGAAGTTTCGTTCTTCATTGGAGTCAAAACTCAAGTTTAGTTTTTCAGTGAAGTTAAAATTTAAGTTTTGTTATTGACAAAAATCAAAACCCAAGTCTTGATCTTTAGGGAAATCAAAACTCAAGTTTTGTTCTTCAGTGAAGTCAAAACTCAACTTTTGTTTTTTAGGAAAGTCAAAATTAAAGTTTTGTTCTTCAGGAAATTTAAAACTGAAGTTTCGTTCTTCAGTGAAGTCAAAACTCAAGTTTGGTTTTTCAGTGAAGTTGAAACTCAAGTTTTGTTCTTCACAAAATTCAAAACTTAGGTCTTGATCTTCAGGGAAATCAAAACTCAATCTTTGTTTTTCAGTGAAGTCAAAACTCAACTTTTGTTCTTTAGGAAAGTCAAAACTGAAGTTTTGATCTTCATGAAATTTAAAACTGGAGTTTCTTTCTTCACTGAAGTCAAAACTAAAGATTGGTTTTTCAGTGAAGTTGAAACTCAAGTTTTGTTCTTCAAAAAATTCAAAATTTAGGTCTTGATCTTCAGGGAAATTAAAACTCAAGTTTTGTTTTTAAGTGAAGTCAAAACTCAACTTTTGTTCTTTGGGAAAGTCAAAACTAAAGTTTTGATCTTTAGGAAATTCAAAACTGAAGTTTCTCTCTTCAGTGAAGTCAAAACTCAAGTTTAGTTTTTCAGTGAAGTTAAAACTCAAGTTCTGTTCTTCAGAAAAGTCAAAACTTAAGTCTTGTTTTTCTGGGAAATAAAAACTAAAATTTTGTTTTTCAGTGAATGCAAAACTCAACTTTTGTTCTTTAGGAAAGTCAAAACTGAAGTTTTGATTTTGAGGAAATTTAATACCAAAGTTTCGTTCTTCATTGAGGTCAAGAATAAGGTTTGGTTTTTAACTGAAGTTAAAACTTAAGTTTTGTTATTCACAAAAATCAAAACCCAAGTCTTGATCTTTAGGGAAATCAAAACTCAAGTTTTATTCTTCAGTGAAGTCAAAACTCAACTTTTGTTCATTCGGAAAGTCAAAATTAAAGTTTTGATCTTCAGGAAATTTAAATCTGAAGTTTCCTTCTTCAGTGAAGTCAAAACTCAAGTTTGGTTTTTCAGTGAAGTTGAAACTTAAGTTTTGTTATTCACAAAAATCAAAACCCATGTCTTGATCTTCAAGGAAATCAACACTCAAGTTTTGGTATTTAGTAAAGTCAAAACTCAACTTTTTTTCTTTAGGAAAGTCAAAATTAAAGTTTTGATCTTCAGGAAATCTAAAACTAAAGTTTCGTTCTTCAGTGAAGTCAAAACTCAAGTTTGGTTTTTCAGTGAAGTTAAAACTAAAGTTTTGTTATTCACAAAAAAACAAACACATGTCTCGATCTTCAGGGAAATCAAAACTCAAGTTTTGTTCTTCAGTGAAGTCAAAACTCAACTTTTGTTCTTTAGGAAAGTCAAAATTAATGTTTTGATCTTCAGGAAATTTAAAACTGAAGTTTCGTTCTACAGGAAAGTCAAAACTCAAGTTTGGTTTTTCAGTGAAGTTGAACCTCAAGTTTTGTTCTTCACAAAATTCAAAACATAGTTCTTAATCTTCAGGGAAATCAAAACTCAAGCTTTGTTCTTCAGTGAAGTCAAAACTCAACTTTTGTTCTTTAGGAATGCCAAAACTGAAGTTTTGATCTTCAGGAAATTTAAAACTGAAGTTTGGTTCTTCACTGAAGTGAAAACTCAAGTTTGGTTTTTCAGTGAAGTAAAAACTTAAATTTTGTTATTCACAAAAATCAAAACCCAAGTCTTCATCTTTCGGGAAATCAAAACTCAAGTTTTGTTCTTCAGTGAAATCAAAACTCAACTTTTGTTCTTTAGGAAAGTCAAAATTAGAGTTTTGATCTTCAGGAAATTTAAAACTGAAGTTTCGTTCTTCATTGGAGCCAAAACTCAAGTTTGGTTTTCAGTGAAGTTAAAACTTCAGTTTTGTTATTGACAAAAACCAAAACCCAAGTCTTGATCTTCCGGGAAATCAAAACTCAAGTTTTGTTCTTCAGTGAAGTCAAAACTCAACTTTTGTTCTTTAGGAAAGTCAAAATTAAAGTTTTGATCTTCAGGAAATTTAAAACTGAAGTTTCGTTCTTCAGTGAAGTCAAAACTCAAGTTTGGTTTTTCAGTGAAGTTGAAACTCAAGTTTTGTTCTTCACAAAATTCAAAACTTAGGTCTTGATCTTCAGGGAAATCAAAACTCAATCTTTGTTTTTCAGTGAAGTCAAAACTCAACTTTTGTTCTTTAGGAAAGTCAAAACTGAAGTTTTGATCTTCATGAAATTTAAAACTGGAGTTTCTTTCTTCACTGAAGTCAAAACTAAAGTTTGGTTTTTCAGTGAAGTTGAAAATCAAGTTTTGTTCTTCACAAAATTCAAAACTTAGGTCTTGATCTTCAGGGAAATTAAAACTCAAGTTTTGTTTGAAAGTGAAGTCAAAACTCAACTTTTGTTCTTTGGGAAAGTCAAAACTAAAGTTTTGATCTTTAGGAAATTCAAAACTGAAGTTTCTCTCTTCAGTGAAGTCAAAACTCAAGTTTAGTTTTTCAATGAAGTTAAAACTCAAGTTCTGTTCTTCAGAAAAGTCAAAACTTAAGTCTTGTTTTTCAGGGAAATCAAAACTCAAATTTTGTTTTTCAGTGAATGCAAAACTCAACTTTTGTTCTTTAGGAAAGTCAAAATTAATGTTTTGATCTTCAGGAAATTTAAAACTGAAGTTTCGTTCTTCAGTAAAGTCAAAACTCAAGTTTGGTTTTTAAGTGAAGTTGAAACTCAAGTTTTGTTCTTCACAAAATTCAAAACATAGTTCTTAATCTTCAGGGAAATCAAAACTCAAGCTTTGTTCTTCAGTGAAGTCAAAACTCAACTTTTGTTCTTTAGGAATGTCAAAACTGAAGTTTTGATCTTCAGGAAATTTAAAACAGGAGTTTCTTTCTTCACTGAAGTCAAAACTAAAGTTTGGTTTTTCAGTGAAGTTAAAACTTAAGTTTTGTTATTCACAAAAAACAAAACCCAAGTCTTCATCTTCCGGGAAATCAAAACTCAAGTTTTGTTCTTCAGTGAAATCAAAACTCAACTTTTGTTCTTTAGGAAAGTCAAAATTAAAGTTTTGATCTTCAGGAAATTTAAAACTGAAGTTTCGTTCTTCAGTGAAGTCAAAACTCAAGTTTGGTTTTTCAGTGAAGTTAAAACTGAAGTTTTGTTATTAACAAAAAAACAAAACCCATGTCTTGATCTTCAGGGAAATCAAAAATCAAGGTTTGTTCTTCAGTGAAGTCCAAACTCAACTTTTGTTCTTTAGGAAAGTCAAAATTAAAGTTTTGGTCTTCAGGAAATTGAAAACTGAGGTTTTGTTCTTCACTGAATTCAAAACTGATGTTTGGATTTTCAGTGAAGTTGAAACTCAAGTTTTGTTCTTCACAAAATTCAAAACTTAGGTCTTGATCTTCAGGGAAATCAAAACTCAAGTTTAGTTTTTCAGTGAATTCAAAACTCCACTTTTGTTCTTTAGGAAAGTCAAAACTGAAGTTTTGATCTTCAGGAAATTTAAAACTGAAGTTTCGTTCTTCACTGAAGTAAAAAATCAAGTTTGGTTTTTCATTGAAGTTAAAAATTTTGTTATTCACAAAAAAACAAAACCCAAGTAACGATCTTCAGGGAAATCAAAACTCAAGTTTTGTTCTTTAGTGAAGTCAAAACTCCACTTTTGTTCTTTAGGAAAGTCAAAATTAAAGTTTTGATATTCAGGAAATTTAAAACTGAAGATTCGTTCTTCAGTGAAGTCAAAACTCAAAGTTTTATCTTCAGGGATGTCAGAACTCAAGTTTGTTTTTCAGTGAAGTCAAAACTCAACTTTTGATCTTTAGGAAAGTCAAAACTGAAGTTTTAATCTCCAGGAAATACCAAACTGAAGTTCCGTTCTTCAGTGAAATTAAAAATTAAGTTTTGTTTTTCATTGAAGTCAAAAGTCAAGTTTTGTGCTTCACAAAATTCAAAACTTAAGTCTTGATCTTCAGGGAAATCAAAACTCAAGTTTTGTTTTTCAGTGAAGTCAAAACTCAACTTTTGTTTTTTTGGACAGTCACAACTGAAGTTTTGATCTTCAGGAAATTTAAAACTGAAGTTTTGTTCTTCACTGAAGTGAAAACTCAAGTTTGGTTTTTCAGTGAAGTAAAAACTTAAATTTTGTTATTCACAAAAATCAAAACCCAAGTCTTCATCTTCCGGGAAATCAAAACTCAAGTTTTGTTCTTCAGTGAAGTCAAAACTCAACTTTTGTTCTTTAGGAAAGTCAAAATTAATGTTTTGATCTTCAGGAAATTTAAAACTGAAGTTTCGTTCTACAGGAAAGTCAAAACTCAAGTTTGGTTTTTCAGTGAAGTTAAAACTCAAGTTTTGTTAAAACAAAATTCAAAACATAGTTCTTAATCTTCAGGGAAATCAAAACTCAAGCTTTGTTCTTCAGTGAAGTCAAAACTCAACTTTTGTTCTTTAGGAATGTCAAAACTGAAGTTTTGGTCTTCAGGAAATTTAAAACAGGAGTTTCTTTCTTCACTGAAGTGAAAACTCAAGTTTGGTTTTTCAGTGAAGTAAAAACTTAAATTTTGTTATTCACAAAAATCAAAACCCAAGTCTTCATCTTCCGGGAAATCAAAACTCAAGTTTTGTTCTTCAGTGAAATCAAAACTCAACTTTTGTTCTTTAGGAAAGTCAAAATTAGAGTTTTGATCTTCAGGAAATTTAAAACTGAAGTCTCGTTCTTCATTGGAGTCAAAACTCAAGTTTGGTTTTCAGTGAAGTTAAAACTTAAGTTTTGTTATTGACAAAAACCAAAACCCAAGTCTTGATCTTCCGGGAAATCAAAACTCAAGTTTTGTTCTTCAGTGAAGTCAAAACTCAACTTTTGTTCTTTAGGAAAGTCAAAATTAAAGTTTTGATCTTCAGGAAATTTAAAACTGAAGTTTCGTTCTTCAGTGAAGTCAAAACTCAAGTTTGGTTTTTCAGTGAAGTTGAAACTCAAGTTTTGTTCTTCACAAAATTCAAAACTTAGGTCTTGATCTTCAGGGAAATCAAAACTCAATCTTTGTTTTTCAGTGAAGTCAAAACTCAACTTTTGTTCTTTAGGAAAGTCAAAACTGAAGTTTTGATCTTCATGAAATTTAAAACTGGAGTTTCTTTCTTCACTGAAGTCAAAACTAAAGTTTGGTTTTTCAGTGAAGTTGAAAATCAAGTTTTGTTCTTCACAAAATTCAAAACTTAGGTCTTGATCTTCAGGGAAATTAAAACTCAAGTTTTGTTTGTAAGTGAAGTCAAAACTCAACTTTTGTTCTTTGGGAAAGTCAAAACTAAAGTTTTGGTCTTTAGGAAATTCAAAACTGAAGTTTCTCTCTTCAGTGAAGTCAAAACTCAATTTTAGTTTTTCAATGAAGTTAAAACTCAAGTTCTGTTCTTCAGAAAAGTCAAAACTTAAGTCTTGTTTTTCAGGGAAATCAAAACTCAAATTTTGTTTTTCAGTGAATGCAAAACTCAACTTTTGTTCTTTAGGAAAGTCAAAACTGAAGTTTTGATTTTGAGGAAATTTAATACCAAAGTTTCGTTCTTCATTGAGGTCAAAAATAAGTTTTGGTTTTTAACTGAAGTTAAAACTTAAGTTTTGTTATTCACAAAAATCAAAACCCAAGTCTTGATCTTTAGGGAAATCAAAACTCAAGTTTTATTCTTCAGTGAAGTCAAAACTCAACCTTTGTTCATTCGGAAAGTCAAAATTAAAGTTTTGATCTTCAGGAAATTTAAATATGAAGTTTCGTTCTTCAGTGAAGTCAAAACTCAAGTTTGGTTTTTCAGTGAAGTTAAAACTGAAGTTTTGTTATTAACAAAAAACAAAACCCATGTCTTGATCTTCAGGGAAATAAAAAAATCAAGGTTTGTTCTTCAGTGAAGTCAAAACTCAACTTTTGTTCTTTAGGAAAGTCAAAATTAAAGTTTTGATCTTAAAGAAATTGAAAACTGAGGGTTTGTTCTTCATTGAATTCAAAACTGATGTTTGGATTTTCAGTGAAGTTGAAACTCAAGTTTTGTTCTTCACAAAATTCAAAACTTAGGTCTTGATCTTCAGGGAAATCAAAACTCAAGTTTAGTTTTTCAGTTAAGTTAAAACTCAAGTTCTGTTCTTCAGAAAAGTCAAAACTTAAGTCTTGTTTTTCAGGGAAATCAAAACTCAAATTTTGTTTTTCAGTGAAGTCAAAACTCAAATTTTGTTCTTTAGGAAAGTCAAAACTGAAGTTTTGATTTTCAGGAAATTTAATACCGAAGTTTTGTTCTTCATTGAGGTCAAAAATAAGGTTTGGTTTTTAAGTGAAGTTAAAACTTAAGTTTTGTTATTAACAAAAATCAAAACCCAAGTCTTGATCTTTATGGAAATCAAAACTCAAGTTTTATTCTTCAGTGAAGTCAAAACTCAACTTTTGTTCTTTAGGAAAGTGAAAATTAAAGTTTTGATCTTTAGGAAATTTAAAACTAAAGTTTCGTTCTTCAGTTAAGTCAAAACTCAAGTTTGGTTTTTCAGTGAAGTTGAAACTTAAGTTTTGTTATTCACAAAAATCAAAACCCATGTCTTGATCTTCAAGGAAATCAAAACTCAAGTTTTGGTCTTTAGTGAAATCAAAACTCAACTTTTTTTCTTTAGGAAAGTCAAAATTAAAGATTTGATCTTCAGGAAACCTAAAACTGAAGTTTCGTTCTTCAGTGAAGTCAAAACTCAAGTTTGGTTTTTCAGTGAAGTTAAAACTAAAGTTTTGTTATTCACAAAAAACCAAACACATGTCTCGATATTCAGGGAAATCAAAACTCAAGTTTTGTTCTTCAGTGAAGTCAAAACTCAACTTTTGTTCTTTAGGAAAGTCAAAATTAATGTTTTGATCTTCAGGAAATTTAAAACTGAAGTTTCGTTCTTCAGTGAAGTCAAAACTCAAGTTTGGGTTTTCAGTGAAGTTGAAACTCAAGTTTTGTTCTTCACAAAACTCAAAACATAGTTCTTAATCTTCAGGGAAATCAAAACTCAAGCTTTGTTCTTCAGTGAAGTCAAAACTCAACTTTTGTTCCTTAGGAATGTCAAAACTGAAGTTTTGATCTTCAGGAAATTTAAAACAGGAGTTTCTTTCTTCACTGAAGTCAAAACTAAAGTTTGGTTTTTCAGTGAAGTTAAAACTTAAGTTTTGTTATTCACAAAAAACAAAACCCAAGTCTTGATCTTCCGGGAAATCAAAACTCAAGTTTTGTTCTTCTGTGAAATCAAAACTCAACTTTTGTTCTTTAGGAAAGTCAAAATTAAAGTTTTGATCTTCAGGAAATTTAAAACTGAAGTTTCGTTCTTCATTGGAGTCAAAACTCAAGTTTAGTTTTTCAGTGAAGTTAAAACTTAAGTTTTGTTATTGACAAAAATCAAAACCCAAGTCTTGATCTTTAGGGAAATCAAAACTCAAGTTTTGTTCTTCAGTGAAGTCAAAACTCAACTTTTGTTTTTTAGGAAAGTCAAAATTAAAGTTTTGATCTTCAGGAAATTTAAAACTGAAGTTTCGTTCTTCAGTGAAGTCAAAACTCAAGTTTGGTTTTTCAGTGAAGTTGAAACTCAAGTTTTGTTCTTCACAAAATTCAAAACTTAGGTCTTGATCTTCAGGGAAATCAAAACTCAATCTTTGTTTTTCAGTGAAGTCAAAACTCAACTTTTGTTCTTTAGGAAAGTCAAAACTGAAGTTTTGATCTTCATGAAATTTAAAACTGGAGTTTTTTTCTTCAATGAAGTCAAAACTAAAGATTGGTTTTTCAGTGAAGTTGAAACTCAAGTTTTGTTCTTCACAAAATTCAAAACTTAGGTCTTGATCTTCAGGGAAATTAAAACTCAAGTTTTTTTTTAAGTGAAGTCAAAACTCAACTTTTGTTCTTTGGGAAAGTCAAAACTAAAGTTTTGATCTTTAGGAAATTCAAAACTGAAGTTTCTCTCTTCAGTGAAGTCAAAACTCAAGTTTAGTTTTTCAGTGAAGTTAAAACTCAAGTTCTGTTCTTCAGAAAAGTCAAAACTTAAGTCTTGTTTTTCTGGGAAATAAAAACTCAAATTTTGTTTTTCAGTGAATGCAAAACTCAACTTTGTTCTTTAGGAAAGTCAAAACTGAAGTTTTGATTTTGAGGAAATTTAATACCAAAGTTTCGTTCTTCATTGAGGTCAAAAATAAGGTTTGGTTTTTAACTGAAGTTAAAACTTAAGTTTTGTTATTCACAAAAATCAAAACCCAAGTCTTGATCTTTAGGGAAATCAAAACTCAAGTTTTATTCTTCAGTGAAGTCAAAACTCAACTTTTGTTCATTCGGAAAGTCAAAATTAAAGTTTTGATCTTCAGGAAATTTAAATCTGAAGTTTCGTTCTTCAGTGAAGTCAAAACTCAAGTTTGGTTTTTCAGTAAAGTTAAAACTGAAGTTTTGTTATTAAAAAAAAAACAAAACCCATGTCTTGATCTTCAGGGAAATCAAAAATCAAGGTTAGTTCTTCAGTGAAGTCAAAACTCAACTTTTGTTCTTTAGGAAAGTCAAAATTAAAGTTTTGGTCTTTAGGAAATTGAAAACTGAGGTTTTGTTCTTCATTGAATTCAAAACTGATGTTTGGATTTTCAGTGAAGTTGAAACTCAAGTTTTGTTCTTCACAAAATTCAAAACTTAGGTCTTGATCTTCAGGGAAATCAAAACTCAAGTTTAGTTTTTCAGTGAAGTCAAAACTCCACTTTTGTTCTTTAGGAAAGTCAAAACTGAAGTTTTGATCTTCAGGAAATTTAAAACTGAAGTTTCGTTCTTCACTGAAGTAAAAAATCAAGTTTGGTTTTTCACTGAAGTTAAAACTTTTGTTATTCACAAAAAAACAAAACCCAAGTAACGATCTTCAGGGAAATCAAAACTCAAGTTTTGTTCTTTAGTGAAGTCAAAACTCCACTTTTGTTCTTTAGGAAAGTGAAAATTAAAGTTTTGATATTCAGGAAATTTAAAACTGAAGATTCGTTCTTCAGTGAAGTCAAAACTCAAAGGTTTATCTTCAGGGATGTCAGAACTCAAGTTTGTTTTTCAGTGAAGTCAAAACTCAACTTTTGATCTTTAGGAAAGTCAAAACTGAAGTTTTAATCTACAGGAAATACCAAACTGAAGTTCCGTTCTTCAGTGAAATTAAAAATTAAGTTTTGTTTTTCATTGAAGTCAAAACTCAAGTTTTGTGCTTCACAAAATTCAAAACTTAAGTCTTGATCTTCAGGGAAATCAAAACTCAAGTTTTGTTTTTCAGTGAAGTCAAAACTCAACTTTTGTTTTTTTGGACAGTCACAACTGAAGTTTTGATCTTCAGGAAATTTAAAACTGAAGTTTCGTTCTTCACTGAAGTCAAAACTCAAGTTTGGTTTTTCATTGAAGTAAAAACTTAAATTTTGTTATTCACAAAAATCAAAACCCAAGTCTTCATCTTCCGGGAAATCAAAACTCAAGTTTTGTTCTTCAGTTAAATCAAAACTCAACTTTTGTTCTTTAGGAAAGTCAAAATTAAAGTTTTGATCTTCAAGAAATTTTAAACTGAAGTTTCGTTCTTCATTGGAGTCAAAACTCAAGTTTGGTTTTCAGTGAAGTTAAAACTTAAGTTTTGTTATTGACAAAAACCAAAACCCAAGTCTTGATCTTCCGGGAAATCAAAACTCAAGTTTTGTTCTTCAGTGAAGTCAAAACTCAACTTTTGTTCTTTAGGAAAGTCAAAATTAAAGTTTTGATCTTCAGGAAATTTAAAACTGAAGTTTCGTTCTTCAGTGAAGTCAAAACTCAAGTTTGGTTTTTCAGTGAAGTTGAAACTCAAGTTTTGTTCTTCACAAAATTCAAAACTTAGGTCTTGATCTTCAGGGAAATCAAAACTCAATCTTTGTTTTTCAGTGAAGTCAAAACTCAACTTTTGTTCTTTAGGAAAGTCAAAACTGAAGTTTTGATCTTCATGAAATTTAAAACTGGAGTTTCTTTCTTCACTGAAGTCAAAACTAAAGTTTGGTTTTTCAGTGAAGTTGAAACTCAAGTTTTGTTCTTCACAAAATTCAAAACTTAGGTCTTGATCTTCAGGGAAATTAAAACTCAAGTTTTGTTTTTAAGTGAAGTCAAAACTCAACTTTTGTTCTTTGGGAAAGTCAAAACTAAAGTTTTGATCTTCAGGAAATTTAAATCTGAAGTTTCGTTCTTCAGTGAAGTCAAAACTCAAGTTTGGTTTTTCAGTGAAGTTAAAACTGAAGTTTTGTTATTCACAAAAAAACAAAACCCATGTCTTGATCTTCAGGGAAATCAAAAATCAAGGTTAGTTCTTCAGTGAAGTCAAAACTCAACTTTTGTTCTTTAGGAAAGTCAAAATTAAAGTTTTGGTCTTTAGGAAATTGAAAACTGAGGTTTTGTTCTTCATTGAATTCAAAACTGATGTTTGGATTTTCAGTGAAGTTGAAACTCAAGTTTTGTTCTTCACAAAATTCAAAACTTAGGTCTTGATCTTCAGGGAAATCAAAACTCAAGTTTAGTTTTTCAGTGAAGTCAAAACTCCACTTTTGTTCTTTAGGAAAGTCAAAACTGAAGTTTTGATCTTCAGGAAATTTAAAACTGAAGTTTCGTTCTTCACTGAAGTAAAAAATCAAGTTTGGTTTTTCACTGAAGTTAAAACTTTTGTTATTCGCAAAAAACAAAACCCAAGTAACGATCTTCAGGGAAATCAAAACTCAAGTTTTGTTCTTTAGTGAAGTCAAAACTCCACTTTTGTTCTTTAGGAAAGTGAAAATTTAAGTTTTGATATTCAGGAAATTTAAAACTGAAGATTCGTTCTTCAGTGAAGTCAAAACTCAAAGGTTTATCTTCAGGGATGTCAGAACTCAAGTTTGTTTTTCAGTGAAGTCAAAACTCAACTTTTGATCTTTAGGAAAGTCAAAACTGAAGTTTTAATCTACAGGAAATACCAAACTGAAGTTCCGTTCTTCAGTGAAATTAAAAATTAAGTTTTGTTTTTCATTGAAGTCAAAACTCAAGTTTTGTGCTTCACAAAATTCAAAACTTAAGTCTTGATCTTCAGGGAAATCAAAACTCAAGTTTTGTTTTTCAGTGAAGTCAAAACTCAACTTTTGTTTTTTTGGACAGTCACAACTGAAGTTTTGATCTTCAGGAAATTTAAAACTGAAGTTTCGTTCTTCACTGAAGTCAAAACTCAAGTTTGGTTTTTCATTGAAGTAAAAACTTAAATTTTGTTATTCACAAAAATCAAAACCCAAGTCTTCATCTTCCGGGAAATCAAAACTCAAGTTTTGTTCTTCAGTTAAATCAAAACTCAACTTTTGTTCTTTAGGAAAGTCAAAATTAAAGTTTTGATCTTCAAGAAATTTTAAACTGAAGTTTCGTTCTTCATTGGAGTCAAAACTCAAGTTTGGTTTTCAGTGAAGTTAAAACTTAAGTTTTGTTATTGACAAAAACCAAAACCCAAGTCTTGATCTTCCGGGAAATCAAAACTCAAGTTTTGTTCTTCAGTGAAGTCAAAACTCAACTTTTGTTCTTTAGGAAAGTCAAAATTAAAGTTTTGATCTTCAGGAAATTTAAAACTGAAGTTTCGTTCTTCAGTGAAGTCAAAACTCAAGTTTGGTTTTTCAGTGAAGTTGAAACTCAAGTTTTGTTCTTCACAAAATTCAAAACTTAGGTCTTGATCTTCAGGGAAATCAAAACTCAATCTTTGTTTTTCAGTGAAGTCAAAACTCAACTTTTGTTCTTTAGGAAAGTCAAAACTGAAGTTTTGATCTTCATGAAATTTAAAACTGGAGTTTCTTTCTTCACTGAAGTCAAAACTAAAGTTTGGTTTTTCAGTGAAGTTGAAACTCAAGTTTTGTTCTTCACAAAATTCAAAACTTAGGTCTTGATCTTCAGGGAAATCAAAACTCAAGTTTTATTCTTCAGTGAAGTCAAAACTCAACCTTTGTTCATTCGGAAAGTCAAAATTAAAGTTTTGATCTTCAGGAAATTTAAATCTGAAGTTTCGTTCTTCAGTGAAGTCAAAACTCAAGTTTGGTTTTTCAGTGAAGTTAAAACTGAAGTTTTGTTATTCACAAAAAAACAAAACCCATGTCTTGATCTTCAGGGAAATAAAAAATCAAGGTTTGTTCTTCAGCGAAGTCAAAACTCAACTTTTGTTCTTTAGGAAAGTCAAAATTAAAGTTTTGATCTTAAGGAAATTGAAAACTGAGGGTTTGTTCTTCACTGAATTCAAAACTGATGTTTGGATTTTCAGTGAAGTTGAAACTCAAGTTTTGTTCTTCACAAAATTCAAAACTTAGGTCTTGATCTTCAGGGAAATCAAAACTCAAGTTTAGTTTTTCAGTTAAGTTAAAACTCAAGTTCTGTTCTTCAGAAAAGTCAAAACTTAAGTCTTGTTTTTCAGGGAAATCAAAACTCAAATTTTGTTTTTCAGTGAAGTCAAAACTCAACTTTTGTTCTTTAGGAAAGTCAAAACAAAAGTTTTGATTTTCAGGAAATTTAATACCGAAGTTTTGTTCTTCATTGAGGTCAAAAATAAAGTTTGGTTTTTAAGTGAAGTTAAAACTTAAGTTTTGTTATTAACAAAAATCAAAACCCAAGTCTTGATCTTTATGGAAATCAAAACTCAAGTTTTATTCTTCATTGAAGTCAAAACTCAACTTTTGTTCTTTAGGAAAGTGAAAATTAAAGTTTTGATCTTTAGGAAATTTAAAACTAAAGTTTCGTTCTTCAGTTAAGTCAAAACTCAAGTTTGGTTTTTCAGTGAAGTTGAAACTTAAGTTTTGTTATTCACAAAAATCAAAACCCATGTCTTGATCTTCAAGGAAATCAAAACTCAAGTTTTGGTCTTTAGTGAAGTCAAAACTCAACTTTTTTTCTTTAGGAAAGTCAAAACTAAAGTTTTGATCTTCAGGAAATCTAAAACTGAAGTTTCGTTCTTCAGTGAAGTCAAAACTCAAGTTTGGTTTTTCAGTGAAGTTAAAACTAAAGTTTTGTTATTCACAAAAAACCAAACACACGTCTCGATATTCAGGGAAATCAAAACTCAAGTTTTGTTCTTCAGTGAAGTCAAAACTCAACTTTTGTTCTTTAGGAAAGTCAAAATTAATGTTTAGATCTTCAGGAAATTTAAAACTGAAGTTTCGTTCTTCAGTAAAGTCAAAACTCAAGTTTGGTTTTTAAGTGAAGTTGAAACTCAAGTTTTGTTCTTCACAAAATTCAAAACATAGTTCTTAATCTTCAGGGAAATCAAAACTCAAGCTTTGTTCTTCAGTGAAGTCAAAACTCAACTTTTGTTCTTTAGGAATGTCAAAACTGAAATTTTGATCTTCAGGAAATTTAAAACAAGAGTTTCTTTCTTCACTGAAGTCAAAACTAAAGTTTGGTTTTTCAGTGAAGTTAAAACTTAAGTTTTGTTATTCACAAAAAACAAAACCCAAGTCTTTATCTTCCGGGAAATCAAAACTCAAGTTTTGTTCTTCAGTGAAATCAAAACTCAACTTTTGTTCTTTAGGAAAGTCAAAATTAAAGTTTTGATCTTCAGGAAATTTAAATCTGAAGTTTCGTTCTTCAGTGAAGTCAAAACTCAAGTTTGGTTTTTCAGTGAAGTTAAAACTGAAGTTTTGTTATTCACAAAAAAACAAAACCCATGTCTTGATCTTCAGGGAAATAAAAAATCAAGGTTTGTTCTTCAGTGAAGTCGAAACTCAACTTTTGTTCTTTAGGAAAGTCAAAATTAAAGTTTTGGTCTTCAGAAAATTGAAAACTGATGTTTTGTTCTTCATTGAATTCAAAACTGATGGTTGGATTTTCAGTGAAGTTGAAACTCAAGTTTTGTTCTTCACAAAATTCAAAACTTAGGTCTTGATCTTCAGGGAAATCAAAACTCAAGTTTAGTTTTTCAGTGAATTCAAAACTCCACTTTTGTTCTTTAGGAAAGTCAAAACTGATGTTTTGATCTTCAGGAAATTTAAAACTGAAGTTTCGTTCTTCACTGAAGTAAAAAATCAAGTTTGGTTTTTATTGAAGTTAAAACTTTTGTTATTCACAAAAAACAAAACCCAAGTAACGATCTTCAGGGAAATCAAAACTCAAGTTTTGTTCTTTAGTGAAGTCAAAACTCCACTTTTGTTCTTTAGGAAAGTCAAAATTAAAGTTTTGATATTCAGGAAATTTAAAACTGAAGATTCGTTCTTCAGTGAAGTCAAAACTCAAAGTTTTATCTTCAGGGATGTCAGAACTCAAGTTTGTTTTTCAGTGAAGTCAAAACTCAACTTTTGATCTTTAGGAAAGTCAAAACTGAAGTTTTAATCTCCAGGAAATACCAAACTGAAGTTCCGTTCTTCAGTGAAATTAAAAATTAAGTTTTGTTTTTCATTGAAGTCAAAAGTCAAGTTTTGTGCTTCACAAAATTCAAAACTTAAGTCTTGATCTTCAGGGAAATCAAAACTCAAGTTTTGTTTTTCAGTGAAGTCAAAACTCAACTTTTGTTTTTTTGGACAGTCACAACTGAAGTTTTGATCTTCAGGAAATTTAAAACTGAAGTTTTGTTCTTCACTGAAGTGAAAACTCAAGTTTGGTTTTTCAGTGAAGTAAAAACTTAAATTTTGTTATTCACAAAAATCAAAACCCAAGTCTTCATCTTCCGGGAAATCAAAACTCAAGTTTTGTTCTTCAGTGAAATCAAAACTCAACTTTTGTTCTTTAGGAAAGTCAAAATTAGAGTTTTGATCTTCAGGAAATTTAAAACTGAAGTTTCGTTCTTCATTGGAGTCAAAACTCAAGTTTGGTTTTCAGTGAAGTTAAAACTTAAGTTTTGTTATTGACAAAAACCAAAACCCAAGTCTTGATCTTCCGGGAAATCAAAACTCAAGTTTTGTTCTTCAGTGAAGTCAAAACTCAACTTTTGTTCTTTAGGAAAGTCAAAATTAAAGTTTTGATCTTCAGGAAATTTAAAACTGAAGTTTCGTTCTTCAGTGAAGTCAAAACTCAAGTTTGGTTTTTCAGTGAAGTTGAAACTCAAGTTTTGTTCTTCACAAAATTCAAAACTTAGGTCTTGATCTTCAGGGAAATCAAAACTCAATCTTTGTTTTTCAGTGAAGTCAAAACTCAACTTTTGTTCTTTAGGAAAGTCAAAACTGAAGTTTTGATCTTCATGAAATTTAAAACTGGAGTTTCTTTCTTCACTGAAGTCAAAACTAAAGTTTGGTTTTTCAGTGAAGTTGAAAATCAAGTTTTGTTCTTCACAAAATTCAAAACTTAGGTCTTGATCTTCAGGGAAATTAAAACTCAAGTTTTGTTTTTAAGTGAAGTCAAAACTCAACTTTTGTTCTTTGGGAAAGTCAAAACTAAAGTTTTGATCTTTAGGAAATTCAAAACTGAAGTTTCTCTCTTCAGTGAAGTCAAAACTCAAGTTTAGTTTTTCAGTGAAGTTAAAACTCAAGTTCTGTTCTTCAGAAAAGTCAAAACTTAAGTCTTGTTTTTCAGGGAAATCAAAACTCAAATTTTGTTTTTCAGTGAATGCAAAACTCAACTTTTGTTCTTTAGGAAAGTCAAAACTGAAGTTTTGATTTTGAGTAAATTTAATACCAAAGTTTCGTTCTTCATTGAGGTCAAAAATAAGTTTTGGTTTTTAACTGAAGTTAAAACTTAAGTTTTGTTATTCACAAAAATCAAAACCCAAGTCTTGATCTTTAGGGAAATCAAAACTCAAGTTTTATTCTTCAGTGAAGTCAAAACTCAACTTTTGTTCATTCGGAAAGTCAAAATTAAAGTTTTTATCTTCAGGAAATTTAAATATGAAGTTTCGTTCTTCAGTGAAGTCAAAACTCAAGTTTGGTTTTTCAGTGAAGTTAAAACTGAAATTTTGTTATTAACAAAAAACAAAACCCATGTCTTGATCTTCAGGGAAATAAAAAATCAAGGTTTGTTCTTCAGTGAAGTCAAAACTCAACTTTTGTTCTTTAGGAAAGTCAAAATTAAAGTTTTGATCTTAAGGAAATTGAAAACTGAGGGTTTGTTCTTCATTGAATTCAAAACTGATGTTTGGATTTTCAGTGAAGTTGAAACTCAAGTTTTGTTCTTCACAAAATTCAAAACTTAGGTCTTGATCTTCAGGGAAATCAAAACTCAAGTTTAGTTTTTCAGTTAAGTTAAAACTCAAGTTCTGTTCTTCAGAAAAGTCAAAACTTAAGTCTTGTTTTTCAGGGAAATCAAAACTCAAATTTTGTTTTTCAGTGAAGTCAAAACTCAACTTTTGTTCTTTAGGAAAGTCAAAACTGAAGTTTTGATTTTCAGGAAATTTAATCCCGAAGTTTTGTTCTTCATTGAGGTCAAAAATAAGGTTTGGTTTTTAAGTGAAATTAAAACTTAAGTTTTGTTATTAACAAAAATCAAAACCCAAGTCTTGATCTTTATGGAAATCAAAACTCAAGTTTTATTCTTCAGTGAAGTCAAAACTCAACTTTTGTTCTTTAGGAAAGTGAAAATTAAAGTTTTGATCTTTAGGAAATTTAAAACTAGTTTCGTTCTTCAGTTAAGTCAAAACTCAAGTTTGGTTTTTCAGTGAAGTTGAAACTTAAGTTTTGTTATTCACAAAAATCAAAACCCATGTCTTGATCTTCAAGGAAATCAAAACTCAAGTTTTGGTCTTTAGTGAAGTCAAAACTCAACTTTTTTTCTTTAGGAAAGTCAAAATTAAAGTTTTGATCTTCAGGAAACCTAAAACTGAAGTTTCATTCTTCAGTGAAGTCAAAACCCAAGTTTGGTTTTTCAGTGAAGTTAAAACTAAAGTTTTGTTATTCACAAAAAAACAAACACATGTCTCGATATTCAGGGAAATCAAAACTCAAGTTTTGTTCTTCAGTGAAGTCAAAACTCAACTTTTGTTCTTTAGGAAAGTCAAAATTAATGTTTTGATCTTCAGGAAATTTAAAATTGAAGTTTCGTTCTTCAGTAAAGTCAAAACTCAAGTTTGGGTTTTCAGTGAAGTTGAAACTCAAGTTTTGTTCTTCACAAAATTCAAAACATATTTCTTAATCTTCAGGGAAATCAAAACTCAAGCTTTGTTCTTCAGTGAAGTCAAAACTCAACTTTTGTTCTTTAGGAATGTCAAAACTGAAGTTTTGATCTTCAGGAAATTTAAAACAGGAGTTTCTTTCTTCACTGAAGTCAAAACTAAAGTTTGGTTTTACAGTGAAGTTAAAACTTAAGTTTTGTTATTCACAAAAAACAAAACCCAAGTCTTGATCTTCCGGGAAATCAAAACTCAAGTTTTGTTCTTCAGTGAAATCAAAACTCAACTTTTGTTCTTTAGGAAAGTCAAAATTAAAGTTTTGATCTTCAGGAAATTTAAAACTGAAGTTTCGTTCTTCATTGGAGTCAAAACTCAAGTTTAGTTTTTCAGTGAAGTTAAAACTTAAGTTTTGTTATTGACAAAAATCAAAACCCAAGTCTTGATCTTTAGGGAAATCAAAACTCAAGTTTTGTTCTTCAGTGAAGTCAAAACTCAACTTTTGTTTTTTAGGAAAGTCAAAATTAAAGTTTTGTTCTTCAGGAAATTTAAAACTGAAGTTTCGTTCTTCACTGAAGTCAAAACTCAAGTTTGGTTTTTCAGTGAAGTTGAAACTCAAGTTTTGTTCTTCACAAAATTCAAAACTTAGGTCTTGATCTTCAGGGAAATCAAAACTCAATCTTTGTTTTTCAGTGAAGTCAAAACTCAACTTTTGTTCTTTAGGAAAGTCAAAACTGAAGTTTTGATCTTCATGAAATTTAAAACTGGAGTTTCTTTCTTCACTGAAGTCAAAACTAAAGATTGGTTTTTCAGTGAAGTTGAAACTCAAGTTTTGTTCTTCAAAAAATTCAAAATTTAGGTCTTGATCTTCAGGGAAATTAAAACTCAAGTTTTGTTTTTAAGTGAAGTCAAAACTCAACTTTTGTTCTTTGGGAAAGTCAAAACTAAAGTTTTGATCTTTAGGAAATTCAAAACTGAAGTTTCTCTCTTCAGTGAAGTCAAAACTCAAGTTTAGTTTTTCAGTGAAGTTAAAACTCAAGTTCTGTTCTTCAGAAAAGTCAAAACTTAAGTCTTGTTTTTCTGGGAAATAAAAACTAAAATTTTGTTTTTCAGTGAATGCAAAACTCAACTTTTGTTCTTTAGGAAAGTCAAAACTGAAGTTTTGATTTTGAGGAAATTTAATACCAAAGTTTCGTTCTTCATTGAGGTCAAGAATAAGGTTTGGTTTTTAACTGAAGTTAAAACTTAAGTTTTGTTATTCACAAAAATCAAAACCCAAGTCTTGATCTTTAGGGAAATCAAAACTCAAGTTTTATTCTTCAGTGAAGTCAAAACTCAACTTTTGTTCATTCGGAAAGTCAAAATTAAAGTTTTGATCTTCAGGAAATTTAAATCTGAAGTTTCGTTCTTCAGTGAAGTCAAAACTCAAGTTTGGTTTTTCAGTGAAGTTGAAACTTAAGTTTTGTTATTCACAAAAATCAAAACCCATGTCTTGATCTTCAAGGAAATCAACACTCAAGTTTTGGTATTTAGTAAAGTCAAAACTCAACTTTTTTTCTTTAGGAAAGTCAAAATTAAAGTTTTGATCTTCAGGAAATCTAAAACTAAAGTTTCGTTCTTCAGTGAAGTCAAAACTCAAGTTTGGTTTTTCAGTGAAGTTAAAACTAAAGTTTTGTTATTCACAAAAAAACAAACACATGTCTCGATCTTCAGGGAAATCAAAACTCAAGTTTTGTTCTTCAGTGAAGTCAAAACTCAACTTTTGTTCTTTAGGAAAGTCAAAATTAATGTTTTGATCTTCAGGAAATTTAAAACTGAAGTTTCGTTCTACAGGAAAGTCAAAACTCAAGTTTGGTTTTTCAGTGAAGTTGAACCTCAAGTTTTGTTCTTCACAAAATTCAAAACATAGTTCTTAATCTTCAGGGAAATCAAAACTCAAGCTTTGTTCTTCAGTGAAGTCAAAACTCAACTTTTGTTCTTTAGGAATGTCAAAACTGAAGTTTTGATCTTCAGGAAATTTAAAACTGAAGTTTGGTTCTTCACTGAAGTGAAAACTCAAGTTTGGTTTTTCAGTGAAGTAAAAACTTAAATTTTGTTATTCACAAAAATCAAAACCCAAGTCTTCATCTTTCGGGAAATCAAAACTCAAGTTTTGTTCTTCAGTGAAATCAAAACTCAACTTTTGTTCTTTAGGAAAGTCAAAATTAGAGTTTTGATCTTCAGGAAATTTAAAACTGAAGTTTCGTTCTTCATTGGAGCCAAAACTCAAGTTTGGTTTTCAGTGAAGTTAAAACTTCAGTTTTGTTATTGACAAAAACCAAAACCCAAGTCTTGATCTTCCGGGAAATCAAAACTCAAGTTTTGTTCTTCAGTGAAGTCAAAACTCAACTTTTGTTCTTTAGGAAAGTCAAAATTAAAGTTTTGATCTTCAGGAAATTTAAAACTGAAGTTTCGTTCTTCAGTGAAGTCAAAACTCAAGTTTGGTTTTTCAGTGAAGTTGAAACTCAAGTTTTGTTCTTCACAAAATTCAAAACTTAGGTCTTGATCTTCAGGGAAATCAAAACTCAATCTTTGTTTTTCAGTGAAGTCAAAACTCAACTTTTGTTCTTTAGGAAAGTCAAAACTGAAGTTTTGATCTTCATGAAATTTAAAACTGGAGTTTCTTTCTTCACTGAAGTCAAAACTAAAGTTTGGTTTTTCAGTGAAGTTGAAAATCAAGTTTTGTTCTTCACAAAATTCAAAACTTAGGTCTTGATCTTCAGGGAAATTAAAACTCAAGTTTTGTTTTTAAGTGAAGTCAAAACTCAACTTTTGTTCTTTGGGAAAGTCAAAACTAAAGTTTTGATCTTTAGAAAATTCAAAACTGAAGTTTCTCTCTTCAGTGAAGTCAAAACTCAAGTTTAGTTTTTCAATGAAGTTAAAACTCAAGTTCTGTTCTTCAGAAAAGTCAAAACTTAAGTCTTGTTTTTCAGGGAAATCAAAACTCAAATTTTGTTTTTCAGTGAATGCAAAACTCAACTTTTGTTCTTTAGGAAAGTCAAAATTAATGTTTTGATCTTCAGGAAATTTAAAACTGAAGTTTCGTTCTTCAGTAAAGTGAAAACTCAAGTTTGGTTTTTAAGTGAAGTTGAAACTCAAGTTTTGTTCTTCAGAAAATTCAAAACATAGTTCTTAATCTTCAGGGAAATCAAAACTCAAGCTTTGTTCTTCAGTGAAGTCAAAACTCAACTTTTGTTCTTTAGGAATGTCAAAACTGAAGTTTTGATCTTCAGGAAATTTAAAACAGGAGTTTCTTTCTTCACTGAAGTCAAAACTAAAGTTTGGTTTTTCAGTGAAGTTAAAACTTAAGTTTTGTTATTCACAAAAAACAAAACCCAAGTCTTCATCTTCCGGGAAATCAAAACTCAAGTTTTGTTCTTCAGTGAAATCAAAACTCAACTTTTGTTCTTTAGGAAAGTCAAAATTAAAGTTTTGATCTTCAGGAAATTTAAAACTGAAGTTTCGTTCTTCAGTGAAGTCAAAACTCAAGTTTGGTTTTTCAGTGAAGTTAAAACTGAAGTTTTGTTATTAACAAAAAAACAAAACCCATGTCTTGATCTTCAGGGAAATAAAAAATCAAGGTTTGTTCTTCAGTGAAGTCCAAACTCAACTTTTGTTCTTTAGGAAAGTCAAAATTAAAGTTTTGGTCTTCAGGAAATTGAAAACTGAGGTTTTGTTCTTCACTGAATTCAAAACTGATGTTTGGATTTTCAGTGAAGTTGAAACTCAAGTTTTGTTCTTCACAAAATTCAAAACTTAGGTCTTGATCTTCAGGGAAATCAAAACTCAAGTTTAGTTTTTCAGTGAATTCAAAACTCCACTTTTGTTCTTTAGGAAAGTCAAAACTGAAGTTTTGATCTTCAGGAAATTTAAAACTGAAGTTTCGTTCTTCACTGAAGTAAAAAATCAAGTTTGGTTTTTCATTGAAGTTAAAAATTTTGTTATTCACAAAAAACAAAACCCAAGTAACGATCTTCAGGGAAATCAAAACTCAAGTTTTGTTCTTTAGTGAAGTCAAAACTCCACTTTTGTTCTTTAGGAAAGTCAAAATTAAAGTTTTGATATTCAGGAAATTTAAAACTGAAGATTCGTTCTTCAGTGAAGTCAAAACTCAAAGTTTTATCTTCAGGGATGTCAGAACTCAAGTTTGTTTTTCAGTGAAGTCAAAACTCAACTTTTGATCTTTAGGAAAGTCAAAACTGAAGTTTTAATCTCCAGGAAATACCAAACTGAAGTTCCGTTCTTCAGTGAAATTAAAAATTAAGTTTTGTTTTTCATTGAAGTCAAAAGTCAAGTTTTGTGCTTCACAAAATTCAAAACTTAAGTGTTGATCTTCAGGGAAATCAAAACTCAAGTTTTGTTTTTCAGTGAAGTCAAAACTCAACTTTTGTTTTTTTGGACAGTCACAACTGAAGTTTTGATCTTCAGGAAATTTAAAACTGAAGTTTTGTTCTTCACTGAAGTGAAAACTCAAGTTTGGTTTTTCAGTGAAGTAAAAACTTAAATTTTGTTATTCACAAAAATCAAAACCCAAGTCTTCCGGGAAATCAAAACTCAAGTTTTGTTCTTCAGTGAAATCAAAACTCAACTTTTGTTCTTTAGGAAAGTCAAAATTAGAGTTTTGATCTTCAGGAAATTTAAAACTGAAGTTTCGTTCTTCATTGGAGTCAAAACTCAAGTTTGGTTTTCAGTGAAGTTAAAACTTAAGTTTTGTTATTGACAAAAACCAAAACCCAAGTCTTGATCTTCCGGGAAATCAAAACTCAAGTTTTGTTCTTCAGTGAAGTCAAAACTCAACTTTTGTTCTTTAGGAAAGTCAAAATTAAAGTTTTGATCTTCAGGAAATTTAAAACTGAAGTTTCGTTCTTCAGTGAAGTCAAAACTCAAGTTTGGTTTTTCAGTGAAGTTGAAACTCAAGTTTTGTTCTTCACAAAATTCAAAACTTAGGTCTTGATCTTCAGGGAAATCAAAACTCAATCTTTGTTTTTCAGTGAAGTCAAAACTCAACTTTTGTTCTTTAGGAAAGTCAAAACTGAAGTTTTGATCTTCATGAAATTTAAAACTGGAGTTTCTTTCTTCACTGAAGTCAAAACTAAAGTTTGGTTTTTCAGTGAAGTTGAAAATCAAGTTTTGTTCTTCACAAAATTCAAAACTTAGGTCTTGATCTTCAGGGAAATTAAAACTCAAGTTTTGTTTTTAAGTGAAGTCAAAACTCAACTTTTGTTCTTTGGGAAAGTCAAAACTAAAGTTTTGATCTTTAGGAAATTCAAAACTGAAGTTTCTCTCTTCAGTGAAGTCAAAACTCAATTTTAGTTTTTCAATGAAGTTAAAACTCAAGTTCTGTTCTTCAGAAAAGTCAAAACTTAAGTCTTGTTTTTCAGGGAAATCAAAGCTCAAATTTTGTTTTTCAGTGAATGCAAAACTCAACTTTTGTTCTTTAGGAAAGTCAAAACTGAAGTTTTGATTTTGAGGAAATTTAATACCAAAGTTTCGTTCTTCATTGAGGTCAAAAATAAGTTTTGGTTTTTAACTGAAGTTAAAACTTAAGTTTTGTTATTCACAAAAATCAAAACCCAAGTCTTGATCTTTAGGGAAATCAAAACTCAAGTTTTATTCTTCAGTGAAGTCAAAACTCAACCTTTGTTCATTCGGAAAGTCAAAATTAAAGTTTTGATCTTCAGGAAATTTAAATATGAAGTTTCGTTCTTCAGTGAAGTCAAAACTCAAGTTTGGTTTTTCAGTGAAGTTAAAACTGAAGTTTTGTTATTAACAAAAAACAAAACCCATGTCTTGATCTTCAGGGAAATAAAAAAATCAAGGTTTGTTCTTCAGTGAAGTCAAAACTCAACTTTTGTTCTTTAGGAAAGTCAAAATTAAAGTTTTGATCTTAAAGAAATTGAAAACTGAGGGTTTGTTCTTCATTGAATTCAAAACTGATGTTTGGATTTTCAGTGAAGTTGAAACTCAAGTTTTGTTCTTCACAAAATTCAAAACTTATGTCTTGATCTTCAGGGAAATCAAAACTCAAGTTTAGTTTTTCAGTTAAGTTAAAACTCAAGTTCTGTTCTTCAGAAAAGTCAAAACTTAAGTCTTGTTTTTCAGGGAAATCAAAACTCAAATTTTGTTTTTCAGTGAAGTCAAAACTCAAATTTTGTTCTTTTGGAAAGTCAAAACTGAAGTTTTGATTTTCAGGAAATTTAATACCTAAGTTTTGTTCTTCATTGAGGTCAAAAATAAGGTTTGGTTTTTAAGTGAAGTTAAAACTTAAGTTTTGTTATTAACAAAAATCAAAACCCAAGTCTTGATCTTTATGGAAATCAAAACTCAAGTTTTATTCTTCAGTGAAGTCAAAACTCAACTTTTGTTCTTTAGGAAAGTGAAAATTAAAGTTTTGATCTTTAGGAAATTTAAAACTAAAGTTTCGTTCTTCAGTTAAGTCAAAACTCAAGTTTGGTTTTTCAGTGAAGTTGAAACTTAAGTTTTGTTATTCACAAAAATCAAAACCCATGTCTTGATCTTCAAGGAAATCAAAACTCAAGTTTTGGTCTTTAGTGAAATCAAAACTCAACTTTTTTTCTTTAGGAAAGTCAAAATTAAAGATTTGATCTTCAGGAAACCTAAAACTGAAGTTTCGTTCTTCAGTGAAGTCAAAACTCAAGTTTGGTTTTTCAGTGAAGTTAAAACTAAAGTTTTGTTATTCACAAAAAACCAAACACATGTCTCGATATTCAGGGAAATCAAAACTCAAGTTTTGTTCTTCAGTGAAGTCAAAACTCAACTTTTGTTCTTTAGGAAAGTCAAAATTAATGTTTTGATCTTCAGGAAATTTAAAACTGAAGTTTCGTTCTTCAGTGAAGTCAAAACTCAAGTTTGGGTTTTCAGTGAAGTTGAAACTCAAGTTTTGTTCTTCACAAAACTCAAAACATAGTTCTTAATCTTCAGGGAAATCAAAACTCAAGCTTTGTTCTTCAGTGATGTCAAAACTCAACTTTTGTTCTTTAGGAATGTCAAAACTGAAGTTTTGATCTTCAGGAAATTTAAAACAGGAGTTTCTTTCTTCACTGAAGTCAAAACTAAAGTTTGGTTTTTCAGTGAAGTTAAAACTTAAGTTTTGTTATTCACAAAAAACAAAACCCAAGTCTTGATCTTCCGGGAAATCAAAACTCAAGTTTTGTTCTTCTGTGAAATCAAAACTCAACTTTTGTTCTTTAGGAAAGTCAAAATTAAAGTTTTGATCTTCAGGAAATTTAAAACTGAAGTTTCGTTCTTCATTGGAGTCAAAACTCAAGTTTAGTTTTTCAGTGAAGTTAAAACTTAAGTTTTGTTATTGACAAAAATCAAAACCCAAGTCTTGATCTTTAGGGAAATCAAAACTCAAGTTTTGTTCTTCAGTGAAGTCAAAACTCAACTTTTGTTTTTTAGGAAAGTCAAAATTAAAGTTTTGATTTTCAGGAAATTTAAAACTGAAGTTTCGTTCTTCAGTGAAGTCAAAACTCAAGTTTGGTTTTTCAGTGAAGTTGAAACTCAAGTTTTGTTCTTCACAAAATTCAAAACTTAGGTCTTGATCTTCAGGGAGATCAAAACTCAATCTTTGTTTTTCAGTGAAGTCAAAACTCAACTTTTGTTCTTTAGGAAAGTCAAAACTGAAGTTTTGATCTTCATGAAATTTAAAACTGGAGTTTTTTCTTCACTGAAGTCAAAACTAAAGATTGGTTTTTCAGTGAAGTTGAAACTCAAGTTTTGTTCTTCAAAAAATTCAAAACTTAGGTCTTGATCTTCAGGGAAATTAAAACTCAAGTTTTTTTTAAGTGGTGTCAAAACTCAACTTTTGTTCTTTGGGAAAGTCAAAACTAAAGTTTTGATCTTTAGGAAATTCAAAACTGAAGTTTCTCTCTTCAGTGAAGTCAAAACTCAAGTTTAGTTTTTCAGTGAAGTTAAAACTCAAGTTCTGTTCTTCAGAAAAGTCAAAACTTAAGTCTTGTTTTTCTGGGAAATAAAAACTCAAATTTTGTTTTTCAGTGAATGCAAAACTCAACTTTGTTCTTTAGGAAAGTCAAAACTGAAGTTTTGATTTTGAGGAAATTTAATACCAAAGTTTCGTTCTTCATTGAGGTCAAAAATAAGGTTTGGTTTTTAACTGAAGTTAAAACTTAAGTTTTGTTATTCACAAAAATCAAAACCCAAGTCTTGATCTTTAGGGAAATCAAAACTCAAGTTTTATTCTTCAGTGAAGTCAAAACTCAACTTTTGTTCATTCGGAAAGTCAAAATTAAAGTTTTGATCTTCAGGAAATTTAAATCTGAAGTTTCGTTCTTCAGTGAAGTCAAAACTCAAGTTTGGTTTTTCAGTAAAGTTAAAACTGAAGTTTTGTTATTAACAAAAAAACAAAACCCATGTCTTGATCTTCAGGGAAATAAAAAATCAAGGTTAGTTCTTCAGTGAAGTCAAAACTCAACTTTTGTTCTTTAGGAAAGTCAAAATTAAAGTTTTGGTCTTTAGGAAATTGAAAACTGAGGTTTTGTTCTTCATTGAATTCAAAACTGATGTTTGGATTTTCAGTGAAGTTGAAACTCAAGTTTTGTTCTTCACAAAATTCAAAACTTAGGTCTTGATCTTCAGGGAAATCAAAACTCAAGTTTAGTTTTTCAGTGAAGTCAAAACTCCACTTTTGTTCTTTAGGAAAGTCAAAACTGAAGTTTTGATCTTCAGGAAATTTAAAACTGAAGTTTCGTTCTTCACTGAAGTAAAAAATCAAGTTTGGTTTTTCACTGAAGTTAAAACTTTTGTTATTCACAAAAAACAAAACCCAAGTAACGATCTTCAGGGAAATCAAAACTCAAGTTTTGTTCTTTAGTGAAGTCAAAACTCCACTTTTGTTCTTTAGGAAAGTGAAAATTAAAGTTTTGATATTCAGGAAATTTAAAACTGAAGATTCGTTCTTCAGTGAAGTCAAAACTCAAAGGTTTATCTTCAGGGATGTCAGAACTCAAGTTTGTTTTTCAGTGAAGTCAAAACTCAACTTTTGATCTTTAGGAAAGTCAAAACTGAAGTTTTAATCTACAGGAAATACCAAACTGAAGTTCCGTTCTTCAGTGAAGTTAAAAATTAAGTTTTGTTTTTCATTGAAGTCAAAACTCAAGTTTTGTGCTTCACAAAATTCAAAACTTAAGTCTTGATCTTCAGGGAAATCAAAACTCAAGTTTTGTTTTTCAGTGAAGTCAAAACTCAACTTTTGTTTTTTTGGACAGTCACAACTGAAGTTTTGATCTTCAGGAAATTTAAAACTGAAGTTTCGTTCTTCACTGAAGTCAAAACTCAAGTTTGGTTTTTCATTGAAGTAAAAACTTAAATTTTGTTATTCACAAAAATCAAAACCCAAGTCTTCATCTTCCGGGAAATCAAAACTCAAGTTTTGTTCTTCAGTTAAATCAAAACTCAACTTTTGTTCTTTAGGAAAGTCAAAATTAAAGTTTTGATCTTCAAGAAATTTTAAACTGAAGTTTCGTTCTTCATTGGAGTCAAAACTCAAGTTTGGTTTTCAGTGAAGTTAAAACTTAAGTTTTGTTATTGACAAAAACCAAAACCCAAGTCTTGATCTTCCGGGAAATCAAAACTCAAGTTTTGTTCTTCAGTGAAGTCAAAACTCAACTTTTGTTCTTTAGGAAAGTCAAAATTAAAGTTTTGATCTTCAGGAAATTTAAAACTGAAGTTTCGTTCTTCAGTGAAGTCAAAACTCAAGTTTGGTTTTTCAGTGAAGTTGAAACTCAAGTTTTGTTCTTCACAAAATTCAAAACTTAGGTCTTGATCTTCAGGGAAATCAAAACTCAATCTTTGTTTTTCAGTGAAGTCAAAACTCAACTTTTGTTCTTTAGGAAAGTCAAAACTGAAGTTTTGATCTTCATGAAATTTAAAACTGGAGTTTCTTTCTTCACTGAAGTCAAAACTAAAGTTTGGTTTTTCAGTGAAGTTGAAACTCAAGTTTTGTTCTTCACAAAATTCAAAACTTAGGTCTTGATCTTCAGGGAAATTAAAACTCAAGTTTTGTTTTTAAGTGAAGTCAAAACTCAACTTTTGTTCTTTGGGAAAGTCAAAACTAAAGTTTTGATCTTCAGGAAATTTAAATCTGAAGTTTCGTTCTTCAGTGAAGTCAAAACTCAAGTTTGGTTTTTCAGTGAAGTTAAAACTGAAGTTTTGTTATTCACAAAAAAAACAAAACCCATGTCTTGATCTTCAGGGAAATAAAAAATCAAGGTTTGTTCTTCAGCGAAGTCAAAACTCAACTTTTGTTCTTTAGGAAAGTCAAAATTAAAGTTTTGATCTTAAGGAAATTGAAAACTGAGGGTTTGTTCTTCACTGAATTCAAAACTTATGTTTGGATTTTCAGTGAAGTTGAAACTCAAGTTTTGTTCTTCACAAAATTCAAAACTTAGGTCTTGATCTTCAGGGAAATCAAAACTCAAGTTTAGTTTTTCAGTTAAGTTAAAACTCAAGTTCTGTTCTTCAGAAAAGTCAAAACTTAAGTCTTGTTTTTCAGGGAAATCAAAACTCAAATTTTGTTTTTCAGTGAAGTCAAAACTCAACTTTTGTTCTTTAGGAAAGTCAAAACAAAAGTTTTGATTTTCAGGAAATTTAATACCGAAGTTTTGTTCTTCATTGAGGTCAAAAATAAAGTTTGGTTTTTAAGTGAAGTTAAAACTTAAGTTTTGTTATTAACAAAAATCAAAACCCAAGTCTTGATCTTTATGGAAATAAAAACTCAAGTTTTATTCTTCATTGAAGTCAAAACTCAACTTTTGTTCTTTAGGAAAGTGAAAATTAAAGTTTTGATCTTTAGGAAATTTAAAACTAAAGTTTCGTTCTTCAGTTAAGTCAAAACTCAAGTTTGGTTTTTCTGTGAAGTTGAAACTTAAGTTTTGTTATTCACAAAAATCAAAACCCATGTCTTGATCTTCAAGGAAATCAAAACTCAAGTTTTGGTCTTTAGTGAAGTCAAAACTCAACTTTTTTTCTTTAGGAAAGTCAAAATTAAAGTTTTGATCTTCAGGAAATCTAAAACTGAAGTTTCGTTCTTCAGTGAAGTCAAAACTCAAGTTTGGTTTTTCAGTGAAGTTAAAACTAAAGTTTTGTTATTCACAAAAAACCAAACACATGTCTCGATATTCAGGGAAATCAAAACTCAAGTTTTGTTCTTCAGTGAAGTCAAAACTCAACTTTTGTTCTTTAGGAAAGTCAAAATTAATGTTTAGATCTTCAGGAAATTTAAAACTGAAATTTCGTTCTTCAGTAAAGTCAAAACTCAAGTTTGGTTTTTAAGTGAAGTTGAAACTCAAGTTTTGTTCTTCACAAAATTCAAAACATAGTTCTTAATCTTCAGGGAAATCAAAACTCAAGCTTTGTTCTTCAGTGAAGTCAAAACTCAACTTTTGTTCTTTAGGAATGTCAAAACTGAAATTTTGATCTTCAGGAAATTTAAAACAAGAGTTTCTTTCTTCACTGAAGTCAAAACTAAAGTTTGGTTTTTCAGTGAAGTTAAAACTTAAGTTTTGTTATTCACAAAAAACAAAACCCAAGTCTTTATCTTCCGGGAAATCAAAACTCAAGTTTTGTTCTTCAGTGAAATCAAAACTCAACTTTTGTTCTTTAGGAAAGTCAAAATTAAAGTTTTGATCTTCAGGAAATTTAAATCTGAAGTTTCGTTCTTCAGTGAAGTCAAAACTCAAGTTTGGTTTTTCAGTGAAGTTAAAACTGAAGTTTTGTTATTCACAAAAAAACAAAACCCATGTCTTGATCTTCAGGGAAATAAAAAATCAAGGTTTGTTCTTCAGTGAAGTCGAAACTCAACTTTTGTTCTTTAGGAAAGTCAAAATTAAAGTTTTGGTCTTCAGAAAATTGAAAACTGATGTTTTGTTCTTCATTGAATTCAAAACTGATGTTTGGATTTTCAGTGAAGTTGAAACTCAAGTTTTGTTCTTCACAAAATTCAAAACTTAGGTCTTGATCTTCAGGGAAATCAAAACTCAAGTTTAGTTTTTCAGTGAATTCAAAACTCCACTTTTGTTCTTTAGGAAAGTCAAAACTGATGTTTTGATCTTCAGGAAATTTAAAACTGAAGTTTCGTTCTTCACTGAAGTAAAAAATCAAGTTTGGTTTTTATTGAAGTTAAAACTTTTGTTATTCACAAAAAACAAAACCCAAGTAACGATCTTCAGGGAAATCAAAACTCAAGTTTTGTTCTTTAGTGAAGTCAAAACTCCACTTTTGTTCTTTAGGAAAGTCAAAATTAAAGTTTTGATATTCAGGAAATTTAAAACTGAAGATTCGTTCTTCAGTGAAGTCAAAACTCAAAGTTTTATCTTCAGGGATGTCAGAACTCAAGTTTGTTTTTCAGTGAAGTCAAAACTCAACTTTTGATCTTTAGGAAAGTCAAAACTGAAGTTTTAATCTCCAGGAAATACCAAACTGAAGTTCCGTTCTTCAGTGAAATTAAAAATTAAGTTTTGTTTTTCATTGAAGTCAAAAGTCAAGTTTTGTGCTTCACAAAATTCAAAACTTAAGTCTTGATCTTCAGGGAAATCAAAACTCAAGTTTTGTTTTTCAGTGAAGTCAAAACTCAACTTTTGTTTTTTTGGACAGTCACAACTGAAGTTTTGATCTTCAGGAAATTTAAAACTGAAGTTTTGTTCTTCACTGAAGTGAAAACTCAAGTTTGGTTTTTCAGTGAAGTAAAAACTTAAATTTTGTTATTCACAAAAATCAAAACCCAAGTCTTCATCTTCCGGGAAATCAAAACTCAAGTTTTGTTCTTCAGTGAAATCAAAACTCAACTTTTGTTCTTTAGGAAAGTCAAAATTAGAGTTTTGATCTTCAGGAAATTTAAAACTGAAGTTTCGTTCTTCATTGGAGTCAAAACTCAAGTTTGGTTTTCAGTGAAGTTAAAACTTAAGTTTTGTTATTGACAAAAACCAAAACCCAAGTCTTGATCTTCCGGGAAATCAAAACTCAAGTTTTGTTCTTCAGTGAAGTCAAAACTCAACTTTTGTTCTTTAGGAAAGTCAAAATTAAAGTTTTGATCTTTAGGAAATTTAAAACTGAAGTTTCGTTCTTCAGTGAAGTCAAAACTCAAGTTTGGTTTTTCAGTGAAGTTGAAACTCAAGTTTTGTTCTTCACAAAATTCAAAACTTAGGTCTTGATCTTCAGGGAAATCAAAACTCAATCTTTGTTTTTCAGTGAAGTCAAAACTCAACTTTTGTTCTTTAGGAAAGTCAAAACTGAAGTTTTGATCTTCATGAAATTTAAAACTGGAGTTTCTTTCTTCACTGAAGTCAAAACTAAAGTTTGGTTTTTCAGTGAAGTTGAAAATCAAGTTTTGTTCTTCACAAAATTCAAAACTTAGGTCTTGATCTTCAGGGAAATTAAAACTCAAGTTTTGTTTTTAAGTGAAGTCAAAACTCAACTTTTGTTCTTTGGGAAAGTCAAAACTAAAGTTTTGATCTTTAGGAAATTCAAAACTGAAGTTTCTCTCTTCAGTGAAGTCAAAACTCAAGTTTAGTTTTTCAGTGAAGTTAAAACTCAAGTTCTGTTCTTCAGAAAAGTAAAAACTTAAGTCTTGTTTTTCAGGGAAATCAAAACTCAAATTTTGTTTTTCAGTGAATGCAAAACTCAACTTTTGTTCTTTAGGAAAGTCAAAACTGAAGTTTTGATTTTGAGTAAATTTAATACCAAAGTTTCGTTCTTCATTGAGGTCAAAAATAAGTTTTGGTTTTTAACTGAAGTTAAAACTTAAGTTTTGTTATTCACAAAAATCAAAACCCAAGTCTTGATCTTTAGGGAAATCAAAACTCAAGTTTTATTCTTCAGTGAAGTCAAAACTCAACTTTTGTTCATTCGGAAAGTCAAAATTAAAGTTTTGATCTTCAGGAAATTTAAATATGAAGTTTCGTTCTTCAGTGAAGTCAAAACTCAAGTTTGGTTTTTCAGTGAAGTTAAAACTAAAATTTTGTTATTAACAAAAAACAAAACCCTTGTCTTGATCTTCAGGGAAATAAAAAATCAAGGTTTGTTCTTCAGTGAAGTCAAAACTCAACTTTTGTTCTTTAGGAAAGTCAAAATTAAAGTTTTGATCTTAAGGAAATTGAAAACTGAGGGTTTGTTCTTCATTGAATTCAAAACTGATGTTTGGATTTTCAGTGAAGTTGAAACTCAAGTTTTGTTCTTCACAAAATTCAAAACTTAGGTCTTGATCTTCAGGGAAATCAAAACTCAAGTTTAGTTTTTCAGTTAAGTTAAAACTCAAGTTCTGTTCTTCAGAAAAGTCAAAACTTAAGTCTTGTTTTTCAGGGAAATCAAAACTCAAATTTTGTTTTTCAGTGAAGTCAAAACTCAACTTTTGTTCTTTAGGAAAGTCAAAACTGAAGTTTTGATTTTCAGGAAATTTAATCCCGAAGTTTTGTTCTTCATTGAGGTCAAAAATAAGGTTTGGTTTTTAAGTGAAGTTAAAACTTAAGTTTTGTTATTAACAAAAATCAAAACCCAAGTCTTGATCTTTATGGAAATCAAAACTCAAGTTTTATTCTTCAGTGAAGTCAAAACTCAACTTTTGTTCTTTAGGAAAGTGAAAATTAAAGTTTTGATCTTTAGGAAATTTAAAACTAAAGTTTCGTTCTTCAGTTAAGTCAAAACTCAAGTTTGGTTTTTCAGTGAAGTTGAAACTTAAGTTTTGTTATTCACAAAAATCAAAACCCATGTCTTGATCTTCAAGGAAATCAAAACTCAAGTTTTGGTCTTTAGTGAAGTCAAAACTCAACTTTTGTTCTTTAGGAAAGTCAAAATTAAAGTTTTGATCTTCAGGAAACCTAAAACTGAAGTTTCGTTCTTCAGTGAAGTCAAAACCCAAGTTTGGTTTTTCAGTGAAGTTAAAACTAAAGTTTTGTTATTCACAAAAAAACAAACACATGTCTCGATATTCAGGGAAATCAAAACTCAAGTTTTGTTCTTCAGTGAAGTCAAAACTCAACTTTTGTTCTTTAGGAAAGTCAAAATTAATGTTTTGATCTTCAGGAAATTTAAAATTGAAGTTTCGTTCTTCAGTAAAGTCAAAACTCAAGTTTGGGTTTTCAGTGAAGTTGAAACTCAAGTTTTGTTCTTCACAAAATTCAAAACATATTTCTTAATCTTCAGGGAAATCAAAACTCAAGCTTTGTTCTTCAGTGAAGTCAAAACTCAACTTTTGTTCTTTAGGAATGTCAAAACTGAAGTTTTGATCTTCAGGAAATTTAAAACAGGAGTTTCTTTCTTCACTGAAGTCAAAACTAAAGTTTGGTTTTTCAGTGAAGTTAAAACTTAAGTTTTGTTATTCACAAAAAACAAAACCCAAGTCTTGATCTTCCGGGAAATCAAAACTCAAGTTTTGTTCTTCAGTGAAATCAAAACTCAACTTTTGTTCTTTAGGAAAGTCAAAATTAAAGTTTTGATCTTCAGGAAATTTAAAACTGAAGTTTCGTTCTTCATTGGAGTCAAAACTCAAGTTTAGTTTTTCAGTGAAGTTAAAACTTAAGTTTTGTTATTGACAAAAATCAAAACCCAAGTCTTGATCTTTAGGGAAATCAAAACTCAAGTTTTGTTCTTCAGTGAAGTCAAAACTCAACTTTTGTTTTTTAGGAAAGTCAAAATTAAAGTTTTGTTCTTCAGGAAATTTAAAACTGAAGTTTCGTTCTTCACTGAAGTCAAAACTCAAGTTTGGTTTTTCAGTGAAGTTGAAACTCAAGTTTTGTTCTTCACAAAATTCAAAACTTAGGTCTTGATCTTCAGGGAAATCAAAACTCAATCTTTGTTTTTCAGTGAAGTCAAAACTCAACTTTTGTTCTTTAGGAAAGTCAAAACTGAAGTTTTGATCTTCATGAAATTTAAAACTGGAGTTTCTTTCTTCACTGAAGTCAAAACTAAAGATTGGTTTTTCAGTGAAGTTGAAACTCAAGTTTTGTTCTTCAAAAAATTCAAAATTTAGGTCTTGATCTTCAGGGAAATTAAAACTCAAGTTTTGTTTTTAAGTGAAGTCAAAACTCAACTTTTGTTCTTTGGGAAAGTCAAAACTAAAGTTTTGATCTTTAGGAAATTCAAAACTGAAGTTTCTCTCTTCAGTGAAGTCAAAACTCAAGTTTAGTTTTTCAGTGAAGTTAAAACTCAAGTTCTGTTCTTCAGAAAAGTCAAAACTTAAGTCTTGTTTTTCTGGGAAATAAAAACTAAAATTTTGTTTTTCAGTGAATGCAAAACTCAACTTTTGTTCTTTAGGAAAGTCAAAACTGAAGTTTTGATTTTGAGGAAATTTAATACCAAAGTTTCGTTCTTCATTGAGGTCAAGAATAAGGTTTGGTTTTTAACTGAAGTTAAAACTTAAGTTTTGTTATTCACAAAAATCAAAACCCAAGTCTTGATCTTTAGGGAAATCAAAACTCAAGTTTTATTCTTCAGTGAAGTCAAAACTCAACTTTTGTTCATTCGGAAAGTCAAAATTAAAGTTTTGATCTTCAGGAAATTTAAATCTGAAGTTTCGTTCTTCGGTGAAGTCAAAACTCAAGTTTGGTTTTTCAGTGAAGTTGAAACTTAAGTTTTGTTATTCACAAAAATCAAAATCCATGTCTTGATCTTCAAGGAAATCAAAACTCAAGTTTTGGTATTTAGTAAAGTCAAAACTCAACTTTTTTTCTTTAGGAAAGTCAAAATTAAAGTTTTGATCTTCAGGAAATCTAAAACTAAAGTTTCGTTCTTCAGTGAAGTCAAAACTCAAGTTTGGTTTTTCAGTGAAGTTAAAACTAAAGTTTTGTTATTCACAAAAAAACAAACACATGTCTCGATCTTCAGGGAAATCAAAACTCAAGTTTTGTTCTTCAGTGAAGTCAAAACTCAACTTTTGTTCTTTAGGAAAGTCAAAATTAATGTTTTGATCTTCAGGAAATTTAAAACTGAAGTTTCGTTCTACAGGAAAGTCAAAACTCAAGTTTGGTTTTTCAGTGAAGTTGAACCTCAAGTTTTGTTCTTCACAAAATTCAAAACATAGTTCTTAATCTTCAGGGAAATCAAAACTCAAGCTTTGTTCTTCAGTGAAGTCAAAACTCAACTTTTGTTCTTTAGGAATGTCAAAACTGAAGTTTTGATCTTCAGGAAATTTAAAACTGAAGTTTGGTTCTTCACTGAAGTGAAAACTCAAGTTTGGTTTTTCAGTGAAGTAAAAACTTAAATTTTGTTATTCACAAAAATCAAAACCCAAGTCTTCATCTTTCGGGAAATCAAAACTCAAGTTTTGTTCTTCAGTGAAATCAAAACTCAACTTTTGTTCTTTAGGAAAGTCAAAATTAGAGTTTTGATCTTCAGGAAATTTAAAACTGAAGTTTCGTTCTTCATTGGAGCCAAAACTCAAGTTTGGTTTTCAGTGAAGTTAAAACTTCAGTTTTGTTATTGACAAAAACCAAAACCCAAGTCTTGATCTTCCGGGAAATCAAAAATCAAGTTTTGTTCTTCAGTGAAGTCAAAACTCAACTTTTGTTCTTTAGGAAAGTCAAAATTAAAGTTTTGATCTTCAGGAAATTTAAAACTGAAGTTTCGTTCTTCAGTGAAGTCAAAACTCAAGTTTGGTTTTTCAGTGAAGTTGAAACTCAAGTTTTGTTCTTCACAAAATTCAAAACTTAGGTCTTGATCTTCAGGGAAATCAAAACTCAATCTTTGTTTTTCAGTGAAGTCAAAACTCAACTTTTGTTCTTTAGGAAAGTCAAAACTGAAGTTTTGATCTTCATGAAATTTAAAACTGGAGTTTCTTTCTTCAATGAAGTCAAAACTAAAGTTTGGTTTTTCAGTGAAGTTGAAAATCAAGTTTTGTTCTTCACAAAATTCAAAACTTAGGTCTTGATCTTCAGGGAAATTAAAACTCAAGTTTTGTTTTTAAGTGAAGTCAAAACTCAACTTTTGTTCTTTGGGAAAGTCAAAACTAAAGTTTTGATCTTTAGGAAATTCAAAACTGAAGTTTCTCTCTTCAGTGAAGTCAAAACTCAAGTTTAGTTTTTCAATGAAGTTAAAACTCAAGTTCTGTTCTTCAGAAAAGTCAAAACTTAAGTCTTGTTTTTCAGGGAAATCAAAACTCAAATTTTGTTTTTCAGTGAATGCAAAACTCAACTTTTGTTCTTTAGGAAAGTCAAAATTAATGTTTTGATCTTCAGGAAATTTAAAACTGAAGTTTCGTTCTTCAGTAAAGTCAAAACTCAAGTTTGGTTTTTAAGTGAAGTTGAAACTCAAGTTTTGTTCTTCACAAAATTCAAAACATAGTTCTTAATCTTCAGGGAAATCAAAACTCAAGCTTTGTTCTTCAGTGAAGTCAAAACTCAACTTTTGTTCTTTAGGAATGTCAAAACTGAAGTTTTGATCTTCAGGAAATTTAAAACAGGAGTTTCTTTCTTCACTGAAGTCAAAACTAAAGTTTGGTTTTTCAGTGAAGTTAAAACTTAAGTTTTGTTATTCACAAAAAACAAAACCCAAGTCTTCATCTTCCGGGAAATCAAAACTCAAGTTTTGTTCTTCAGTGAAATCAAAACTCAACTTTTGTTCTTTAGGAAAGTCAAAATTAAAGTTTTGATCTTCAGGAAATTTAAAACTGAAGTTTCGTTCTTCAGTGAAGTCAAAACTCAAGTTTGGTTTTTCAGTGAAGTTAAAACTGAAGTTTTGTTATTAACAAAAAAACAAAACCCATGTCTTGATCTTCAGGGAAATCAAAAATCAAGGTTTGTTCTTCAGTGAAGTCCAAACTCAACTTTTGTTCTTTAGGAAAGTCAAAATTAAAGTTTTGGTCTTCAGGAAATTGAAAACTGAGGTTTTGTTCTTCACTGAATTCAAAACTGATGTTTGGATTTTCAGTGAAGTTGAAACTCAAGTTTTGTTCTTCACAAAATTCAAAACTTAGGTCTTGATCTTCAGGGAAATCAAAACTCAAGTTTAGTTTTTCAGTGAATTCAAAACTCCACTTTTGTTCTTTAGGAAAGTCAAAACTGAAGTTTTGATCTTCAGGAAATTTAAAACTGAAGTTTCGTTCTTCACTGAAGTAAAAAATCAAGTTTGGTTTTTCATTGAAGTTAAAAATTTTGTTATTCACAAAAAACAAAACCCAAGTAACGATCTTCAGGGAAATCAAAACTCAAGTTTTGTTCTTTAGTGAAGTCAAAACTCCACTTTTGTTCTTTAGGAAAGTCAAAATTAAAGTTTTGATATTCAGGAAATTTAAAACTGAAGATTCGTTCTTCAGTGAAGTCAAAACTCAAAGTTTTATCTTCAGGGATGTCAGAACTCAAGTTTGTTTTTCAGTGAAGTCAAAACTCAACTTTTGATCTTTAGGAAAGTCAAAACTGAAGTTTTAATCTCCAGGAAATACCAAACTGAAGTTCCGTTCTTCAGTGAAATTAAAAATTAAGTTTTGTTTTTCATTGAAGTCAAAAGTCAAGTTTTGTGCTTCACAAAATTCAAAACTTAAGTCTTGATCTTCAGGGAAATCAAAACTCAAGTTTTGTTTTTCAGTGAAGTCAAAACTCAACTTTTGTTTTTTTGGACAGTCACAACTGAAGTTTTGATCTTCAGGAAATTTAAAACTGAAGTTTTGTTCTTCACTGAAGTGAAAACTCAAGTTTGGTTTTTCAGTGAAGTAAAAACTTAAATTTTGTTATTCACAAAAATCACAACCCAAGTCTTCATCTTCCGGGAAATCAAAACTCAAGTTTTGTTCTTCAGTGAAGTCAAAACTCAACTTTTGTTCTTTAGGAAAGTCAAAATTAATGTTTTGATCTTCAGGAAATTTAAAACTGAAGTTTCGTTCTACAGGAAAGTCAAAACTCAAGTTTGGTTTTTCAGTGAAGTTAAAACTCAAGTTTTGTTAAAACAAAATTCAAAACATAGTTCTTAATCTTCAGGGAAATCAAAACTCAAGCTTTGTTCTTCAGTGAAGTCAAAACTCAACTTTTGTTCTTTAGGAATGTCAAAACTGAAGTTTTGGTCTTCAGGAAATTTAAAACAGGAGTTTCTTTCTTCACTGAAGTGAAAACTCAAGTTTGGTTTTTCAGTGAAGTAAAAACTTAAATTTTGTTATTCACAAAAATCAAAACCCAAGTCTTCATCTTCCGGGAAATCAAAACTCAAGTTTTGTTCTTCAGTGAAATCAAAACTCAACTTTTGTTCTTTAGGAAAGTCAAAATTAGAGTTTTGATCTTCAGGAAATTTAAAACTGAAGTTTCGTTCTTCATTGGAGTCAAAACTCAAGTTTGGTTTTCAGTGAAGTTAAAACTTAAGTTTTGTTATTGACAAAAACCAAAACCCAAGTCTTGATCTTCCGGGAAATCAAAACTCAAGTTTTGTTCTTCAGTGAAGTCAAAACTCAACTTTTGTTCTTTAGGAAAGTCAAAATTAAAGTTTTGATCTTCAGGAAATTTAAAACTGAAGTTTCGTTCTTCAGTGAAGTCAAAACTCAAGTTTGGTTTTTCAGTGAAGTTGAAACTCAAGTTTTGTTCTTCACAAAATTCAAAACTTAGGTCTTGATCTTCAGGGAAATCAAAACTCAATCTTTGTTTTTCAGTGAAGTCAAAACTCAACTTTTGTTCTTTAGGAAAGTCAAAACTGAAGTTTTGATCTTCATGAAATTTAAAACTGGAGTTTCTTTCTTCACTGAAGTCAAAACTAAAGTTTGGTTTTTCAGTGAAGTTGAAAATCAAGTTTTGTTCTTCACAAAATTCAAAACTTAGGTCTTGATCTTCAGGGAAATTAAAACTCAAGTTTTGTTTTTAAGTGAAGTCAAAACTCAACTTTTGTTCTTTGGGAAAGTCAAAACTAAAGTTTTGATCTTTAGGAAATTCAAAACTGAAGTTTCTCTCTTCAGTGAAGTCAAAACTCAATTTTAGTTTTTCAATGAAGTTAAAACTCAAGTTCTGTTCTTCAGAAAAGTCAAAACTTAAGTCTTGTTTTTCAGGGAAATCAAAACTCAAATTTTGTTTTTCAGTGAATGCAAAACTCAACTTTTGTTCTTTAGGAAAGTCAAAACTGAAGTTTTGATTTTGAGGAAATTTAATACCAAAGTTTCGTTCTTCATTGAGGTCAAAAATAAGTTTTGGTTTTTAACTGAAGTTAAAACTTAAGTTTTGTTATTCACAAAAATCAAAACCCAAGTCTTGATCTTTAGGGAAATCAAAACTCAAGTTTTATTCTTCAGTGAAGTCAAAACTCAACCTTTGTTCATTCGGAAAGTCAAAATTAAAGTTTTGATCTTCAGGAAATTTAAATATGAAGTTTCGTTCTTCAGTGAAGTCAAAACTCAAGTTTGGTTTTTCAGTGAAGTTAAAACTGAAGTTTTGTTATTAACAAAAAAAAACCCATGTCTTGATCTTCAGGGAAATAAAAAAATCAAGGTTTGTTCTTCAGTGAAGTCAAAACTCAACTTTTGTTCTTTAGGAAAGTCAAAATTAAAGTTTTGATCTTAAAGAAATTGAAAACTGAGGGTTTGTTCTTCATTGAATTCAAAACTGATGTTTGGATTTTCAGTGAAGTTGAAACTCAAGTTTTGTTCTTCACAAAATTCAAAACTTAGGTCTTGATCTTCAGGGAAATCAAAACTCAAGTTTAGTTTTTCAGTTAAGTTAAAACTCAAGTTCTGTTCTTCAGAAAAGTCAAAACTTAAGTCTTGTTTTTCAGGGAAATCAAAACTCAAATTTTGTTTTTCAGTGAAGTCAAAACTCAAATTTTGTTCTTTAGGAAAGTCAAAACTGAAGTTTTGATTTTCAGGAAATTTAATACCGAAGTTTTGTTCTTCATTGAGGTCAAAAATAAGGTTTGGTTTTTAAGTGAAGTTAAAACTTAAGTTTTGTTATTAACAAAAATCAAAACCCAAGTCTTGATCTTTATGGAAATCAAAACTCAAGTTTTATTCTTCAGTGAAGTCAAAACTCAACTTTTGTTCTTTAGGAAAGTGAAAATTAAAGTTTTGATCTTTAGGAAATTTAAAACTAAAGTTTCGTTCTTCAGTTAAGTCAAAACTCAAGTTTGGTTTTTCAGTGAAGTTGAAACTTAAGTTTTGTTATTCACAAAAATCAAAACCCATGTCTTGATCTTCAAGGAAATCAAAACTCAAGTTTTGGTCTTTAGTGAAATCAAAACTCAACTTTTTTTCTTTAGGAAAGTCAAAATTAAAGATTTGATCTTCAGGAAACCTAAAACTGAAGTTTCGTTCTTCAGTGAAGTCAAAACTCAAGTTTGGTTTTTCAGTGAAGTTAAAACTAAAGTTTTGTTATTCACAAAAAACCAAACACATGTCTCGATATTCAGGGAAATCAAAACTCAAGTTTTGTTCTTCAGTGAAGTCAAAACTCAACTTTTGTTCTTTAGGAAAGTCAAAATTAATGTTTTGATCTTCAGGAAATTTAAAACTGAAGTTTCGTTCTTCAGTGAAGTCAAAACTCAAGTTTGGGTTTTCAGTGAAGTTGAAAATCAAGTTTTGTTCTTCACAAAACTCAAAACATAGTTCTTAATCTTCAGGGAAATCAAAACTCAAGCTTTGTTCTTCAGTGAAGTCAAAACTCAACTTTTGTTCTTTAGTAATGTCAAAACTGAAGTTTTGATCTTCAGGAAATTTAAAACAGGAGTTTCTTTCTTCACTGAAGTCAAAACTAAAGTTTGGTTTTTCAGTGAAGTTAAAACTTAAGTTTTGTTATTCACAAAAAACAAAACCCAAGTCTTGATCTTCCGGGAAATCAAAACTCAAGTTTTGTTCTTCTGTGAAATCAAAACTCAACTTTTGTTCTTTAGGAAAGTCAAAATTAAAGTTTTGATCTTCAGGAAATTTAAAACTGAAGTTTCGTTCTTCATTGGAGTCAAAACTCAAGTTTAGTTTTTCAGTGAAGTTAAAACTTAAGTTTTGTTATTGACAAAAATCAAAACCCAAGTCTTGATCTTTAGGGAAATCAAAACTCAAGTTTTGTTCTTCAGTGAAGTCAAAACTCAACTTTTGTTTTTTAGGAAAGTCAAAATTAAAGTTTTGATTTTCAGGAAATTTAAAACTGAAGTTTCGTTCTTCAGTGAAGTCAAAACTCAAGTTTGGTTTTTCAGTGAAGTTGAAACTCAAGTTTTGTTCTTCACAAAATTAAAAACTTAGGTCTTGATCTTCAGGGAGATCAAAACTCAATCTTTGTTTTTCAGTGAAGTCAAAACTCAACTTTTGTTCTTTAGGAAAGTCAAAACTGAAGTTTTGATCTTCATGAAATTTAAAACTGGAGTTTTTTCTTCACTGAAGTCAAAACTAAAGATTGGTTTTTCAGTGAAGTTGAAACTCAAGTTTTGTTCTTCAAAAAATTCAAAACTTAGGTCTTGATCTTCAGGGAAATTAAAACTCAAGTTTTTTTTTAAGTGAAGTCAAAACTCAACTTTTGTTCTTTGGGAAAGTCAAAACTAAAGTTTTGATCTTTAGGAAATTCAAAACTGAAGTTTCTCTCTTCAGTGAAGTCAAAACTCAAGTTTAGTTTTTCAGTGAAGTTAAAACTCAAGTTCTGTTCTTCAGAAAAGTCAAAACTTAAGTCTTGTTTTTCTGGGAAATAAAAACTCAAATTTTGTTTTTCAGTGAATGCAAAACTCAACTTTGTTCTTTAGGAAAGTCAAAACTGAAGTTTTGATTTTGAGGAAATTTAATACCAAAGTTTCGTTCTTCATTGAGGTCAAAAATAAGGTTTGGTTTTTAACTGAAGTTAAAACTTAAGTTTTGTTATTCACAAAAATCAAAACCCAAGTCTTGATCTTTAGGGAAATCAAAACTCAAGTTTTATTCTTCAGTGAAGTCAAAACTCAACTTTTGTTCATTCGGAAAGTCAAAATTAAAGTTTTGATCTTCAGGAAATTTAAATCTGAAGTTTCGTTCTTCAGTGAAGTCAAAACTCAAGTTTGGTTTTTCAGTAAAGTTAAAACTGAAGTTTTGTTATTAACAAAAAAACAAAACCCATGTCTTGATCTTCAGGGAAATCAAAAATCAAGGTTAGTTCTTCAGTGAAGTCAAAACTCAACTTTTGTTCTTTAGGAAAGTCAAAATTAAAGTTTTGGTCTTTAGGAAATTGAAAACTGAGGTTTTGTTCTTCATTGAATTCAAAACTGATGTTTGGATTTTCAGTGAAGTTGAAACTCAAGTTTTGTTCTTCACAAAATTCAAAACTTAGGTCTTGATCTTCAGGGAAATCAAAACTCAAGTTTAGTTTTTCAGTGAAGTCAAAACTCCACTTTTGTTCTTTAGGAAAGTCAAAACTGAAGTTTTGATCTTCAGGAAATTTAAAACTGAAGTTTCGTTCTTCACTGAAGTAAAAAATCAAGTTTGGTTTTTCACTGAAGTTAAAACTTTTGTTATTCACAAAAAACAAAACCCAAGTAACGATCTTCAGGGAAATCAAAACTCAAGTTTTGTTCTTTAGTGAAGTCAAAACTCCACTTTTGTTCTTTAGGAAAGTGAAAATTAAAGTTTTGATATTCAGGAAATTTAAAACTGAAGATTCGTTCTTCAGTGAAGTCAAAACTCAAAGGTTTATCTTCAGGGATGTCAGAACTCAAGTTTGTTTTTCAGTGAAGTCAAAACTCAACTTTTGATCTTTAGGAAAGTCAAAACTGAAGTTTTAATCTACAGGAAATACCAAACTGAAGTTCCGTTCTTCAGTGAAATTAAAAATTAAGTTTTGTTTTTCATTGAAGTCAAAACTCAAGTTTTGTGCTTCACAAAATTCAAAACTTAAGTCTTGATCTTCAGGGAAATCAAAACTCAAGTTTTGTTTTTCAGTGAAGTCAAAACTCAACTTTTGTTTTTTTGGACAGTCACAACTGAAGTTTTGATCTTCAGGAAATTTAAAACTGAAGTTTCGTTCTTCACTGAAGTCAAAACTCAAGTTTGGTTTTTCATTGAAGTAAAAACTTAAATTTTGTTATTCACAAAAATCAAAACCCAAGTCTTCATCTTCCGGGAAATCAAAACTCAAGTTTTGTTCTTCAGTTAAATCAAAACTCAACTTTTGTTCTTTAGGAAAGTCAAAATTAAAGTTTTGATCTTCAAGAAATTTTAAACTGAAGTTTCGTTCTTCATTGGAGTCAAAACTCAAGTTTGGTTTTCAGTGAAGTTAAAACTTAAGTTTTGTTATTGACAAAAACCAAAACCCAAGTCTTGATCTTCCGGGAAATCAAAACTCAAGTTTTGTTCTTCAGTGAAGTCAAAACTCAACTTTTGTTCTTTAGGAAAGTCAAAATTAAAGTTTTGATCTTCAGGAAATTTAAAACTGAAGTTTCGTTCTTCAGTGAAGTCAAAACTCAAGTTTGGTTTTTCAGTGAAGTTGAAACTCAAGTTTTGTTCTTCACAAAATTCAAAACTTAGGTCTTGATCTTCAGGGAAATCAAAACTCAATCTTTGTTTTTCAGTGAAGTCAAAACTCAACTTTTGTTCTTTAGGAAAGTCAAAACTGAAGTTTTGATCTTCATGAAATTTAAAACTGGAGTTTCTTTCTTCACTGAAGTCAAAACTAAAGTTTGGTTTTTCAGTGAAGTTGAAACTCAAGTTTTGTTCTTCACAAAATTCAAAACTTAGGTCTTGATCTTCAGGGAAATTAAAACTCAAGTTTTGTTTTTAAGTGAAGTCAAAACTCAACTTTTGTTCTTTGGGAAAGTCAAAACTAAAGTTTTGATCTTCAGGAAATTTAAATCTGAAGTTTCGTTCTTCAGTGAAGTCAAAACTCAAGTTTGGTTTTTCAGTGAAGTTAAAACTGAAGTTTTGTTATTCACAAAAAAAACAAAACCCATGTCTTGATCTTCAGGGAAATAAAAAATCAAGGTTTGTTCTTCAGCGAAGTCAAAACTCAACTTTTGTTCTTTAGGAAAGTCAAAATTAAAGTTTTGATCTTAAGGAAATTGAAAACTGAGGGTTTGTTCTTCACTGAATTCAAAACTGATGTTTGGATTTTCAGTGAAGTTGAAACTCAAGTTTTGTTCTTCACAAAATTCAAAACTTAGGTCTTGATCTTCAGGGAAATCAAAACTCAAGTTTAGTTTTTCAGTTAAGTTAAAACTCAAGTTCTGTTCTTCAGAAAAGTCAAAACTTAAGTCTTGTTTTTCAGGGAAATCAAAACTCAAATTTTGTTTTTCAGTGAAGTCAAAACTCAACTTTTGTTCTTTAGGAAAGTCAAAACAAAAGTTTTGATTTTCAGGAAATTTAATACCGAAGTTTTGTTCTTCATTGAGGTCAAAAATAAAGTTTGGTTTTTAAGTGAAGTTAAAACTTAAGTTTTGTTATTAACAAAAATCAAAACCCAAGTCTTGATCTTTATGGAAATAAAAACTCAAGTTTTATTCTTCATTGAAGTCAAAACTCAACTTTTGTTCTTTAGGAAAGTGAAAATTAAAGTTTTGATCTTTAGGAAATTTAAAACTAAAGTTTCGTTCTTCAGTTAAGTCAAAACTCAAGTTTGGTTTTTCTGTGAAGTTGAAACTTAAGTTTTGTTATTCACAAAAATCAAAACCCATGTCTTGATCTTCAAGGAAATCAAAACTCAAGTTTTGGTCTTTAGTGAAGTCAAAACTCAACTTTTTTTCTTTAGGAAAGTCAAAATTAAAGTTTTGATCTTCAGGAAATCTAAAACTGAAGTTTCGTTCTTCAGTGAAGTCAAAACTCAAGTTTGGTTTTTCAGTGAAGTTAAAACTAAAGTTTTGTTATTCACAAAAAACCAAACACATGTCTCGATATTCAGGGAAATCAAAACTCAAGTTTTGTTCTTCAGTGAAGTCAAAACTCAACTTTTGTTCTTTAGGAAAGTCAAAATTAATGTTTAGATCTTCAGGAAATTTAAAACTGAAGTTTCGTTCTTCAGTAAAGTCAAAACTCAAGTTTGGTTTTTAAGTGAAGTTGAAACTCAAGTTTTGTTCTTCACAAAATTCAAAACATAGTTCTTAATCTTCAGGGAAATCAAAACTCAAGCTTTGTTCTTCAGTGAAGTCAAAACTCAACTTTTGTTCTTTAGGAATGTCAAAACTGAAATTTTGATCTTCAGGAAATTTAAAACAAGAGTTTCTTTCTTCACTGAAGTCAAAACTAAAGTTTGGTTTTTCAGTGAAGTTAAAACTTAAGTTTTGTTATTCACAAAAAACAAAACCCAAATCTTTATCTTCCGGGAAATCAAAACTCAAGTTTTGTTCTTCAGTGAAATCAAAACTCAACTTTTGTTCTTTAGGAAAGTCAAAATTAAAGTTTTGATCTTCAGGAAATTTAAATCTGAAGTTTCGTTCTTCAGTGAAGTCAAAACTCAAGTTTGGTTTTTCAGTGAAGTTAAAACTGAAGTTTTGTTATTCACAAAAAAACAAAACCCATGTCTTGATCTTCAGGGAAATAAAAAATCAAGGTTTGTTCTTCAGTGAAGTCGAAACTCAACTTTTGTTCTTTAGGAAAGTCAAAATTAAAGTTTTGGTCTTCAGAAAATTGAAAACTGATGTTTTGTTCTTCATTGAATTCAAAACTGATGTTTGGATTTTCAGTGAAGTTGAAACTCAAGTTTTGTTCTTCACAAAATTCAAAACTTAGGTCTTGATCTTCAGGGAAATCAAAACTCAAGTTTAGTTTTTCAGTGAATTCAAAACTCCACTTTTGTTCTTTAGGAAAGTCAAAACTGATGTTTTGATCTTCAGGAAATTTAAAACTGAAGTTTCGTTCTTCACTGAAGTAAAAAATCAAGTTTGGTTTTTATTGAAGTTAAAACTTTTGTTATTCACAAAAAACAAAACCCAAGTAACGATCTTCAGGGAAATCAAAACTCAAGTTTTGTTCTTTAGTGAAGTCAAAACTCCACTTTTGTTCTTTAGGAAAGTCAAAATTAAAGTTTTGATATTCAGGAAATTTAAAACTGAAGATTCGTTCTTCAGTGAAGTCAAAACTCAAAGTTTTATCTTCAGGGATGTCAGAACTCAAGTTTGTTTTTCAGTGAAGTCAAAACTCAACTTTTGATCTTTAGGAAAGTCAAAACTGAAGTTTTAATCTTCAGGAAATACCAAACTGAAGTTCCGTTCTTCAGTGAAATTAAAAATTAAGTTTTGTTTTTCATTGAAGTCAAAAGTCAAGTTTTGTGCTTCACAAAATTCAAAACTTAAGTCTTGATCTTCAGGGAAATCAAAACTCAAGTTTTGTTTTTCAGTGAAGTCAAAACTCAACTTTTGTTTTTTTGGACAGTCACAACTGAAGTTTTGATCTTCAGGAAATTTAAAACTGAAGTTTTGTTCTTCACTGAAGTGAAAACTCAAGTTTGGTTTTTCAGTGAAGTAAAAACTTAAATTTTGTTATTCACAAAAATCAAAACCCAAGTCTTCATCTTCCGGGAAATCAAAACTCAAGTTTTGTTCTTCAGTGAAATCAAAACTCAACTTTTGTTCTTTAGGAAAGTCAAAATTAGAGTTTTGATCTTCAGGAAATTTAAAACTGAAGTTTCGTTCTTCATTGGAGTCAAAACTCAAGTTTGGTTTTCAGTGAAGTTAAAACTTAAGTTTTGTTATTGACAAAAACCAAAACCCAAGTCTTGATCTTCCGGGAAATCAAAACTCAAGTTTTGTTCTTCAGTGAAGTCAAAACTCAACTTTTGTTCTTTAGGAAAGTCAAAATTAAAGTTTTGATCTTCAGGAAATTTAAAACTGAAGTTTCGTTCTTCAGTGAAGTCAAAACTCAAGTTTGGTTTTTCAGTGAAGTTGAAACTCAAGTTTTGTTCTTCACAAAATTCAAAACTTAGGTCTTGATCTTCAGGGAAATCAAAACTCAATCTTTGTTTTTCAGTGAAGTCAAAACTCAACTTTTGTTCTTTAGGAAAGTCAAAACTGAAGTTTTGATCTTCATGAAATTTAAAACTGGAGTTTCTTTCTTCACTGAAGTCAAAACTAAAGTTTGGTTTTTCAGTGAAGTTGAAAATCAAGTTTTGTTCTTCACAAAATTCAAAACTTAGGTCTTGATCTTCAGGGAAATTAAAACTCAAGTTTTGTTTTTAAGTGAAGTCAAAACTCAACTTTTGTTCTTTGGGAAAGTCAAAACTAAAGTTTTGATCTTTAGGAAATTCAAAACTGAAGTTTCTCTCTTCAGTGAAGTCAAAACTCAAGTTTAGTTTTTCAGTGAAGTTAAAACTCAAGTTCTGTTCTTCAGAAAAGTCAAAACTTAAGTCTTGTTTTTCAGGGAAATCAAAACTCAAATTTTGTTTTTCAGTGAATGCAAAACTCAACTTTTGTTCTTTAGGAAAGTCAAAACTGAAGTTTTGATTTTGAGTAAATTTAATACCAAAGTTTCGTTCTTCATTGAGGTCAAAAATAAGTTTTGGTTTTTAACTGAAGTTAAAACTTAAGTTTTGTTATTCACAAAAATCAAAACCCAAGTCTTGATCTTTAGGGAAATCAAAACTCAAGTTTTATTCTTCAGTGAAGTCAAAACTCAACTTTTGTTCATTCGGAAAGTCAAAATTAAAGTTTTTATCTTCAGGAAATTTAAATATGAAGTTTCGTTCTTCAGTGAAGTCAAAACTCAAGTTTGGTTTTTCAGTGAAGTTAAAACTGAAATTTTGTTATTAACAAAAAACAAAACCCATGTCTTGATCTTCAGGGAAATAAAAAATCAAGGTTTGTTCTTCAGTGAAGTCAAAACTCAACTTTTGTTCTTTAGGAAAGTCAAAATTAAAGTTTTGATCTTAAGGAAATTGAAAACTGAGGGTTTGTTCTTCATTGAATTCAAAACTGATGTTTGGATTTTCAGTGAAGTTGAAACTCAAGTTTTGTTCTTCACAAAATTCAAAACTTAGGTCTTGATCTTCAGGGAAATCAAAACTCAAGTTTAGTTTTTCAGTTAAGTTAAAACTCAAGTTCTGTTCTTCAGAAAAGTCAAAACTTAAGTCTTGTTTTTCAGGGAAATCAAAACTCAAATTTTGTTTTTCAGTGAAGTCAAAACTCAACTTTTGTTCTTTAGGAAAGTCAAAACTGAAGTTTTGATTTTCAGGAAATTTAATCCCGAAGTTTTGTTCTTCATTGAGGTCAAAAATAAGGTTTGGTTTTTAAGTGAAGTTAAAACTTAAGTTTTGTTATTAACAAAAATCAAAACCCAAGTCTTGATCTTTATGGAAATCAAAACTCAAGTTTTATTCTTCAGTGAAGTCAAAACTCAACTTTTGTTCTTTAGGAAAGTGAAAATTAAAGTTTTGATCTTTAGGAAATTTAAAACTAAAGTTTCGTTCTTCAGTTAAGTCAAAACTCAAGTTTGGTTTTTCAGTGAAGTTGAAACTTAAGTTTTGTTATTCACAAAAATCAAAACCCATGTCTTGATCTTCAAGGAAATCAAAACTCAAGTTTTGGTCTTTAGTGAAGTCAAAACTCAACTTTTTTTCTTTAGGAAAGTCAAAATTAAAGTTTTGATCTTCAGGAAACCTAAAACTGAAGTTTCGTTCTTCAGTGAAGTCAAAACCCAAGTTTGGTTTTTCAGTGAAGTTAAAACTAAAGTTTTGTTATTCACAAAAAAACAAACACATGTCTCGATATTCAGGGAAATCAAAACTCAAGTTTTGTTCTTCAGTGAAGTCAAAACTCAACTTTTGTTCTTTAGGAAAGTCAAAATTAATGTTTTGATCTTCAGGAAATTTAAAATTGAAGTTTCGTTCTTCAGTAAAGTCAAAACTCAAGTTTGGGTTTTCAGTGAAGTTGAAACTCAAGTTTTGTTCTTCACAAAATTCAAAACATATTTCTTAATCTTCAGGGAAATCAAAACTCAAGCTTTGTTCTTCAGTGAAGTCAAAACTCAACTTTTGTTCTTTAGGAATGTCAAAACTGAAGTTTTGATCTTCAGGAAATTTAAAACAGGAGTTTCTTTCTTCACTGAAGTCAAAACTAAAGTTTGGTTTTTCAGTGAAGTTAAAACTTAAGTTTTGTTATTCACAAAAAACAAAACCCAAGTCTTGATCTTCCGGGAAATCAAAACTCAAGTTTTGTTCTTCAGTGAAATCAAAACTCAACTTTTGTTCTTTAGGAAAGTCAAAATTAAAGTTTTGATCTTCAGGAAATTTAAAACTGAAGTTTCGTTCTTCATTGGAGTCAAAACTCAAGTTTAGTTTTTCAGTGAAGTTAAAACTTAAGTTTTGTTATTGACAAAAATCAAAACCCAAGTCTTGATCTTTAGGGAAATCAAAACTCAAGTTTTGTTCTTCAGTGAAGTCAAAACTCAACTTTTGTTTTTTAGGAAAGTCAAAATTAAAGTTTTGTTCTTCAGGAAATTTAAAACTGAAGTTTCGTTCTTCACTGAAGTCAAAACTCAAGTTTGGTTTTTCAGTGAAGTTGAAACTCAAGTTTTGTTCTTCACAAAATTCAAAACTTAGGTCTTGATCTTCAGGGAAATCAAAACTCAATCTTTGTTTTTCAGTGAAGTCAAAACTCAACTTTTGTTCTTTAGGAAAGTCAAAACTGAAGTTTTGATCTTCATGAAATTTAAAACTGGAGTTTCTTTCTTCACTGAAGTCAAAACTAAAGATTGGTTTTTCAGTGAAGTTGAAACTCAAGTTTTGTTCTTCAAAAAATTCAAAATTTAGGTCTTGATCTTCTGGGAAATTAAAACTCAAGTTTTGTTTTTAAGTGAAGTCAAAACTCAACTTTTGTTCTTTGGGAAAGTCAAAACTAAAGTTTTGATCTTTAGGAAATTCAAAACTGAAGTTTCTCTCTTCAGTGAAGTCAAAACTCAAGTTTAGTTTTTCAGTGAAGTTAAAACTCAAGTTCTGTTCTTCAGAAAAGTCAAAACTTAAGTCTTGTTTTTCTGGGAAATAAAAACTAAAATTTTGTTTTTCAGTGAATGCAAAACTCAACTTTTGTTCTTTAGGAAAGTCAAAACTGAAGTTTTGATTTTGAGGAAATTTAATACCAAAGTTTCGTTCTTCATTGAGGTCAAGAATAAGGTTTGGTTTTTAACTGAAGTTAAAACTTAAGTTTTGTTATTCACAAAAATCAAAACCCAAGTCTTGATCTTTAGGGAAATCAAAACTCAAGTTTTATTCTTCAGTGAAGTCAAAACTCAACTTTTGTTCATTCGGAAAGTCAAAATTAAAGTTTTGATCTTCAGGAAATTTAAATCTGAAGTTTCGTTCTTCAGTGAAGTCAAAACTCAAGTTTGGTTTTTCAGTGAAGTTGAAACTTAAGTTTTGTTATTCACAAAAATCAAAACCCATGTCTTGATCTTCAAGGAAATCAACACTCAAGTTTTGGTATTTAGTAAAGTCAAAACTCAACTTTTTTTCTTTAGGAAAGTCAAAATTAAAGTTTTGATCTTCAGGAAATCTAAAACTAAAGTTTCGTTCTTCAGTGAAGTCAAAACTCAAGTTTGGTTTTTCAGTGAAGTTAAAACTAAAGTTTTGTTTTTCACAAAAAAACAAACACATGTCTCGATCTTCAGGGAAATCAAAACTCAAGTTTTGTTCTTCAGTGAAGTCAAAACTCAACTTTTGTTCTTTAGGAAAGTCAAAATTAATGTTTTGATCTTCAGGAAATTTAAAACTGAAGTTTCGTTCTACAGGAAAGTCAAAACTCAAGTTTGGTTTTTCAGTGAAGTTGAACCTCAAGTTTTGTTCTTCACAAAATTCAAAACATAGTTCTTAATCTTCAGGGAAATCAAAACTCAAGCTTTGTTCTTCAGTGAAGTCAAAACTCAACTTTTGTTCTTTAGGAATGTCAAAACTGAAGTTTTGATCTTCAGGAAATTTAAAACTGAAGTTTGGTTCTTCACTGAAGTGAAAACTCAAGTTTGGTTTTTCAGTGAAGTAAAAACTTAAATTTTGTTATTCACAAAAATCAAAACCCAAGTCTTCATCTTTCGGGAAATCAAAACTCAAGTTTTGTTCTTCAGTGAAATCAAAACTCAACTTTTGTTCTTTAGGAAAGTCAAAATTAGAGTTTTGATCTTCAGGAAATTTAAAACTGAAGTTTCGTTCTTCATTGGAGCCAAAACTCAAGTTTGGTTTTCAGTGAAGTTAAAACTTCAGTTTTGTTATTGACAAAAACCAAAACCCAAGTCTTGATCTTCCGGGAAATCAAAACTCAAGTTTTGTTCTTCAGTGAAGTCAAAACTCAACTTTTGTTCTTTAGGAAAGTCAAAATTAAAGTTTTGATCTTCAGGAAATTTAAAACTGAAGTTTCGTTCTTCAGTGAAGTCAAAACTCAAGTTTGGTTTTTCAGTGAAGTTGAAACTCAAGTTTTGTTCTTCACAAAATTCAAAACTTAGGTCTTGATCTTCAGGGAAATCAAAACTCAATCTTTGTTTTTCAGTGAAGTCAAAACTCAACTTTTGTTCTTTAGGAAAGTCAAAACTGAAGTTTTGATCTTCATGAAATTTAAAACTGGAGTTTCTTTCTTCACTGAAGTCAAAACTAAAGTTTGGTTTTTCAGTGAAGTTGAAAATCAAGTTTTGTTCTTCACAAAATTCAAAACTTAGGTCTTGATCTTCAGGGAAATTAAAACTCAAGTTTTGTTTGAAAGTGAAGTCAAAACTCAACTTTTGTTCTTTGGGAAAGTCAAAACTAAAGTTTTGATCTTTAGGAAATTCAAAACTGAAGTTTCTCTCTTCAGTGAAGTCAAAACTCAAGTTTAGTTTTTCAATGAAGTTAAAACTCAAGTTCTGTTCTTCAGAAAAGTCAAAACTTAAGTCTTGTTTTTCAGGGAAATCAAAACTCAAATTTTGTTTTTCAGTGAATGCAAAACTCAACTTTTGTTCTTTAGGAAAGTCAAAATTAATGTTTTGATCTTCAGGAAATTTAAAACTGAAGTTTCGTTCTTCAGTAAAGTCAAAACTCAAGTTTGGTTTTTAAGTGAAGTTGAAACTCAAGTTTTGTTCTTCACAAAATTCAAAACATAGTTCTTAATCTTCAGGGAAATCAAAACTCAAGCTTTGTTCTTCAGTGAAGTCAAAACTCAACTTTTGTTCTTTAGGAATGTCAAAACTGAAGTTTTGATCTTCAGGAAATTTAAAACAGGAGTTTCTTTCTTCACTGAAGTCAAAACTAAAGTTTGGTTTTTCAGTGAAGTTAAAACTTAAGTTTTGTTATTCACAAAAAACAAAACCCAAGTCTTCATCTTCCGGGAAATCAAAACTCAAGTTTTGTTCTTCAGTGAAATCAAAACTCAACTTTTGTTCTTTAGGAAAGTCAAAATTAAAGTTTTGATCTTCAGGAAATTTAAAACTGAAGTTTCGTTCTTCAGTGAAGTCAAAACTCAAGTTTGGTTTTTCAGTGAAGTTAAAACTGAAGTTTTGTTATTAACAAAAAAACAAAACCCATGTCTTGATCTTCAGGGAAATCAAAAATCAAGGTTTGTTCTTCAGTGAAGTCCAAACTCAACTTTTGTTCTTTAGGAAAGTCAAAATTAAAGTTTTGGTCTTCAGGAAATTGAAAACTGAGGTTTTGTTCTTCACTGAATTCAAAACTGATGTTTGGATTTTCAGTGAAGTTGAAACTCAAGTTTTGTTCTTCACAAAATTCAAAACTTAGGTCTTGATCTTCAGGGAAATCAAAACTCAAGTTTAGTTTTTCAGTGAATTCAAAACTCCACTTTTGTTCTTTAGGAAAGTCAAAACTGAAGTTTTGATCTTCAGGAAATTTAAAACTGAAGTTTCGTTCTTCACTGAAGTAAAAAATCAAGTTTGGTTTTTCATTGAAGTTAAAAATTTTGTTATTCACAAAAAACAAAACCCAAGTAACGATCTTCAGGGAAATCAAAACTCAAGTTTTGTTCTTTAGTGAAGTCAAAACTCCACTTTTGTTCTTTAGGAAAGTCAAAATTAAAGTTTTGATATTCAGGAAATTTAAAACTGAAGATTCGTTCTTCAGTGAAGTCAAAACTCAAAGTTTTATCTTCAGGGATGTCAGAACTCAAGTTTGTTTTTCAGTGAAGTCAAAACTCAACTTTTGATCTTTAGGAAAGTCAAAACTGAAGTTTTAATCTCCAGGAAATACCAAACTGAAGTTCCGTTCTTCAGTGAAATTAAAAATTAAGTTTTGTTTTTCATTGAAGTCAAAAGTCAAGTTTTGTGCTTCACAAAATTCAAAACTTAAGTCTTGATCTTCAGGGAAATCAAAACTCAAGTTTTGTTTTTCAGTGAAGTCAAAACTCAACTTTTGTTTTTTTGGACAGTCACAACTGAAGTTTTGATCTTCAGGAAATTTAAAACTGAAGTTTTGTTCTTCACTGAAGTGAAAACTCAAGTTTGGTTTTTCAGTGAAGTAAAAACTTAAATTTTGTTATTCACAAAAATCAAAACCCAAGTCTTCATCTTCCGGGAAATCAAAACTCAAGTTTTGTTCTTCAGTGAAGTCAAAACTCAACTTTTGTTCTTTAGGAAAGTCAAAATTAATGTTTTGATCTTCAGGAAATTTAAAACTGAAGTTTCGTTCTACAGGAAAGTCAAAACTCAAGTTTGGTTTTTCAGTGAAGTTAAAACTCAAGTTTTGTTAAAACAAAATTCAAAACATAGTTCTTAATCTTCAGGGAAATCAAAACTCAAGCTTTGTTCTTCAGTGAAGTCAAAACTCAACTTTTGTTCTTTAGGAATGTCAAAACTGAAGTTTTGGTCTTCAGGAAATTTAAAACAGGAGTTTCTTTCTTCACTGAAGTGAAAACTCAAGTTTGGTTTTTCAGTGAAGTAAAAACTTAAATTTTGTTATTCACAAAAATCAAAACCCAAGTCTTCATCTTCCGGGAAATCAAAACTCAAGTTTTGTTCTTCAGTGAAATCAAAACTCAACTTTTGTTCTTTAGGAAAGTCAAAATTAGAGTTTTGATCTTCAGGAAATTTAAAACTGAAGTCTCGTTCTTCATTGGAGTCAAAACTCAAGTTTGGTTTTCAGTGAAGTTAAAACTTAAGTTTTGTTATTGACAAAAACCAAAACCCAAGTCTTGATCTTCCGGGAAATCAAAACTCAAGTTTTGTTCTTCAGTGAAGTCAAAACTCAACTTTTGTTCTTTAGGAAAGTCAAAATTAAAGTTTTGATCTTCAGGAAATTTAAAACTGAAGTTTCGTTCTTCAGTGAAGTCAAAACTCAAGTTTGGTTTTTCAGTGAAGTTGAAACTCAAGTTTTGTTCTTCACAAAATTCAAAACTTAGGTCTTGATCTTCAGGGAAATCAAAACTCAATCTTTGTTTTTCAGTGAAGTCAAAACTCAACTTTTGTTCTTTAGGAAAGTCAAAACTGAAGTTTTGATCTTCATGAAATTTAAAACTGGAGTTTCTTTCTTCACTGAAGTCAAAACTAAAGTTTGGTTTTTCAGTGAAGTTGAAAATCAAGTTTTGTTCTTCACAAAATTCAAAACTTAGGTCATGATCTTCAGGGAAATTAAAACTCAAGTTTTGTTTTTAAGTGAAGTCAAAACTCAACTTTTGTTCTTTGGGAAAGTCAAAACTAAAGTTTTGATCTTTAGGAAATTCAAAACTGAAGTTTCTCTCTTCAGTGAAGTCAAAACTCAAGTTTAGTTTTTCAATGAAGTTAAAACTCAAGTTCTGTTCTTCAGAAAAGTCAAAACTTAAGTCTTGTTTTTCAGGGAAATCAAAACTCAAATTTTGTTTTTCAGTGAATGCAAAACTCAACTTTTGTTCTTTAGGAAAGTCAAAATTAATGTTTTGATCTTCAGGAAATTTAAAACTGAAGTTTCGTTCTTCAGTAAAGTCAAAACTCAAGTTTGGTTTTTAAGTGAAGTTGAAACTCAAGTTTTGTTCTTCACAAAATTCAAAACATAGTTCTTAATCTTCAGGGAAATCAAAACTCAAGCTTTGTTCTTCAGTGAAGTCAAAACTCAACTTTTGTTCTTTAGGAATGTCAAAACTGAAGTTTTGATCTTCAGGAAATTTAAAACAGGAGTTTCTTTCTTCACTGAAGTCAAAACTAAAGTTTGGTTTTTCAGTGAAGTTAAAACTTAAGTTTTGTTATTCACAAAAAACAAAACCCAAGTCTTCATCTTCCGGGAAATCAAAACTCAAGTTTTGTTCTTCAGTGAAACCAAAACTCAACTTTTGTTCTTTAGGAAAGTCAAAATTAAAGTTTTGATCTTCAGGAAATTTAAAACTGAAGTTTCGTTCTTCAGTGAAGTCAAAACTCAAGTTTGGTTTTTCAGTGAAGTTAAAACTGAAGTTTTGTTATTAACAAAAAAACAAAACCCATGTCTTGATCTTCAGGGAAATCAAAAATCAAGGTTTGTTCTTCAGTGAAGTCCAAACTCAACTTTTGTTCTTTAGGAAAGTCAAAATTAAAGTTTTGGTCTTCAGGAAATTGAAAACTGAGGTTTTGTTCTTCACTGAATTCAAAACTGATGTTTGGATTTTCAGTGAAGTTGAAACTCAAGTTTTGTTCTTCACAAAATTCAAAACTTAGGTCTTGATCTTCAGGGAAATCAAAACTCAAGTTTAGTTTTTCAGTGAATTCAAAACTCCACTTTTGTTCTTTAGGAAAGTCAAAACTGAAGTTTTGATCTTCAGGAAATTTAAAACTGAAGTTTCGTTCTTCACTGAAGTAAAAAATCAAGTTTGGTTTTTCATTGAAGTTAAAAATTTTGTTATTCACAAAAAACAAAACCCAAGTAACGATCTTCAGGGAAATCAAAACTCAAGTTTTGTTCTTTAGTGAAGTCAAAACTCCACTTTTGTTCTTTAGGAAAGTCAAAATTAAAGTTTTGATATTCAGGAAATTTAAAACTGAAGATTCGTTCTTCAGTGAAGTCAAAACTCAAAGTTTTATCTTCAGGGATGTCAGAACTCAAGTTTGTTTTTCAGTGAAGTCAAAACTCAACTTTTGATCTTTAGGAAAGTCAAAACTGAAGTTTTAATCTCCAGGAAATACCAAACTGAAGTTCCGTTCTTCAGTGAAATTAAAAATTAAGTTTTGTTTTTCATTGAAGTCAAAACTCAAGTTTTGTGCTTCACAAAATTCAAAACTTAAGTCTTGATCTTCAGGGAAATCAAAACTCAAGTTTTGTTTTTCAGTGAAGTCAAAACTCAACTTTTGTTTTTTTGGACAGTCACAACTGAAGTTTTGATCTTCAGGAAATTTAAAACTGAAGTTTTGTTCTTCACTGAAGTGAAAACTCAAGTTTGGTTTTTCAGTGAAGTAAAAACTTAAATTTTGTTATTCACAAAAATCAAAACCCAAGTCTTCATCTTCCGGGAAATCAAAACTCAAGTTTTGTTCTTCAGTTAAATCAAAACTCAACTTTTGTTCTTTAGGAAAGTCAAAATTAGAGTTTTGATCTTCAGGAAATTTAAAACTGAAGTTTCGTTCTTCATTGGAGTCAAAACTCAAGTTTGGTTTTCAGTGAAGTTAAAACTTAAGTTTTGTTATTGACAAAAACCAAAACCCAAGTCTTGATCTTCCGGGAAATCAAAACTCAAGTTTTGTTCTTCAGTGAAGTCAAAACTCAACTTTTGTTCTTTAGGAAAGTCAAAATTAAAGTTTTGATCTTCAGGAAATTTAAAACTGAAGTTTCGTTCTTCAGTGAAGTCAAAACTCAAGTTTGGTTTTTCAGTGAAGTTGAAACTCAAGTTTTGTTCTTCACAAAATTCAAAACTTAGGTCTTGATCTTCAGGGAAATCAAAACTCAATCTTTGTTTTTCAGTGAAGTCAAAACTCAACTTTTGTTCTTTAGGAAAGTCAAAACTGAAGTTTTGATCTTCATGAAATTTAAAACTGGAGTTTCTTTCTTCACTGAAGTCAAAACTAAAGTTTGGTTTTTCAGTGAAGTTGAAAATCAAGTTTTGTTCTTCACAAAATTCAAAACTTAGGTCTTGATCTTCAGGGAAATTAAAACTCAAGTTTTGTTTTTAAGTGAAGTCAAAACTCAACTATTGTTCTTTGGGAAAGTCAAAACTAAAGTTTTGATCTTTAGGAAATTCAAAACTGAAGTTTCTCTCTTCAGTGAAGTCAAAACTCAAGTTTAGTTTTTCAATGAAGTTAAAACTCAAGTTCTGTTCTTCAGAAAAGTCAAAACTTAAGTCTTGTTTTTCAGGGAAATCAAAACTCAAATTTTGTTTTTCAGTGAAGTCAAAACTCAACTTTTGTTCTTTAGGAAAGTCAAAACTGAAGTTTTGATTTTCAGGAAATTTAATCCCAAAGTTTTGTTCTTCATTGAGGTCAAAAATAAGGTTTGGTTTTTAAGTGAAGTTAAAACTTAAGTTTTGTTATTAACAAAAATCAAAACCCAAGTCTTGATCTTTATGGAAATCAAAACTCAAGTTTTATTCTTCAGTGAAGTCAAAACTCAACTTTTGTTCTTTAGGAAAGTGAAAATTAAAGTTTTGATCTTTAGGAAATTTAAAACTAAAGTTTCGTTCTTCAGTTAAGTCAAAACTCAAGTTTGGTTTTTCAGTGAAGTTGAAACTTAAGTTTTGTTATTCACAAAAATCAAAACCCATGTCTTGATCTTCAAGGAAATCAAAACGCAAGTTTTGGTCTTTAGTGAAATCAAAACTCAACTTTTTTTCTTTAGGAAAGTCAAAATTAAAGATTAGATCTTCAGGAAACCTAAAACTGAAGTTTCGTTCTTCAGTGAAGTCAAAACTCAAGTTTGGTTTTTCAGTGAAGTTAAAACTAAAGTTTTGTTATTCACAAAAAACCAAACACATGTCTCGATATTCAGGGAAATCAAAACTCAAGTTTTGTTCTTCAGTGAAGTCAAAACTCAACTTTTGTTCTTTAGGAAAGTCAAAATTAATGTTTTGATCTTCAGGAAATTTAAAACTGAAGTTTCGTTCTTCAGTGAAGTCAAAACTCTAGTTTGGGTTTTCAGTGAAGTTGAAACTCAAGTTTTGTTCTTCACAAAACTCAAAACATAGTTCTTAATCTTCAGGGAAATCAAAACTCAAGCTTTGTTCTTCAGTGAAGTCAAAACTCAACTTTTGTTCTTTAGGAATGTCAAAACTGAAGTTTTGATCTTCAGGAAATTTAAAACAGGAGTTTCTTTCTTCACTGAAGTCAAAACTAAAGTTTGGTTTTTCAGTGAAGTTAAAACTTAAGTTTTGTTATTCACAAAAAACAAAACCCAAGTCTTGATCTTCCGGGAAATCAAAACTCAAGTTTTGTTCTTCTGTGAAATCAAAACTCAACTTTTGTTCTTTAGGAAAGTCAAAATTAAAGTTTTGATCTTCAGGAAATTTAAAACTGAAGTTTCGTTCTTCATTGGAGTCAAAACTCAAGTTTAGTTTTTCAGTGAAGTTAAAACTTAAGTTTTGTTATTGACAAAAATCAAAACCCAAGTCTTGATCTTTAGGGAAATCAAAACTCAAGTTTTGTTCTTCAGTGAAGTCAAAACTCAACTTTTGTTTTTTAGGAAAGTCAAAATTAAAGTTTTGATCTTCAGGAAATTTAAAACTGAAGTTTCGCTCTTCAGTGAAGTCAAAACTCAAGTTTGGTTTTTCAGTGAAGTTGAAACTCAAGTTTTGTTCTTCACAAAATTCAAAACTTAGGTCTTGATCTTCAGGGAAATCAAAACTCAATCTTTGTTTTTCAGTGAAGTCAAAACTCAACTTTTGTTCTTTAGGAAAGTCAAAACTGAAGTTTTGATCTTCATGAAATTTAAAACTGGAGTTTTTTTCTTCACTGAAGTCAAAACTAAAGATTGGTTTTTCAGTGAAGTTGAAACTCAAGTTTTGTTCTTCAAAAAATTCAAAACTTAGGTCTTGATCTTCAGGGAAATTAAAACTCAAGTTTTTTTTTAAGTGAAGTCAAAACTCAACTTTTGTTCTTTGGGAAAGTCAAAACTAAAGTTTTGATCTTTAGGAAATTCAAAATTGAAGTTTCTCTCTTCAGTGAAGTCAAAACTCAAGTTTAGTTTTTCAGTGAAGTTAAAACTCAAGTTCTGTTCTTCAGAAAAGTCAAAACTTAAGTCTTGTTTTTCTGGGAAATAAAAACTCAAATTTTGTTTTTCAGTGAATGCAAAACTCAACTTTGTTCTTTTGGAAAGTCAAAACTGAAGTTTTGATTTTGAGGAAATTTAATACCAAAGTTTCGTTCTTCATTGAGGTCAAAAATAAGGTTTGGTTTTTAACTGAAGTTAAAACTTAAGTTTTGTTATTCACAAAAATCAAAACCCAAGTCTTGATCTTTAGGGAAATCAAAACTCAAGTTTTATTCTTCAGTGAAGTCAAAACTCAACTTTTGTTCATTCGGAAAGTCAAAATTAAAGTTTTGATCTTCAGGAAATTTAAATTTGAAGTTTCGTTCTTCAGTGAAGTCAAAACTCAAGTTTGGTTTTTCAGTAAAGTTAAAACTGAAGTTTTGTTATTAACAAAAAAACAAAACCCATGTCTTGATCTTCAGGGAAATCAAAAATCAAGGTTTGTTCTTCAGTGAAGTCAAAACTCAACTTTTGTTCTTTAGGAAAGTCAAAATTAAAGTTTTGGTCTTTAGGAAATTGAAAACTGAGGTTTTGTTCTTCATTGAATTCAAAACTGATGTTTGAATTTTCAGTGAAGCTGAAACTCAAGTTTTGTTCTTCACAAAATTCAAAACTTAGGTCTTGATCTTCAGGGAAATCAAAACTCAAGTTTAGTTTTTCAGTGAAGTCAAAACTCCACTTTTGTTCTTTAGGAAAGTCAAAACTGAAGTTTTGATCTTCAGGAAATTTAAAACTGAAGTTTCGTTCTTCACTGAAGTAAAAAATCAAGTTTGGTTTTTCACTGAAGTTAAAACTTTTGTTATTCACAAAAAACAAAACCCAAGTAACGATCTTCAGGGAAATCAAAACTCAAGTTTTGTTCTTTAGTGAAGTCAAAACTCCACTTTTGTTCTTTAGGAAAGTGAAAATTAAAGTTTTGATATTCAGGAAATTTAAAACTGAAGATTCGTTCTTCAGTGAAGTCAAAACTCAAAGGTTTATCTTCAGGGATGTCAGAACTCAAGTTTGTTTTTCAGTGAAGTCAAAACTCAACTTTTGATCTTTAGGAAAGTCAAAACTGAAGTTTTAATCTACAGGAAATACCAAACTAAAGTTCCGTTCTTCAGTGAAATTAAAAATTAAGTTTTGTTTTTCATTGAAGTCAAAACTCAAGTTTTGTGCTTCACAAAATTCAAAACTTAAGTCTTGATCTTCAGGGAAATCAAAACTCAAGTTTTGTTTTTCAGTGAAGTCAAAACTCAACTTTTGTTTTTTTGGACAGTCACAACTGAAGTTTTGATCTTCAGGAAATTTAAAACTGAAGTTTCGTTCTTCACTGAAGTCAAAACTCAAGTTTGGTTTTTCATTGAAGTAAAAACTTAAATTTTGTTATTCACAAAAATCAAAACCCAAGTCTTCATCTTCCGGGAAATCAAAACTCAAGTTTTGTTCTTCAGTTAAATCAAAACTCAACTTTTGTTCTTTAGGAAAGTCAAAATTAAAGTTTTGATCTTCAAGAAATTTTAAACTGAAGTTTCGTTCTTCATTGGAGTCAAAACTCAAGTTTGGTTTTCAGTGAAGTTAAAACTTAAGTTTTGTTATTGACAAAAACCAAAACCCAAGTCTTGATCTTCCGGGAAATCAAAACTCAAGTTTTGTTCTTCAGTGAAGTCAAAACTCAACTTTTGTTCTTTAGGAAAGTCAAAATTAAAGTTTTGATCTTCAGGAAATTTAAAACTGAAGTTTCGTTCTTCAGTGAAGTCAAAACTCAAGTTTGGTTTTTCAGTGAAGTTGAAACTCAAGTTTTGTTCTTCACAAAATTCAAAACTTAGGTCTTGATCTTCAGGGAAATCAAAACTCAATCTTTGTTTTTCAGTGAAGTCAAAACTCAACTTTTGTTCTTTAGGAAAGTCAAAACTGAAGTTTTGATCTTCATGAAATTTAAAACTGGAGTTTCTTTCTTCACTGAAGTCAAAACTAAAGTTTGGTTTTTCAGTGAAGTTGAAACTCAAGTTTTGTTCTTCACAAAATTCAAAACTTAGGTCTTGATCTTCAGGGAAATTAAAACTCAAGTTTTGTTTTTAAGTGAAGTCAAAACTCAACTTTTGTTCTTTGGGAAAGTCAAAACTAAAGTTTTGATCTTCAGGAAATTTAAATCTGAAGTTTCGTTCTTCAGTGAAGTCAAAACTCAAGTTTGGTTTTTCAGTGAAGTTAAAACTGAAGTTTTGTTATTCACAAAAAAACAAAACCCATGTCTTGATCTTCAGGGAAATAAAAAATCAAGGTTTGTTCTTCAGCGAAGTCAAAACTCAACTTTTGTTCTTTAGGAAAGTCAAAATCAAAGTTTTGATCTTAAGGAAATTGAAAACTGAGGGTTTGTTCTTCACTGAATTCAAAACTGATGTTTGGATTTTCAGTGAAGTTGAAACTCAAGTTTTGTTCTTCAGAAAATTCAAAACTTAGGTCTTGATCTTCAGGGAAATCAAAACTCAAGTTTAGTTTTTCAGTTAAGTTAAAACTCAAGTTCTGTTCTTCAGAAAAGTCAAAACTTAAGTCTTGTTTTTCAGGGAAATCAAAACTCAAATTTTGTTTTTCAGTGAAGTCAAAACTCAACTTTTGTTCTTTAGGAAAGTCAAAACAAAAGTTTTGATTTTCAGGAAATTTAATACCGAAGTTTTGTTCTTCATTGAGGTCAAAAATAAAGTTTGGTTTTTAAGTGAAGTTAAAACTTAAGTTTTGTTTTTAATAAAAATCAAAACCCAAGTCTTGATCTTTATGGAAATCAAAACTCAAGTTTTATTCTTCATTGAAGTCAAAACTCAACTTTTGTTCTTTAGGAAAGTGAAAATTAAAGTTTTGATCTTTAGGAAATTTAAAACTAAAGTTTCGTTCTTCAGTTAAGTCAAAACTCAAGTTTGGTTTTTCAGTGAAGTTGAAACTTAAGTTTTGTTATTCACAAAAATCAAAACCCATGTCTTGATCTTCAAGGAAATCAAAACTCAAGTTTTGGTATTTAGTGAAGTCAAAACTCAACTTTTTTTCTTTAGGAAAGTCAAAATTAAAGTTTTGATCTTCAGGAAATCTAAAACTGAAGTTTCGTTCTTCAGTGAAGTCAAAACTCAAGTTTGGTTTTTCAGTGAAGTTAAAACTAAAGTTTTGTTATTCACAAAAAACCAAACACATGTCTCGATATTCAGGGAAATCAAAACTCAAGTTTTGTTCTTCAGTGAAGTCAAAACTCAACTTTTGTTCTTTAGGAAAGTCAAAATTAATGTTTAGATCTTCAGGAAATTTAAAACTGAAGTTTCGTTCTTCAGTAAAATCAAAACTCAAGTTTGGTTTTTAAGTGAAGTTGAAACTCAAGTTTTGTTCTTCACAAAATTCAAAACATAGTTCTTAATCTTCAGGGAAATCAAAACTCAAGCTTTGTTCTTCAGTGAAGTCAAAACTCAACTTTTGTTCTTTAGGAATGTCAAAACTGAAATTTTGATCTTCAGGAAATTTAAAACAAGAGTTTCTTTCTTCACTGAAGTCAAAACTAAAGTTTGGTTTTTCAGTGAAGTTAAAACTTAAGTTTTGTTATTCACAAAAAACAAAACCCAAGTCTTCATCTTCCGGGAAATCAAAACTCAAGTTTTGTTCTTCAGTGAAATCAAAACTCAACTTTTGTTCTTTAGGAAAGTCAAAATTAAAGTTTTGATCTTCAGGAAATTTAAATCTGAAGTTTCGTTCTTCAGTGAAGTCAAAACTCAAGTTTGGTTTTTCAGTGAAGTTAAAACTGAAGTTTTGTTATTCACAAAAAAACAAAACCCATGTCTTGATCTTCAGGGAAATCAAAAATCAAGGTTTGTTCTTCAGTGAAGTCGAAACTCAACTTTTGTTCTTTAGGAAAGTCAAAATTAAAGTTTTGGTCTTCAGGAAATTGAAAACTGAGGTTTTGTTCTTCACTGAATTCAAAACTGATGTTTGGATTTTCAGTGAAGTTGAAACTCAAGTTTTGTTCTTCACAAAATTCAAAACTTAGGTCTTGATCTTCAGGGAAATCAAAACTCAAGTTTAGTTTTTCAGTGAATTCAAAACTCCACTTTTGTTCTTTAGGAAAGTCAAAACTGATGTTTTGATCTTCAGGAAATTTAAAACTGAAGTTTCGTTCTTCACTGAAGTAAAAAATCAAGTTTGGTTTTTATTGAAGTTAAAACTTTTGTTATTCACAAAAAACAAAACCCAAGTAACGATCTTCAGGGAAATCAAAACTCAAGTTTTGTTCTTTAGTGAAGTCAAAACTCCACTTTTGTTCTTTAGGAAAGTCAAAATTAGAGTTTTGATATTCAGGAAATTTCAAACTGAAGATTCGTTCTTCAGTGAAGTCAAAACTCAAAGTTTTATCTTCAGGGATGTCAGAACTCAAGTTTGTTTTTCAGTGAAGTCAAAACTCAACTTTTGATCTTTAGGAAAGTCAAAACTGAAGTTTTAATCTTCAGGAAATACCAAACTGAAGTTCCGTTCTTCAGTGAAATTAAAAATTAAGTTTTGTTTTTCATTGAAGTCAAAAGTCAAGTTTTGTGCTTCACAAAATTCAAAACTTAAGTCTTGATCTTCAGGGAAATCAAAACTCAAGTTTTGTTTTTCAGTGAAGTCAAAACTCAACTTTTGTTTTTTTGGACAGTCACAACTGAAGTTTTGATCTTCAGGAAATTTAAAACTGAAGTTTTGTTCTTCACTGAAGTGAAAACTCAAGTTTGGTTTTTCAGTGAAGTAAAAACTTAAATTTTGTTATTCACAAAAATCAAAACCCAAGTCTTCATCTTCCGGGAAATCAAAACTCAAGTTTTGTTCTTCAGTTAAATCAAAACTCAACTTTTGTTCTTTAGGAAAGTCAAAATTAGAGTTTTGATCTTCAGGAAATTTAAAACTGAAGTTTCGTTCTTCATTGGAGTCAAAACTCAAGTTTGGTTTTCAGTGAAGTTAAAACTTAAGTTTTGTTATTGACAAAAACCAAAACCCAAGTCTTGATCTTCCGGGAAATCAAAACTCAAGTTTTGTTCTTCAGTGAAGTCAAAACTCAACTTTTGTTCTTTAGGAAAGTCAAAATTAAAGTTTTGATCTTCAGGAAATTTAAAACTGAAGTTTCGTTCTTCAGTGAAGTCAAAACTCAAGTTTGGTTTTTCAGTGAAGTTGAAACTCAAGTTTTGTTCTTCACAAAATTCAAAACTTAGGTCTTGATCTTCAGGGAAATCAAAACTCAATCTTTGTTTTTCAGTGAAGTCAAAACTCAACTTTTGTTCTTTAGGAAAGTCAAAACTGAAGTTTTGATCTTCATGAAATTTAAAACTGGAGTTTCTTTCTTCACTGAAGTCAAAACTAAAGTTTGGTTTTTCAGTGAAGTTGAAAATCAAGTTTTGTTCTTCACAAAATTCAAAACTTAGGTCTTGATCTTCAGGGAAATTAAAACTCAAGTTTTGTTTTTAAGTGAAGTCAAAACTCAACTTTTGTTCTTTGGGAAAGTCAAAACTAAAGTTTTGATCTTTAGGAAATTCAAAACTGAAGTTTCTCTCTTCAGTGAAGTCAAAACTCAAGTTTAGTTTTTCAATGAAGTTAAAACTCAAGTTCTGTTCTTCAGAAAAGTCAAAACTTAAGTCTTGTTTTTCAGGGAAATCAAAACTCAAATTTTGTTTTTCAGTGAAGTCAAAACTCAACTTTTGTTCTTTAGGAAAGTCAAAACTGAAGTTTTGATTTTCAGGAAATTTAATCCCGAAGTTTTGTTCTTCATTGAGGTCAAAAATAAGGTTTGGTTTTTAAGTGAAGTTAAAACTTAAGTTTTGTTATTAACAAAAATCAAAACCCAAGTCTTGATCTTTATGGAAATCAAAACTCAAGTTTTATTCTTCAGTGAAGTCAAAACTCAACTTTTGTTCTTTAGGAAAGTGAAAATTAAAGTTTTGATCTTTAGGAAATTTAAAACTAAAGTTTCGTTCTTCAGTTAAGTCAAAACTCAAGTTTGGTTTTTCAGTGAAGTTGAAACTTAAGTTTTGTTATTCACAAAAATCAAAACCCATGTCTTGATCTTCAAGGAAATCAAAACGCAAGTTTTGGTCTTTAGTGAAATCAAAACTCAACTTTTTTTCTTTAGGAAAGTCAAAATTAAAGATTTGATCTTCAGGAAACCTAAAACTGAAGTTTCGTTCTTCAGTGAAGTCAAAACTCAAGTTTGGTTTTTCAGTGAAGTTAAAACTAAAGTTTTGTTATTCACAAAAAACCAAACACATGTCTCGATATTCAGGGAAATCAAAACTCAAGTTTTGTTCTTCAGTGAAGTCAAAACTCAACTTTTGTTCTTTAGGAAAGTCAAAATTAATGTTTTGATCTTCAGGAAATTTAAAACTGAAGTTTCGTTCTTCAGTGAAGTCAAAACTCTAGTTTGGGTTTTCAGTGAAGTTGAAACTCAAGTTTTGTTCTTCACAAAACTCAAAACATAGTTCTTAATCTTCAGGGAAATCAAAACTCAAGCTTTGTTCTTCAGTGAAGTCAAAACTCAACTTTTGTTCTTTAGGAATGTCAAAACTGAAGTTTTGATCTTCAGGAAATTTAAAACAGGAGTTTCTTTCTTCACTGAAGTCAAAACTAAAGTTTGGTTTTTCAGTGAAGTTAAAACTTAAGTTTTGTTATTCACAAAAAACAAAACCCAAGTCTTGATCTTCCGGGAAATCAAAACTCAAGTTTTGTTCTTCTGTGAAATCAAAACTCAACTTTTGTTCTTTAGGAAAGTCAAAATTAAAGTTTTGATCTTCAGGAAATTTAAAACTGAAGTTTCGTTCTTCATTGGAGTCAAAACTCAAGTTTAGTTTTTCAGTGAAGTTAAAACTTAAGTTTTGTTATTGACAAAAATCAAAACCCAAGTCTTGATCTTTAGGGAAGTCAAAACTCAAGTTTTGTTCTTCAGTGAAGTCAAAACTCAACTTTTGTTTTTTAGGAAAGTCAAAATTAAAGTTTTGATCTTCAGGAAATTTAAAACTGAAGTTTCGCTCTTCAGTGAAGTCAAAACTCAAGTTTGGTTTTTCAGTGAAGTTGAAACTCAAGTTTTGTTCTTCACAAAATTCAAAACTTAGGTCTTGATCTTCAGGGAAATCAAAACTCAATCTTTGTTTTTCAGTGAAGTCAAAACTCAACTTTTGTTCTTTAGGAAAGTCAAAACTGAAGTTTTGATCTTCATGAAATTTAAAACTGGAGTTTTTTTCTTCACTGAAGTCAAAACTAAAGATTGGTTTTTCAGTGAAGTTGAAACTCAAGTTTTGTTCTTCAAAAAATTCAAAACTTAGGTCTTGATCTTCAGGGAAATTAAAACTCAAGTTTTTTTTAAGTGAAGTCAAAACTCAACTTTTGTTCTTTGGGAAAGTCAAAACTAAAGTTTTGATCTTTAGGAAATTCAAAACTGAAGTTTCTCTCTTCAGTGAAGTCAAAACTCAAGTTTAGTTTTTCAGTGAAGTTAAAACTCAAGTTTTGTTCTTCAGAAAAGTCAAAACTTAAGTCTTGTTTTTCTGGGAAATAAAAACTCAAATTTTGTTTTTCAGTGAATGCAAAACTCAACTTTGTTCTTTTGGAAAGTCAAAACTGAAGTTTTGATTTTGAGGAAATTTAATACCAAAGTTTCGTTCTTCATTGAGGTCAAAAATAAGGTTTGGTTTTTAACTGAAGTTAAAACTTAAGTTTTGTTATTCACAAAAATCAAAACCCAAGTCTTGATCTTTAGGGAAATCAAAACTCAAGTTTTATTCTTCAGTGAAGTCAAAACTCAACTTTTGTTCATTCGGAAAGTCAAAATTAAAGTTTTGATCTTCAGGAAATTTAAATCTGAAGTTTCGTTCTTCAGTGAAGTCAAAACTCAAGTTTGGTTTTTCAGTAAAGTTAAAACTGAAGTTTTGTTATTAACAAAAAAACAAAACCCATGTCTTGATCTTCAGGGAAATCAAAAATCAAGGTTTGTTCTTCAGTGAAGTCAAAACTCAACTTTTGTTCTTTAGGAAAGTCAAAATTAAAGTTTTGGTCTTTAGGAAATTGAAAACTGAGGTTTTGTTCTTCATTGAATTCAAAACTGATGTTTGGATTTTCAGTGAAGTTGAAACTCAAGTTTTGTTCTTCACAAAATTCAAAACTTAGGTCTTGATCTTCAGGGAAATCAAAACTCAAGTTTAGTTTTTCAGTGAAGTCAAAACTCCACTTTTGTTCTTTAGGAAAGTCAAAACTGAAGTTTTGATCTTCAGGAAATTTAAAACTGAAGTTTCGTTCTTCACTGAAGTAAAAAATCAAGTTTGGTTTTTCACTGAAGTTAAAACTTTTGTTATTCACAAAAAACAAAACCCAAGTAACGATCTTCATTGAAATCAAAACTCAAGTTTTGTTCTTTAGTGAAGTCAAAACTCCACATTTGTTCTTTAGGAAAGTGAAAATTAAAGTTTTGATATTCAGGAAATTTAAAACTGAAGATTCGTTCTTCAGTGAAGTCAAAACTCAAAGGTTTATCTTCAGGGATGTCAGAACTCAAGTTTGTTTTTCAGTGAAGTCAAAACTCAACTTTTGATCTTTAGGAAAGTCAAAACTGAAGTTTTAATCTACAGGAAATACCAAACTGAAGTTCCGTTCTTCAGTGAAATTAAAAATTAAGTTTTGTTTTTCATTGAAGTCAAAACTCAAGTTTTGTGCTTCACAAAATTCAAAACTTAAGTCTTGATCTTCAGGGAAATCAAAACTCAAGTTTTGTTTTTCAGTGAAGTCAAAACTCAACTTTTGTTTTTTTGGACAGTCACAACTGAAGTTTTGATCTTCAGGAAATTTAAAACTGAAGTTTCGTTCTTCACTGAAGTCAAAACTCAAGTTTGGTTTTTCATTGAAGTAAAAACTTAAATTTTGTTATTCACAAAAATCAAAACCCAAGTCTTCACCTTCCGGGAAATCAAAACTCAAGTTTTGTTCTTCAGTTAAATCAAAACTCAACTTTTGTTCTTTAGGAAAGTCAAAATTAAAGTTTTGATCTTCAAGAAATTTTAAACTGAACTTTCGTTCTTCATTGGAGTCAAAACTCAAGTTTGGTTTTCAGTGAAGTTAAAACTTAAGTTTTGTTATTGACAAAAACCAAAACCCAAGTCTTGATCTTCCGGGAAATCAAAACTCAAGTTTTGTTCTTCAGTGAAGTCAAAACTCAACTTTTGTTCTTTAGGAAAGTCAAAATTAAAGTTTTGATCTTCAGGAAATTTAAAACTGAAGTTTCGTTCTTCAGTGAAGTCAAAACTCAAGTTTGGTTTTTCAGTGAAGTTGAAACTCAAGTTTTGTTCTTCACAAAATTCAAAACTTAGGTCTTGATCTTCAGGGAAATCAAAACTCAATCTTTGTTTTTCAGTGAAGTCAAAACTCAACTTTTGTTCTTTAGGAAAGTCAAAACTGAAGTTTTGATCTTCATGAAATTTAAAACTGGAGTTTCTTTCTTCACTGAAGTCAAAACTAAAGTTTGGTTTTTCAGTGAAGTTGAAACTCAAGTTTTGTTCTTCACAAAATTCAAAACTTAGGTCTTGATCTTCAGGGAAATTAAAACTCAAGTTTTGTTTTTAAGTGAAGTCAAAACTCAACTTTTGTTCTTTGGGAAAGTCAAAACTAAAGTTTTGATCTTCAGGAAATTTAAATCTGAAGTTTCGTTCTTCAGTGAAGTCAAAACTCAAGTTTGGTTTTTCAGTGAAGTTAAAACTGAAGTTTTGTTATTCACAAAAAAACAAAACCCATGTCTTGATCTTCAGGGAAATAAAAAATCAAGGTTTGTTCTTCAGCGAAGTCAAAACTCAACTTTTGTTCTTTAGGAAAGTCAAAATTAAAGTTTTGATCTTAAGGAAATTGAAAACTGAGGGTTTGTTCTTCACTGAATTCAAAACTGATGTTTGGATTTTCAGTGAAGTTGAAACTCAAGTTTTGTTCTTCACAAAATTCAAAACTTAGGTCTTGATCTTCAGGGAAATCAAAACTCAAGTTTAGTTTTTCAGTTAAGTTAAAATTCAAGTTCTGTTCTTCAGAAAAGTCAAAACTTAAGTCTTGTTTTTCAGGGAAATCAAAACTCAAATTTTGTTTTTCAGTGAAGTCAAAACTCAACTTTTGTTCTTTAGGAAAGTCAAAACAAAAGTTTTGATTTTCAGGAAATTTAATACCGAAGTTTTGTTCTTCATTGAGGTCAAAAATAAAGTTTGGTTTTTAAGTGAAGTTAAAACTTAAGTTTTGTTATTAATAAAAATCAAAACCCAAGTCTTGATCTTTATGGAAATCAAAACTCAAGTTTTATTCTTCATTGAAGTCAAAACTCAACTTTTGTTCTTTAGGAAAGTGAAAATTAAAGTTTTGATCTTTAGGAAATTTAAAACTAAAGTTTCGTTCTTCAGTTAAGTCAAAACTCAAGTTTGGTTTTTCAGTGAAGTTGAAACTTAAGTTTTGTTATTCACAAAAATCAAAACCCATGTCTTGATCTTCAAGGAAATCAAAACTCAAGTTTTGGTCTTTAGTGAAGTCAAAACTCAACTTTTTTTCTTTAGGAAAGTCAAAATTAAAGTTTTGATCTTCAGGAAATCTAAAACTGAAGTTTCGTTCTTCAGTGAAGTCAAAACTCAAGTTTGGTTTTTCAGTGAAGTTAAAACTAAAGTTTTGTTATTCACAAAAAACCAAACACATGTCTCGATATTCAGGGAAATCAAAACTCAAGTTTTGTTCTTCAGTGAAGTCAAAACTCAACTTTTGTTCTTTAGGAAAGTCAAAATTAATGTTTAGATCTTCAGGAAATTTAAAACTGAAGTTTCGTTCTTCAGTAAAATCAAAACTCAAGTTTGGTTTTTAAGTGAAGTTGAAACTCAAGTTTTGTTCTTCACAAAATTCAAAACATAGTTCCTAATCTTCAGGGAAATCAAAACTCAAGCTTTGTTCTTCAGTGAAGTCAAAACTCGACTTTTGTTCTTTAGGAATGTCAAAACTGAAATTTTGATCTTCAGGAAATTTAAAACAAGAGTTTCTTTCTTCACTGAAGTCAAAACTAAAGTTTGGTTTTTCAGTGAAGTTAAAACTTAAGTTTTGTTATTCACAAAAAACAAAACCCAAGTCTTCATCTTCCGGGAAATCAAAACTCAAGTTTTGTTCTTCAGTGAAATCAAAACTCAACTTTTGTTCTTTAGGAAAGTCAAAATTAAAGTTTTGATCTTCAGGAAATTTAAATCTGAAGTTTCGTTCTTCAGTGAAGTCAAAACTCAAGTTTGGTTTTTCAGTGAAGTTAAAACTGAAGTTTTGTTATTCACAAAAAAACAAAACCCATGTCTTGATCTTCAGGGAAATCAAAAATCAAGGTTTGTTCTTCAGTGAAGTCGAAACTCAACTTTTGTTCTTTAGGAAAGTCAAAATTAAAGTTTTGGTCTTCAGAAAATTGAAAACTGAGGTTTTGTTCTTCATTGAATTCAAAACTGATGTTTGGATTTTCAGTGAAGTTGAAACTCAAGTTTTGTTCTTCACAAAAATCAAAACTTAGGTCTTGATCTTCAGGGAAATCAAAACTCAAGTTTAGTTTTTCAGTGAATTCAAAACTCCACTTTTGTTCTTTAGGAAAGTCAAAACTGATGTTTTGATCTTCAGGAAATTTAAAACTGAAGTTTCGTTCTTCACTGAAGTAAAAAATCAAGTTTGGTTTTTATTGAAGTTAAAACTTTTGTTATTCACAAAAAACAAAACCCAAGTAACGATCTTCAGGGAAATCAAAACTCAAGTTTTGTTCTTTAGTGAAGTCAAAACTCCACTTTTGTTCTTTAGGAAAGTCAAAATTAAAGTTTTGATATTCAGGAAATTTCAAACTGAAGATTCGTTCTTCAGTGAAGTCAAAACTCAAAGTTTTATCTTCAGGGATGTCAGAACTCAAGTTTGTTTTTCAGTGAAGTCAAAACTCAACTTTTGATCTTTAGGAAAGTCAAAACTGAAGTTTTAATCTTCAGGAAATACCAAACTGAAGTTCCGTTCTTCAGTGAAATTAAAAATTAAGTTTTGTTTTTCATTGAAGTCAAAAGTCAAGTTTTGTGCTTCACAAAATTCAAAACTTAAGTCTTGATATTCAGGGAAATCAAAACTCAAGTTTGGTTTTTCAGTGAAGTAAAAACTTAAATTTTGTTATTCACAAAAATCAAAACCCAAGTCTTCATCTTCCGGGAAATCAAAACTCAAGTTTTGTTCTTCAGTGAAATCAAAACTCAACTTTTGTTCTTTAGGAAAGTCAAAATTAGAGTTTTGATCTTCAGGAAATTTAAAACTGAAGTTTCGTTCTTCATTGGAGTCAAAACTCAAGTTTGGTTTTCAGTGAAGTTAAAACTTAAGTTTTGTTATTGACAAAAACCAAAACCCAAGTCTTGATCTTCAGGGAAATTAAAACTCAAGTTTTGTTTTTAAGTGAAGTCAAAACTCAACTTTTGTTCTTTGGGAAAGTCAAAACTAAAGTTTTGATCTTTAGGAAATTCAAAACTGAAGTTTCTCTCTTCAGTTAAGTCAAAACTCAAGTTTAGTTTTTCAGTGAAGTTAAAACTCAAGTTCTGTTCTTCAGAAAAGTCAAAACTTAAGTCTTGTTTTTCAGGGAAATCAAAACTCAAATTTTGTTTTTCAGTGAATGCAAAACTCAACTTTTGTTCTTTAGGAAAGTCAAAACTGAAGTTTTGATTTTGAGTAAATTTAATACCAAAGTTTCGTTCTTCATTGAGGTCAAAAATAAGTTTTGGTTTTTAACTGAAGTTAAAACTTAAGTTTTGTTATTCACAAAAATCAAAACCCAAGTCTTGATCTTTAGGGAAATCAAAACTCAAGTTTTATTCTTCAGTGAAGTCAAAACTCAACTTTTGTTCATTCGGAAAGTCAAAATTAAAGTTTTGATCTTCAGGAAATTTAAATATGAAGTTTCGTTCTTCAGTGAAGTCAAAACTCAAGTTTGGTTTTTCAGTGAAGTTAAAACTGAAATTTTGTTATTAACAAAAAACAAAACCCATGTCTTGATCTTCAGGGAAATAAAAAATCAAGGTTTGTTCTTCAGTGAAGTCAAAACTCAACTTTTGTTCTTTAGGAAAGTCAAAATTAAAGTTTTGATCTTAAGGAAATTGAAAACTGAGGGTTTGTTCTTCATTGAATTCAAAACTGATGTTTGGATTTTCAGTGAAGTTGAAACTCAAGTTTTGTTCTTCACAAAATTCAAAACTTAGGTCTTGATCTTCAGGGAAATCAAAACTCAAGTTTAGTTTTTCAGTTAAGTTAAAACTCAAGTTCTGTTCTTCAGAAAAGTCAAAACTTAAGTCTTGTTTTTCAGGGAAATCAAAACTCAAATTTTGTTTTTCAGTGAAGTCAAAACTCAACTTTTGTTCTTTAGGAAAGTCAAAACTGAAGTTTTGATTTTCAGGAAATTTAATCCCGAAGTTTTGTTCTTCATTGAGGTCAAAAATAAGGTTTGGTTTTTAAGTGAAGTTAAAACTTAAGTTTTGTTATTAACAAAAATCAAAACCCAAGTCTTGATCTTTATGGAAATCAAAACTCAAGTTTTATTCTTCAGTGAAGTCAAAACTCAACTTTTGTTCTTTAGGAAAGTGAAAATTAAAGTTTTGATCTTTAGGAAATTTAAAACTAAAGTTTCGTTCTTCAGTTAAGTCAAAACTCAAGTTTGGTTTTTCAGTGAAGTTGAAACTTAAGTTTTGTTATTCACAAAAATCAAAACCCATGTCTTGATCTTCAAGGAAATCAAAACTCAAGTTTTGGTCTTTAGTGAAGTCAAAACTCAACTTTTTTTCTTTAGGAAAGTCAAAATTAAAGTTTTGATCTTCAGGAAACCTAAAACTGAAGTTTCGTTCTTCAGTGAAGTCAAAACCCAAGTTTGGTTTTTCAGTGAAGTTAAAACTAAAGTTTTGTTATTCACAAAAAAACAAACACATGTCTCGATATTCAGGGAAATCAAAACTCAAGTTTTGTTCTTCAGTGAAGTCAAAACTCAACTTTTGTTCTTTAGGAAAGTCAAAATTAATGTTTTGATCTTCAGGAAATTTAAAATTGAAGTTTCGTTCTTCAGTAAAGTCAAAACTCAAGTTTGGGTTTTCAGTGAAGTTGAAACTCAAGTTTTGTTCTTCACAAAATTCAAAACATATTTCTTAATCATCAGGGAAATCAAAACTCAATCTTTGTTCTTCAGTGAAGTCAAAACTCAACTTTTGTTCTTTAGGAATGTCAAAACTGAAGTTTTGATCTTCAGGAAATTTAAAACAGGAGTTTCTTTCTTCACTGAAGTCAAAACTAAAGTTTGGTTTTTCAGTGAAGTTAAAACTTAAGTTTTGTTATTCACAAAAAACAAAACCCAAGTCTTCATCTTCCGGGAAATCAAAACTCAAGTTTTGTTCTTCAGTGAAATCAAAACTCAACTTTTGTTCTTTAGGAAAGTCAAAATTAAAGTTTTGATCTTCAGGAAATTTAAAACTGAAGTTTCGTTCTTCATTGGAGTCAAAACTCAAGTTTAGTTTTTCAGTGAAGTTAAAACTTAAGTTTTGTTATTGACAAAAATCAAAACCCAAGTCTTGATCTTTAGGGAAATCAAAACTCAAGTTTTGTTCTTTAGGAAAGTCAAAACTGAAGTTTTGATCTTCATGAAATTTAAAACTGGAGTTTCTTTCTTCACTGAAGTCAAAACTAAAGATTGGTTTTTCAGTGAAGTTGAAACTCAAGTTTTGTTCTTCAAAAAATTCAAAACTTAGGTCTTGATCTTCAGGGAAATTAAAACTCAAGTTTTGTTTTTAAGTGAAGTCAAAACTCAACTTTTGTTCTTTGGGAAAGTCAAAACTAAAGTTTTGATCTTTAGGAAATTCAAAACTGAAGTTTCTCTCTTCAGTGAAGTCAAAACTCAAGTTTAGTTTTTCAGTGAAGTTAAAACTCAAGTTCTGTTCTTCAGAAAAGTCAAAACTTAAGTCTTGTTTTTCTGGGAAATAAAAACTAAAATTTTGTTTTTCAGTGAATGCAAAACTCAACTTTTGTTCTTTAGGAAAGTCAAAACTGAAGTTTTGATTTTGAGGAAATTTAATACCAAAGTTTCGTTCTTCATTGAGGTCAAGAATAAGGTTTGGTTTTTAACTGAAGTTAAAACTTAAGTTTTGTTATTCACAAAAATTAAAACCCAAGTCTTGATCTTTAGGGAAATCAAAACTCAAGTTTTATTCTTCAGTGAAGTCAAAACTCAACTTTTGTTCATTCGGAAAGTCAAAATTAAAGTTTTGATCTTCAGGAAATTTAAATCTGAAGTTTCGTTCTTCAGTGAAGTCAAAACTCAAGTTTGGTTTTTCAGTGAAGTTGAAACTTAAGTTTTGTTATTCACAAAAATCAAAACCCATGTCTTGATCTTCAAGGAAATCAAAACTCAAGTTTTGGTATTTAGTAAAGTCAAAACTCAACTTTTGTTCTTTAGGAAAGTCAAAATTAAAGTTTTGATCTTCAGGAAATCTAAAACTAAAGTTTCGTTCTTCAGTGAAGTCAAAACTCAAGTTTGGTTTTTCAGTGAAGTTAAAACTAAAGTTTTGTTATTCACAAAAAAACAAACACATGTCTCGATCTTCAGGGAAATCAAAACTCAAGTTTTGTTCTTCAGTGAAGTCAAAACTCAACTTTTGTTCTTTAGGAAAGTCAAAATTAATGTTTTGATCTTCAGGAAATTTAAAACTGAAGTTTCGTTCTACAGGAAAGTCAAAACTCAAGTTTGGTTTTTCAGTGAAGTTGAACCTCATGTTTTGTTCTTCACAAAATTCAAAACATAGTTCTTAATCTTCAGGGAAATCAAAACTCAAGCTTTGTTCTTCAGTGAAGTCAAAACTCAACTTTTGTTCTTTAGGAATGTCAAAACTGAAGTTTTGATCTTCAGGAAATTTAAAACTGAAGTTTGGTTCTTCACTGAAGTGAAAACTCAAGTTTGGTTTTTCAGTGAAGTAAAAACTTAAATTTTGTTATTCACAAAAATCAAAACCCAAGTCTTCATCTTTCGGGAAATCAAAACTCAAGTTTTGTTCTTCAGTGAAATCAAAACTCAACTTTTGTTCTTTAGGAAAGTCAAAATTAGAGTTTTGATCTTCAGGAAATTTAAAACTGAAGTTTCGTTCTTCATTGGAGCCAAAACTCAAGTTTGGTTTTCAGTGAAGTTAAAACTTCAGTTTTGTTATTGACAAAAACCAAAACCCAAGTCTTGATCTTCTGGGAAATCAAAACTCAAGTTTTGTTCTTCAGTGAAGTCAAAACTCAACTTTTGTTCTTTAGGAAAGTCAAAATTAAAGTTTTGATCTTCAGGAAATTTAAAACTGAAGTTTCGTTCTTCAGTGAAGTCAAAACTCAAGTTTGGTTTTTCAGTGAAGTTGAAACTCAAGTTTTGTTCTTCACAAAATTCAAAACTTAGGTCTTGATCTTCAGGGAAATCAAAACTCAATCTTTGTTTTTCAGTGAAGTCAAAACTCAACTTTTGTTCTTTAGGAAAGTCAAAACTGAAGTTTTGATCTTCATGAAATTTAAAACTGGAGTTTCTTTCTTCACTGAAGTCAAAACTAAAGTTTGGTTTTTCAGTGAAGTTGAAAATCAAGTTTTGTTCTTCACAAAATTCAAAACTTAGGTCTTGATCTTCAGGGAAATTAAAACTCAAGTTTTGTTTTTAAGTGAAGTCAAAACTCAACTTTTGTTCTTTGGGAAAGTCAAAACTAAAGTTTTGATCTTTAGGAAATTCAAAACTGAAGTTTCTCTCTTCAGTGAAGTCAAAACTCAAGTTTAGTTTTTCAATGAAGTTAAAACTCAAGTTCTGTTCTTCAGAAAAGTCAAAACTTAAGTCTTGTTTTTCAGGGAAATCAAAACTCAAATTTTGTTTTTCAGTGAATGCAAAACTCAACTTTTGTTCTTTAGGAAAGTCAAAATTAATGTTTTGATCTTCAGGAAATTTAAAACTGAAGTTTCGTTCTTCAGTAAAGTCAAAACTCAAGTTTGGTTTTTAAGTGAAGTTGAAACTCAAGTTTTGTTCTTCACAAAATGCAAAACATAGTTCTTAATCTTCAGGGAAATCAAAACTCAAGCTTTGTTCTTCAGTGAAGTCAAAACTCAACTTTTGTTCTTTAGGAAAGTCAAAACTGAAGTTTTGATCTTCATGAAATTTAAAACTGGAGTTTCTTTCTTCACTGAAGTCAAAACTAAAGTTTGGTTTTTCAGTGAAGTTGAAACTCAAGTTTTGTTCTTCACAAAATTCAAAACTTAGGTCTTGATCTTCAGGGAAATTAAAACTCAAGTTTTGTTTTTAAGTGAAGTCAAAACTCAACTTTTGTTCTTTGGGAAAGTCAAAACTAAAGTTTTGATCTTCAGGAAATTTAAATCTGAAGTTTCGTTCTTCAGTGAAGTCAAAACTCAAGTTTGGTTTTTCAGTGAAGTTAAAACTGAAGTTTTGTTATTCACAAAAAAACAAAACCCATGTCTTGATCTTCAGGGAAATAAAAAATCAAGGTTTGTTCTTCAGCGAAGTCAAAACTCAACTTTTGTTCTTTAGGAAAGTCAAAATTAAAGTTTTGATCTTAAGGAAATTGAAAACTGAGGGTTTGTTCTTCACTGAATTCAAAACTGATGTTTGGATTTTCAGTGAAGTTGAAACTCAAGTTTTGTTCTTCACAAAATTCAAAACTTAGGTCTTGATCTTCAGGGAAATCAAAACTCAAGTTTAGTTTTTCAGTTAAGTTAAAATTCAAGTTCTGTTCTTCAGAAAAGTCAAAACTTAAGTCTTGTTTTTCAGGGAAATCAAAACTCAAATTTTGTTTTTCAGTGAAGTCAAAACTCAACTTTTGTTCTTTAGGAAAGTCAAAACAAAAGTTTTGATTTTCAGGAAATTTAATACCGAAGTTTTGTTCTTCATTGAGGTCAAAAATAAAGTTTGGTTTTTAAGTGAAGTTAAAACTTAAGTTTTGTTATTAATAAAAATCAAAACCCAAGTCTTGATCTTTATGGAAATCAAAACTCAAGTTTTATTCTTCATTGAAGTCAAAACTCAACTTTTGTTCTTTAGGAAAGTGAAAATTAAAGTTTTGATCTTTAGGAAATTTAAAACTAAAGTTTCGTTCTTCAGTTAAGTCAAAACTCAAGTTTGGTTTTTCAGTGAAGTTGAAACTTAAGTTTTGTTATTCACAAAAATCAAAACCCATGTCTTGATCTTCAAGGAAATCAAAACTCAAGTTTTGGTCTTTAGTGAAGTCAAAACTCAACTTTTTTTCTTTAGGAAAGTCAAAATTAAAGTTTTGATCTTCAGGAAATCTAAAACTGAAGTTTCGTTCTTCAGTGAAGTCAAAACTCAAGTTTGGTTTTTCAGTGAAGTTAAAACTAAAGTTTTGTTATTCACAAAAAACCAAACACATGTCTCGATATTCAGGGAAATCAAAACTCAAGTTTTGTTCTTCAGTGAAGTCAAAACTCAACTTTTGTTCTTTAGGAAAGTCAAAATTAATGTTTAGATCTTCAGGAAATTTAAAACTGAAGTTTCGTTCTTCAGTAAAATCAAAACTCAAGTTTGGTTTTTAAGTGAAGTTGAAACTCAAGTTTTGTTCTTCACAAAATTCAAAACATAGTTCCTAATCTTCAGGGAAATCAAAACTCAAGCTTTGTTCTTCAGTGAAGTCAAAACTCGACTTTTGTTCTTTAGGAATGTCAAAACTGAAATTTTGATCTTCAGGAAATTTAAAACAAGAGTTTCTTTCTTCACTGAAGTCAAAACTAAAGTTTGGTTTTTCAGTGAAGTTAAAACTTAAGTTTTGTTATTCACAAAAAACAAAACCCAAGTCTTCATCTTCCGGGAAATCAAAACTCAAGTTTTGTTCTTCAGTGAAATCAAAACTCAACTTTTGTTCTTTAGGAAAGTCAAAATTAAAGTTTTGATCTTCAGGAAATTTAAATCTGAAGTTTCGTTCTTCAGTGAAGTCAAAACTCAAGTTTGGTTTTTCAGTGAAGTTAAAACTGAAGTTTTGTTATTCACAAAAAAACAAAACCCATGTCTTGATCTTCAGGGAAATCAAAAATCAAGGTTTGTTCTTCAGTGAAGTCGAAACTCAACTTTTGTTCTTTAGGAAAGTCAAAATTAAAGTTTTGGTCTTCAGAAAATTGAAAACTGAGGTTTTGTTCTTCATTGAATTCAAAACTGATGTTTGGATTTTCAGTGAAGTTGAAACTCAAGTTTTGTTCTTCACAAAAATCAAAACTTAGGTCTTGATCTTCAGGGAAATCAAAACTCAAGTTTAGTTTTTCAGTGAATTCAAAACTCCACTTTTGTTCTTTAGGAAAGTCAAAACTGATGTTTTGATCTTCAGGAAATTTAAAACTGAAGTTTCGTTCTTCACTGAAGTAAAAAATCAAGTTTGGTTTTTATTGAAGTTAAAACTTTTGTTATTCACAAAAAACAAAACCCAAGTAACGATCTTCAGGGAAATCAAAACTCAAGTTTTGTTCTTTAGTGAAGTCAAAACTCCACTTTTGTTCTTTAGGAAAGTCAAAATTAAAGTTTTGATATTCAGGAAATTTCAAACTGAAGATTCGTTCTTCAGTGAAGTCAAAACTCAAAGTTTTATCTTCAGGGATGTCAGAACTCAAGTTTGTTTTTCAGTGAAGTCAAAACTCAACTTTTGATCTTTAGGAAAGTCAAAACTGAAGTTTTAATCTTCAGGAAATACCAAACTGAAGTTCCGTTCTTCAGTGAAATTAAAAATTAAGTTTTGTTTTTCATTGAAGTCAAAAGTCAAGTTTTGTGCTTCACAAAATTCAAAACTTAAGTCTTGATATTCAGGGAAATCAAAACTCAAGTTTGGTTTTTCAGTGAAGTAAAAACTTAAATTTTGTTATTCACAAAAATCAAAACCCAAGTCTTCATCTTCCGGGAAATCAAAACTCAAGTTTTGTTCTTCAGTGAAATCAAAACTCAACTTTTGTTCTTTAGGAAAGTCAAAATTAGAGTTTTGATCTTCAGGAAATTTAAAACTGAAGTTTCGTTCTTCATTGGAGTCAAAACTCAAGTTTGGTTTTCAGTGAAGTTAAAACTTAAGTTTTGTTATTGACAAAAACCAAAACCCAAGTCTTGATCTTCCGGGAAATCAAAACTCAAGTTTTGTTCTTCAGTGAAGTCAAAACTCAACTTTTGTTCTTTAGGAAAGTCAAAATTAAAGTTTTGATCTTCAGGAAATTTAAAACTGAAGTTTCGTTCTTCAGTGAAGTCAAAACTCAAGTTTGGTTTTTCAGTGAAGTTGAAACTCAAGTTTTGTTCTTCACAAAATTCAAAACTTAGGTCTTGATCTTCAGGGAAATCAAAACTCAATCTTTGTTTTTCAGTGAAGTCAAAACTCAACTTTTGTTCTTTAGGAAAGTCAAAACTGAAGTTTTGATCTTCATGAAATTTAAAACTGGAGTTTCTTTCTTCACTGAAGTCAAAACTAAAGTTTGGTTTTTCAGTGAAGTTGAAAATCAAGTTTTGTTCTTCACAAAATTCAAAACTTAGGTCTTGATCTTCAGGGAAATTAAAACTCAAGTTTTGTTTTTAAGTGAAGTCAAAACTCAACTTTTGTTCTTTGGGAAAGTCAAAACTAAAGTTTTGATCTTTAGGAAATTCAAAACTGAAGTTTCTCTCTTCAGTTAAGTCAAAACTCAAGTTTAGTTTTTCAGTGAAGTTAAAACTCAAGTTCTGTTCTTCAGAAAAGTCAAAACTTAAGTCTTGTTTTTCAGGGAAATCAAAACTCAAATTTTGTTTTTCAGTGAATGCAAAACTCAACTTTTGTTCTTTAGGAAAGTCAAAACTGAAGTTTTGATTTTGAGTAAATTTAATACCAAAGTTTCGTTCTTCATTGAGGTCAAAAATAAGTTTTGGTTTTTAACTGAAGTTAAAACTTAAGTTTTGTTATTCACAAAAATCAAAACCCAAGTCTTGATCTTTAGGGAAATCAAAACTCAAGTTTTATTCTTCAGTGAAGTCAAAACTCAACTTTTGTTCATTCGGAAAGTCAAAATTAAAGTTTTGATCTTCAGGAAATTTAAATATGAAGTTTCGTTCTTCAGTGAAGTCAAAACTCAAGTTTGGTTTTTCAGTGAAGTTAAAACTGAAATTTTGTTATTAACAAAAAACAAAACCCATGTCTTGATCTTCAGGGAAATAAAAAATCAAGGTTTGTTCTTCAGTGAAGTCAAAACTCAACTTTTGTTCTTTAGGAAAGTCAAAATTAAAGTTTTGATCTTAAGGAAATTGAAAACTGAGGGTTTGTTCTTCATTGAATTCAAAACTGATGTTTGGATTTTCAGTGAAGTTGAAACTCAAGTTTTGTTCTTCACAAAATTCAAAACTTAGGTCTTGATCTTCAGGGAAATCAAAACTCAAGTTTAGTTTTTCAGTTAAGTTAAAACTCAAGTTCTGTTCTTCAGAAAAGTCAAAACTTAAGTCTTGTTTTTCAGGGAAATCAAAACTCAAATTTTGTTTTTCAGTGAAGTCAAAACTCAACTTTTGTTCTTTAGGAAAGTCAAAACTGAAGTTTTGATTTTCAGGAAATTTAATCCCGAAGTTTTGTTCTTCATTGAGGTCAAAAATAAGGTTTGGTTTTTAAGTGAAGTTAAAACTTAAGTTTTGTTATTAACAAAAATCAAAACCCAAGTCTTGATCTTTATGGAAATCAAAACTCAAGTTTTATTCTTCAGTGAAGTCAAAACTCAACTTTTGTTCTTTAGGAAAGTGAAAATTAAAGTTTTGATCTTTAGGAAATTTAAAACTAAAGTTTCGTTCTTCAGTTAAGTCAAAACTCAAGTTTGGTTTTTCAGTGAAGTTGAAACTTAAGTTTTGTTATTCACAAAAATCAAAACCCATGTCTTGATCTTCAAGGAAATCAAAACTCAAGTTTTGGTCTTTAGTGAAGTCAAAACTCAACTTTTTTTCTTTAGGAAAGTCAAAATTAAAGTTTTGATCTTCAGGAAACCTAAAACTGAAGTTTCGTTCTTCAGTGAAGTCAAAACCCAAGTTTGGTTTTTCAGTGAAGTTAAAACTAAAGTTTTGTTATTCACAAAAAAACAAACACATGTCTCGATATTCAGGGAAATCAAAACTCAAGTTTTGTTCTTCAGTGAAGTCAAAACTCAACTTTTGTTCTTTAGGAAAGTCAAAATTAATGTTTTGATCTTCAGGAAATTTAAAATTGAAGTTTCGTTCTTCAGTAAAGTCAAAACTCAAGTTTGGGTTTTCAGTGAAGTTGAAACTCAAGTTTTGTTCTTCACAAAATTCAAAACATATTTCTTAATCATCAGGGAAATCAAAACTCAATCTTTGTTCTTCAGTGAAGTCAAAACTCAACTTTTGTTCTTTAGGAATGTCAAAACTGAAGTTTTGATCTTCAGGAAATTTAAAACAGGAGTTTCTTTCTTCACTGAAGTCAAAACTAAAGTTTGGTTTTTCAGTGAAGTTAAAACTTAAGTTTTGTTATTCACAAAAAACAAAACCCAAGTCTTCATCTTCCGGGAAATCAAAACTCAAGTTTTGTTCTTCAGTGAAATCAAAACTCAACTTTTGTTCTTTAGGAAAGTCAAAATTAAAGTTTTGATCTTCAGGAAATTTAAAACTGAAGTTTCGTTCTTCATTGGAGTCAAAACTCAAGTTTAGTTTTTCAGTGAAGTTAAAACTTAAGTTTTGTTATTGACAAAAATCAAAACCCAAGTCTTGATCTTTAGGGAAATCAAAACTCAAGTTTTGTTCTTTAGGAAAGTCAAAACTGAAGTTTTGATCTTCATGAAATTTAAAACTGGAGTTTCTTTCTTCACTGAAGTCAAAACTAAAGATTGGTTTTTCAGTGAAGTTGAAACTCAAGTTTTGTTCTTCAAAAAATTCAAAACTTAGGTCTTGATCTTCAGGGAAATTAAAACTCAAGTTTTGTTTTTAAGTGAAGTCAAAACTCAACTTTTGTTCTTTGGGAAAGTCAAAACTAAAGTTTTGATCTTTAGGAAATTCAAAACTGAAGTTTCTCTCTTCAGTGAAGTCAAAACTCAAGTTTAGTTTTTCAGTGAAGTTAAAACTCAAGTTCTGTTCTTCAGAAAAGTCAAAACTTAAGTCTTGTTTTTCTGGGAAATAAAAACTAAAATTTTGTTTTTCAGTGAATGCAAAACTCAACTTTTGTTCTTTAGGAAAGTCAAAACTGAAGTTTTGATTTTGAGGAAATTTAATACCAAAGTTTCGTTCTTCATTGAGGTCAAGAATAAGGTTTGGTTTTTAACTGAAGTTAAAACTTAAGTTTTGTTATTCACAAAAATTAAAACCCAAGTCTTGATCTTTAGGGAAATCAAAACTCAAGTTTTATTCTTCAGTGAAGTCAAAACTCAACTTTTGTTCATTCGGAAAGTCAAAATTAAAGTTTTGATCTTCAGGAAATTTAAATCTGAAGTTTCGTTCTTCAGTGAAGTCAAAACTCAAGTTTGGTTTTTCAGTGAAGTTGAAACTTAAGTTTTGTTATTCACAAAAATCAAAACCCATGTCTTGATCTTCAAGGAAATCAAAACTCAAGTTTTGGTATTTAGTAAAGTCAAAACTCAACTTTTGTTCTTTAGGAAAGTCAAAATTAAAGTTTTGATCTTCAGGAAATCTAAAACTAAAGTTTCGTTCTTCAGTGAAGTCAAAACTCAAGTTTGGTTTTTCAGTGAAGTTAAAACTAAAGTTTTGTTATTCACAAAAAAACAAACACATGTCTCGATCTTCAGGGAAATCAAAACTCAAGTTTTGTTCTTCAGTGAAGTCAAAACTCAACTTTTGTTCTTTAGGAAAGTCAAAATTAATGTTTTGATCTTCAGGAAATTTAAAACTGAAGTTTCGTTCTACAGGAAAGTCAAAACTCAAGTTTGGTTTTTCAGTGAAGTTGAACCTCATGTTTTGTTCTTCACAAAATTCAAAACATAGTTCTTAATCTTCAGGGAAATCAAAACTCAAGCTTTGTTCTTCAGTGAAGTCAAAACTCAACTTTTGTTCTTTAGGAATGTCAAAACTGAAGTTTTGATCTTCAGGAAATTTAAAACTGAAGTTTGGTTCTTCACTGAAGTGAAAACTCAAGTTTGGTTTTTCAGTGAAGTAAAAACTTAAATTTTGTTATTCACAAAAATCAAAACCCAAGTCTTCATCTTTCGGGAAATCAAAACTCAAGTTTTGTTCTTCAGTGAAATCAAAACTCAACTTTTGTTCTTTAGGAAAGTCAAAATTAGAGTTTTGATCTTCAGGAAATTTAAAACTGAAGTTTCGTTCTTCATTGGAGCCAAAACTCAAGTTTGGTTTTCAGTGAAGTTAAAACTTCAGTTTTGTTATTGACAAAAACCAAAACCCAAGTCTTGATCTTCTGGGAAATCAAAACTCAAGTTTTGTTCTTCAGTGAAGTCAAAACTCAACTTTTGTTCTTTAGGAAAGTCAAAATTAAAGTTTTGATCTTCAGGAAATTTAAAACTGAAGTTTCGTTCTTCAGTGAAGTCAAAACTCAAGTTTGGTTTTTCAGTGAAGTTGAAACTCAAGTTTTGTTCTTCACAAAATTCAAAACTTAGGTCTTGATCTTCAGGGAAATCAAAACTCAATCTTTGTTTTTCAGTGAAGTCAAAACTCAACTTTTGTTCTTTAGGAAAGTCAAAACTGAAGTTTTGATCTTCATGAAATTTAAAACTGGAGTTTCTTTCTTCACTGAAGTCAAAACTAAAGTTTGGTTTTTCAGTGAAGTTGAAAATCAAGTTTTGTTCTTCACAAAATTCAAAACTTAGGTCTTGATCTTCAGGGAAATTAAAACTCAAGTTTTGTTTTTAAGTGAAGTCAAAACTCAACTTTTGTTCTTTGGGAAAGTCAAAACTAAAGTTTTGATCTTTAGGAAATTCAAAACTGAAGTTTCTCTCTTCAGTGAAGTCAAAACTCAAGTTTAGTTTTTCAATGAAGTTAAAACTCAAGTTCTGTTCTTCAGAAAAGTCAAAACTTAAGTCTTGTTTTTCAGGGAAATCAAAACTCAAATTTTGTTTTTCAGTGAATGCAAAACTCAACTTTTGTTCTTTAGGAAAGTCAAAATTAATGTTTTGATCTTCAGGAAATTTAAAACTGAAGTTTCGTTCTTCAGTAAAGTCAAAACTCAAGTTTGGTTTTTAAGTGAAGTTGAAACTCAAGTTTTGTTCTTCACAAAATGCAAAACATAGTTCTTAATCTTCAGGGAAATCAAAACTCAAGCTTTGTTCTTCAGTGAAGTCAAAACTCAACTTTTGTTCTTTAGGAATGTCAAAACTGAAGTTTTGATCTTCAGGAAATTTAAAACAGGAGTTTCTTTCTTCACTGAAGTCAAAACTAAAGTTTGGTTTTTCAGTGAAGTTAAAACTTAAGTTTTGTTATTCACAAAAAACAAAACCCAAGTCTTCATCTTCCGGGAAATCAAAACTCAAGTTTTGTTCTTCAGTGAAATCAAAACTCAACTTTTGTTCTTTAGGAAAGTCAAAATTAAAGTTTTGATCTTCAGGAAATTTAAAACTGAAGTTTCGTTCTTCAGTGAAGTCAAAACTCAAGTTTGGTTTTTCAGTGAAGTTAAAACTGAAGTTTTGTTATTAACAAAAAAACAAAACCCATGTCTTGATCTTCAGGGAAATAAAAAATCAAGGTTTGTTCTTCAGTGAAGTCCAAACTCAACTTTTGTTCTTTAGGAAAGTCAAAATTAAAGTTTTGGTCTTCAGGAAATTGAAAACTGAGGTTTTGTTCTTCACTGAATTCAAAACTGATGTTTGGATTTTCAGTGAAGTTGAAACTCAAGTTTTGTTCTTCACAAAATTCAAAACTTAGGTCTTGATCTTCAGGGAAATCAAAACTCAAGTTTAGTTTTTCAGTGAATTCAAAACTCCACTTTTGTTCTTTAGGAAAGTCAAAACTGAAGTTTTGATCTTCAGGAAATTTAAAACTGAAGTTTCGTTCTTCACTGAAGTAAAAAATCAAGTTTGGTTTTTCATTGAAGTTAAAACTTTTGTTATTCACAAAAAACAAAACCCAAGTAACGATCTTCAGGGAAATCAAAACTCAAGTTTTGTTCTTTAGTGAAGTCAAAACTCCACTTTTGTTCTTTAGGAAAGTCAAAATTAAAGTTTTGATATTCAGGAAATTTAAAACTGAAGATTCGTTCTTCAGTGAAGTCAAAACTCAAAGTTTTATCTTCAGGGATGTCAGAACTCAAGTTTGTTTTTCAGTGAAGTCAAAACTCAACTTTTGATCTTTAGGAAAGTCAAAACTGAAGTTTTAATCTCCAGGAAATACCAAACTGAAGTTCCGTTCTTCAGTGAAATTAAAAATTAAGTTTTGTTTTTCATTGAAGTCAAAAGTCAAGTTTTGTGCTTCACAAAATTCAAAACTTAAGTCTTGATCTTCAGGGAAATCAAAACTCAAGTTTTGTTTTTCAGTGAAGTCAAAACTCAACTTTTGTTTTTTTGGACAGTCACAACTGAAGTTTTGATCTTCAGGAAATTTAAAACTGAAGTTTTGTTCTTCACTGAAGTGAAAACTCAAGTTTGGTTTTTCAGTGAAGTAAAAACTTAAATTTTGTTATTCACAAAAATCAAAACCCAAGTCTTCATCTTCCGGGAAATCAAAACTCAAGTTTTGTTCTTCAGTGAAATCAAAACTCAACTTTTGTTCTTTAGGAAAGTCAAAATTAGAGTTTTGATCTTCAGGAAATTTAAAACTGAAGTTTCGTTCTTCATTGGAGTCAAAACTCAAGTTTGGTTTTCAGTGAAGTTAAAACTTAAGTTTTGTTATTGACAAAAACCAAAACCCAAGTCTTGATCTTCCGGGAAATCAAAACTCAAGTTTTGTTCTTCAGTGAAGTCAAAACTCAACTTTTGTTCTTTAGGAAAGTCAAAATTAAAGTTTTGATCTTCAGGAAATTTAAAACTGAAGTTTCGTTCTTCAGTGAAGTCAAAACTCAAGTTTGGTTTTTCAGTGAAGTTGAAACTCAAGTTTTGTTCTTCACAAAATTCAAAACTTAGGTCTTGATCTTCAGGGAAATCAAAACTCAATCTTTGTTTTTCAGTGAAGTCAAAACTCAACTTTTGTTCTTTAGGAAAGTCAAAACTGAAGTTTTGATCTTCATGAAATTTAAAACTGGAGTTTCTTTCTTCACTGAAGTCAAAACTAAAGTTTGGTTTTTCAGTGAAGTTGAAAATCAAGTTTTGTTCTTCACAAAATTCAAAACTTAGGTCTTGATCTTCAGGGAAATTAAAACTCAAGTTTTGTTTTTAAGTGAAGTCAAAACTCAACTTTTGTTCTTTGGGAAAGTCAAAACTAAAGTTTTGATCTTTAGGAAATTCAAAACTGAAGTTTCTCTCTTCAGTGAAGTCAAAACTCAAGTTTAGTTTTTCAATGAAGTTAAAACTCAAGTTCTGTTCTTCAGAAAAGTCAAAACTTAAGTCTTGTTTTTCAGGGAAATCAAAACTCAAATTTTGTTTTTCAGTGAATGCAAAACTCAACTTTTGTTCTTTAGGAAAGTCAAAACTGAAGTTTTGATTTTGAGGAAATTTAATACCAAAGTTTCGTTCTTCATTGAGGTCAAAAATAAGTTTTGGTTTTTAACTGAAGTTAAAACTTAAGTTTTGTTATTCACAAAAATCAAAACCCAAGTCTTGATCTTTAGGGAAATGAAAACTCAAGTTTTATTCTTCAGTGAAGTCAAAACTCAACCTTTGTTCATTCGGAAAGTCAAAATTAAAGTTTTGATCTTCAGGAAATTTAAATATGAAGTTTCGTTCTTCAGTGAAGTCAAAACTCAAGTTTGGTTTTTCAGTGAAGTTAAAACTGAAGTTTTGTTATTAACAAAAAACAAATCCCATGTCTTGATCTTCAGGGAAATAAAAAAATCAAGGTTTGTTCTTCAGTGAAGTCAAAACTCAACTTTTGTTCTTTAGGAAAGTCAAAATTAAAGTTTTGATCTTAAGGAAATTGAAAACTGAGGGTTTGTTCTTCATTGAATTCAAAACTGATGTTTGGATTTTCAGTGAAGTTGAAACTCAAGTTTTGTTCTTCACAAAATTCAAAACTTAGGTCTTGATCTTCAGGGAAATCAAAACTCAAGTTTAGTTTTTCAGTTAAGTTAAAACTCAAGTTCTGTTCTTCAGAAAAGTCAAAACTTAAGTCTTGTTTTTCAGGGAAATCAAAACTCAAATTTTGTTTTTCAGTGAAGTCAAAACTCAAATTTTGTTCTTTAGGAAAGTCAAAACTGAAGTTTTGATTTTCAGGAAATTTAATACCGAAGTTTTGTTCTTCATTGAGGTCAAAAATAAGGTTTGGTTTTTAAGTGAAGTTAAAACTTAAGTTTTGTTATTAACAAAAATCAAAACCAAGTCTTGATCTTTATGGAAATCAAAACTCAAGTTTTATTCTTCAGTGAAGTCAAAACTCAACTTTTGTTCTTTAGGAAAGTGAAAATTAAAGTTTTGATCTTTAGGAAATTTAAAACTAAAGTTTCGTTCTTCAGTTAAGTCAAAACTCAAGTTTGGTTTTTCAGTGAAGTTGAAACTTAAGTTTTGTTATTCACAAAAATCAAAACCCATGTCTTGATCTTCAAGGAAATCAAAACTCAAGTTTTGGTCTTTAGTGAAATCAAAACTCAACTTTTTTTCTTTAGGAAAGTCAAAATTAAAGATTTGATCTTCAGGAAACCTAAAACTGAAGTTTCGTTCTTCAGTGAAGTCAAAACTCAAGTTTGGTTTTTCAGTGAAGTTAAAACTAAAGTTTTGTTATTCACAAAAAACCAAACACATGTCTCGATATTCAGGGAAATCAAAACTCAAGTTTTGTTCTTCAGTGAAGTCAAAACTCAACTTTTGTTCTTTAGGAAAGTCAAAATTAATGTTTTGATCTTCAGGAAATTTAAAACTGAAGTTTCGTTCTTCAGTGAAGTCAAAACTCAAGTTTGGGTTTTCAGTGAAGTTGAAACTCAAGTTTTGTTCTTCACAAAACTCAAAACATAGTTCTTAATCTTCAGGGAAATCAAAACTCAAGCTTTGTTCTTCAGTGAAGTCAAAACTTAACTTTTGTTCTTTAGGAATGTCAAAACTGAAGTTTTGATCTTCAGGAAATTTAAAACAGGAGTTTCTTTCTTCACTGAAGTCAAAACTAAAGTTTGGTTTTTCAGTGAAGTTAAAACTTAAGTTTTGTTATTCACAAAAAACAAAACCCAAGTCTTGATCTTCCGGGAAATCAAAACTCAAGTTTTGTTCTTCTGTGAAATCAAAACTCAACTTTTGTTCTTTAGGAAAGTCAAAATTAAAGTTTTGATCTTCAGGAAATTTAAAACTGAAGTTTCGTTCTTCATTGGAGTCAAAACTCAAGTTTAGTTTTTCAGTGAAGTTAAAACTTAAGTTTTGTTATTGACAAAAATCAAAACCCAAGTCTTGATCTTTAGGGAAATCAAACTCAAGTTTTGTTCTTCAGTGAAGTCAAAACTCAACTTTTGTTTTTTAGGAAAGTCAAAATTAAAGTTTTGATCTTCAGGAAATTTAAAACTGAAGTTTCGTTCTTCAGTGAAGTCAAAACTCAAGTTTGGTTTTTCAGTGAAGTTGAAACTCAAGTTTTGTTCTTCACAAAATTCAAAACTTAGGTCTTGATCTTCAGGGAAATCAAAACTCAATCTTTGTTTTTCAGTGAAGTCAAAACTCAACTTTTGTTCTTTAGGAAAGTCAAAGCTGAAGTTTTGATCTTCATGAAATTTAAAACTGGAGTTTTTTTCTTCACTGAAGTCAAAACTAAAGATTGGTTTTTCAGTGAAGTTGAAACTCAAGTTTTGTTCTTCACAAAATTCAAAACTTAGGTCTTGATCTTCAGGGAAATTAAAACTCAAGTTTTTTTTAAGTGAAGTCAAAACTCAACTTTTGTTCTTTGGGAAAGTCAAAACTAAAGTTTTGATCTTTAGGAAATTCAAAACTGAAGTTTCTCTCTTCAGTGAAGTCAAAACTCAAGTTTAGTTTTTCAGTGAAGTTAAAACTCAAGTTCTGTTCTTCAGAAAAGTCAAAACTTAAGTCTTGTTTTTCTGGGAAATAAAAACTCAAATTTTGTTTTTCAGTGAATGCAAAACTCAACTTTGTTCTTTAGGAAAGTCAAAACTGAAGTTTTGATTTTGAGGAAATTTAATACCAAAGTTTCGTTCTTCATTGAGGTAAAAAATAAGGTTTGGTTTTTAAATGATGTTAAAACTTAAGTTTTGTTATTCACAAAAATCAAAACCCAAGTCTTGATCTTTAGGGAAATCAAAACTCAAGTTTTATTCTTCAGTGAAGTCAAAACTCAACTTTTGTTCATTCGGAAAGTCAAAATTAAAGTTTTGATCTTCAGGAAATTTAAATCTGAAGTTTCGTTCTTCAGTGAAGTCAAAACTCAAGTTTGGTTTTTCAGTAAAGTTAAAACTGAAGTTTTGTTATTAACAAAAAAACAAAACCCATGTCTTGATCTTCAGGGAAATCAAAAATCAAGGTTTGTTCTTCAGTGAAGTCAAAACTCAACTTTTGTTCTTTAGGAAAGTCAAAATTAAAGTTTTGGTCTTTAGGAAATTGAAAACTGAGGTTTTGTTCTTCATTGAATTCAAAACTGATGTTTGGATTTTCAGTGAAGTTGAAACTCAAGTTTTGTTCTTCACAAAATTCAAAACTTAGGTCTTGATCTTCAGGGAAATCAAAACTCAAGTTTAGTTTTTCAGTGAAGTCAAAACTCCACTTTTGTTCTTTAGGAAAGTCAAAAATGAAGTTTTGATCTTCAGGAAATTTAAAACTGAAGTTTCGTTCTTCACTGAAGTAAAAAATCAAGTTTGGTTTTTCACTGAAGTTAAAACTTTTGTTATTCACAAAAAACAAAACCCAAGTAACGATCTTCAGGGAAATCAAAACTCAAGTTTTGTTCTTTAGTGAAGTCAAAACTCCACTTTTGTTCTTTAGGAAAGTGAAAATTAAAGTTTTGATATTCAGGAAATTTAAAACTGAAGATTCGTTCTTCAGTGAAGTCAAAACTCAAAGGTTTATCTTCAGGGATGTCAGAACTCAAGTTTGTTTTTCAGTGAAGTCAAAACTCAACTTTTGATCTTTAGGAAAGTCAAAACTGAAGTTTTAATCTACAGGAAATACCAAACTGAAGTTCCGTTCTTCAGTGAAATTAAAAATTAAGTTTTGTTTTTCATTGAAGTCAAAACTCAAGTTTTGTGCTTCACAAAATTCAAAACTTAAGTCTTGATCTTCAAGGAAATCAAAACTCAAGTTTTGATTTTCAGTGAAGTCAAAACTCAACTTTTGTTTTTTTGGACAGTCACAACTGAAGTTTTGATCTTCAGGAAATTTAAAACTGAAGTTTCGTTCTTCACTGAAGTCAAAACTCAAGTTTGGTTTTTCATTGAAGTAAAAACTTAAATTTTGTTATTCACAAAAATCAAAACCCAAGTCTTCATCTTCCGGGAAATCAAAACTCAAGTTTTGTTCTTCAGTTAAATCAAAACTCAACTTTTGTTCTTTAGGAAAGTCAAAATTAAAGTTTTGATCTTCAAGAAATTTTAAACTGAAGTTTCGTTCTTCATTGGAGTCAAAACTCAAGTTTGGTTTTCAGTGAAGTTAAAACTTAAGTTTTGTTATTGACAAAAACCAAAACCCAAGTCTTGATCTTCCGGGAAATCAAAACTCAAGTTTTGTTCTTCAGTGAAGTCAAAACTCAACTTTTGTTCTTTAGGAAAGTCAAAATTAAAGTTTTGATCTTCAGGAAATTTAAAACTGAAGTTTCGTTCTTCAGTGAAGTTAAAACTCAAGTTTGGTTTTTCAGTGAAGTTGAAACTCAAGTTTTGTTCTTCACAAAATTCAAAACTTAGGTCTTGATCTTCAGGGAAATCAAAACTCAATCTTTGTTTTTCAGTGAAGTCAAAACTCAACTTTTGTTCTTTAGGAAAGTCAAAACTGAAGTTTTGATCTTCATGAAATTTAAAACTGGAGTTTCTTTCTTTACTGAAGTCAAAACTAAAGTTTGGTTTTTCAGTGAAGTTGAAACTCAAGTTTTGTTCTTCACAAAATTCAAAACTTAGGTCTTGATCTTCAGGGAAATTAAAACTCAAGTTTTGTTTTTAAGTGAAGTCAAAACTCAACTTTTGTTCTTTGGGAAAGTCAAAACTAAAGTTTTGATCTTCAGGAAATTTAAATCTGAAGTTTCGTTCTTCAGTGAAGTCAAAACTCAAGTTTGGTTTTTCAGTGAAGTTAAAACTGAAGTTTTGTTATTCACAAAAAAACAAAACCCATGTCTTGATCTTCAGGGAAATAAAAAATCAAGGTTTGTTCTTCAGCGAAGTCAAAACTCAACTTTTGTTCTTTAGGAAAGTCAAAATTAAAGTTTTGATCTTAAGGAAATTGAAAACTGAGGGTTTGTTCTTCACTGAATTCAAAACTGATGTTTGGATTTTCAGTGAAGTTGAAACTCAAGTTTTGTTCTTCACAAAATTCAAAACTTAGGTCTTGATCTTCAGGGAAATCAAAACTCAAGTTTAGTTTTTCAGTTAAGTTAAAACTCAAGTTCTGTTCTTCAGAAAAGTCAAAACTTAAGTCTTGTTTTTCAGGGAAATCAAAACTCAAATTTTGTTTTTCAGTGAAGTCAAAACTCAACTTTTGTTCTTTAGGAAAGTCAAAACAAAAGTTTTGATTTTCAGGAAATTTAATACCGAAGTTTTGTTCTTCATTGAGGTCAAAAATAAAGTTTGGTTTTTAAGTGAAGTTAAAACTTAAGTTTTGTTATTAACAAAAATCAAAACCCAAGTCTTGATCTTTATGGAAATCAAAACTCAAGTTTTATTCTTCATTGAAGTCAAAACTCAACTTTTGTTCTTTAGGAAAGTGAAAATTAAAGTTTTGATCTTTAGGAAATTTAAAACTAAAGTTTCGTTCTTCAGTTAAGTCAAAACTCAAGTTTGGTTTTTCAGTGAAGTTGAAACTTAAGTTTTGTTATTCACAAAAATCAAAACCCATGTCTTGATCTTCAAGGAAATCAAAACTCAAGTTTTGGTCTTTAGTGAAGTCAAAACTCAACTTTTTTTCTTTAGGAAAGTCAAAATTAAAGTTTTGATCTTCAGGAAATCTAAAACTGAAGTTTCGTTCTTCAGTGAAGTCAAAACTCAAGTTTGGTTTTTCAGTGAAGTTAAAACTAAAGTTTTGTTATTCACAAAAAACCAAACACATGTCTCGATATTCAGGGAAATCAAAACTCAAGTTTTGTTCTTCAGTGAAGTCAAAACTCAACTTTTGTTCTTTAGGAAAGTCAAAATTAATGTTTTGATCTTCAGGAAATTTAAAACTGAAGTTTCGTTCTGCAGTAAAGTCAAAACTCAAGTTTGGTTTTTAAGTGAAGTTGAAACTCAAGTTTTGTTCTTCACAAAATTCAAAACATAGTTCTTAATCTTCAGGGAAATCAAAACTCAAGCTTTGTTCTTCAGTGAAGTCAAAACTCAACTTTTGTTCTTTAGGAATGTCAAAACTGAAATTTTGATCTTCAGGAAATTTAAAACAAGAGTTTCTTTCTTCACTGAAGTCAAAACTCAAGTTTGGTTTTTCAGTGAAGTTAAAACTTAAGTTTTGTTATTCACAAAAAACAAAACCCAAGTCTTCATCTTCCGGGAAATCAAAACTCAAGTTTTGTTCTTCAGTGAAATCAAAACTCAACTTTTGTTCTTTAGGAAAGTCAAAATTAAAGTTTTGATCTTCAGGAAATTTAAATCTGAAGTTTCGTTCTTCAGTGAAGTCAAAACTCAAGTTTGGTTTTTCAGTGAAGTTAAAACTGAAGTTTTGTTATTCACAAAAAAACAAAACCCATGTCTTGATCTTCAGGGAAATCAAAAATCAAGGTTTGTTCTTCAGTGAAGTCGAAACTCAACTTTTGTTCTTTAGGAAAGTCAAAATTAAAGTTTTGGTCTTCAGAAAATTGAAAACTGAGGTTTTGTTCTTCATTGAATTCAAAACTGATGTTTGGATTTTCAGTGAAGTTGAAACTCAAGTTTTGTTCTTCACAAAATTCAAAACTTAGGTCTTGATCTTCAGGGAAATCAAAACTCAAGTTTAGTTTTTCAGTGAATTCAAAACTCCACTTTTCTTCTTTAGGAAAGTCAAAACTGATGTTTTGATCTTCAGGAAATTTAAAACTGAAGTTTCGTTCTTCACTGAAGTAAAAAATCAAGTTTGGTTTTTATTGAAGTTAAAACTTTTGTTATTCACAAAAAACAAAACCCAAGTAACGATCTTCAGGGAAATCAAAACTCAAGTTTTGTTCTTTAGTGAAGTCAAAACACCACTTTTGTTCTTTAGGAAAGTCAAAATTAAAGTTTTGATATTCAGGAAATTTAAAACTGAAGATTCGTTCTTCAGTGAAGTCAAAACTCAAAGTTTTATCTTCAGGGATGTCAGAACTCAAGTTTGTTTTTCAGTGAAGTCAAAACTCAACTTTTGATCTTTAGGAAAGTCAAAACTGAAGTTTTAATCTCCAGGAAATACCAAACTGAAGTTCCGTTCTTCAGTGAAATTAAAAATTAAGTTTTGTTTTTCATTGAAGTCAAAAGTCAAGTTTTGTGCTTCACAAAATTCAAAACTTAAGTCTTGATCTTCAGGGAAATCAAAACTCAAGTTTTGTTTTTCAGTGAAGTCAAAACTCAACTTTTGTTTTTTTGGACAGTCACAACTGAAGTTTTGATCTTCAGGAAATTTAAAACTGAAGTTTTGTTCTTCACTGAAGTGAAAACTCAAGTTTGGTTTTTCAGTGAAGTAAAAACTTAAATTTTGTTATTCACAAAAATCAAAACCCAAGTCTTCATCATCCGGGAAATCAAAACTCAAGTTTTGTTCTTCAGTGAAATCAAAACTCAACTTTTGTTCTTTAGGAAAGTCAAAATTAGAGTTTTGATCTTCAGGAAATTTAAAACTGAAGTTTCGTTCTTCATTGGAGTCAAAACTCAAGTTTGGTTTTCAGTGAAGTTAAAACTTAAGTTTTGTTATTGACAAAAACCAAAACCCAAGTCTTGATCTTCCGGGAAATCAAAACTCAAGTTTTGTTCTTCAGTGAAGTCAAAACTCAACTTTTGTTCTTTAGGAAAGTCAAAATTAAAGTTTTGATCTTCAGGAAATTTAAAACTGAAGTTTCGTTCTTCAGTGAAGTCAAAACTCAAGTTTGGTTTTTCAGTGAAGTTGAAACTCAAGTTTTGTTCTTCACAAAATTCAAAACTTAGGTCTTGATCTTCAGGGAAATCAAAACTCAATCTTTGTTTTTCAGTGAAGTCAAAACTCAACTTTTGTTCTTTAGGAAAGTCAAAACTGAAGTTTTGATCTTCATGAAATTTAAAACTGGAGTTTCTTTCTTCACTGAAGTCAAAACTAAAGTTTGGTTTTTCAGTGAAGTTGAAAATCAAGTTTTGTTCTTCACAAAATTCAAAACTTAGGTCTTGATCTTCAGGGAAATTAAAACTCAAGTTTTGTTTTTAAGTGAAGTCAAAACTCAACTTTTGTTCTTTGGGAAAGTCAAAACTAAAGTTTTGATCTTTAGGAAATTCAAAACTGAAGTTTCTCTCTTCAGTGAAGTCAAAACTCAAGTTTAGTTTTTCAGTGAAGTTAAAACTCAAGTTCTGTTCTTCAGAAAAGTAAAAACTTAAGTCTTGTTTTTCAGGGAAATCAAAACTCAAATTTTGTTTTTCAGTGAATGCAAAACTCAACTTTTGTTCTTTAGGAAAGTCAAAACTGAAGTTTTGATTTTGAGTAAATTTAATACCAAAGTTTCGTTCTTCATTGAGGTCAAAAATAAGTTTTGGTTTTTAACTGAAGTTAAAACTTAAGTTTTGTTATTCACAAAAATCAAAACCCAAGTCTTGATCTTTAGGGAAATCAAAACTCAAGTTTTATTCTTCAGTGAAGTCAAAACTCAACTTTTGTTCATTCGGAAAGTCAAAATTAAAGTTTTGATCTTCAGGAAATTTAAATATGAAGTTTCGTTCTTCAGTGAAGTCAAAACTCAAGTTTGGTTTTTCAGTGAAGTTAAAACTGAAATTTTGTTATTAACAAAAAACAAAACCCATGTCTTGATCTTCAGGGAAATAAAAAATCAAGGTTTGTTCTTCAGTGAAGTCAAAACTCAACTTTTGTTCTTTAGGAAAGTCAAAATTAAAGTTTTTATCTTAAGGAAATTGAAAACTGAGGGTTTGTTCTTCATTGAATTCAAAACTGATGTTTGGATTTTCAGTGAAGTTGAAACTCAAGTTTTGTTCTTCACAAAATTCAAAACTTAGGTCTTGATCTTCAGGGAAATCAAAACTCAAGTTTAGTTTTTCAGTTAAGTTAAAACTCAAGTTCTGTTCTTCAGAAAAGTCAAAACTTAAGTCTTGTTTTTCAGGGAAATCAAAACTCAAATTTTGTTTTTCAGTGAAGTCAAAACTCAACTTTTGTTCTTTAGGAAAGTCAAAACTGAAGTTTTGATTTTCAGGAAATTTAATCCCGAAGTTTTGTTCTTCATTGAGGTCAAAAATAAGGTTTGGTTTTTAAGTGAAGTTAAAACTTAAGTTTTGTTATTAACAAAAATCAAAACCCAAGTCTTGATCTTTATGGAAATCAAAACTCAAGTTTTATTCTTCAGTGAAGTCAAAACTCAACTTTTGTTCTTTAGGAAAGTGAAAATTAAAGTTTTGATCTTTAGGAAATTTAAAACTAAAGTTTCGTTCTTCAGTTAAGTCAAAACTCAAGTTTGGTTTTTCAGTGAAGTTGAAACTTAAGTTTTGTTATTCACAAAAATCAAAACCCATGTCTTGATCTTCAAGGAAATCAAAACTCAAGTTTTGGTCTTTAGTGAAGTCAAAACTCAACTTTTTTTCTTTAGGAAAGTCAAAATTAAAGTTTTGATCTTCAGGAAACCTAAAACTGAAGTTTCGTTCTTCAGTGAAGTCAAAACCCAAGTTTGGTTTTTCAGTGAAGTTAAAACTAAAGTTTTGTTATTCACAAAAAAACAAACACATGTCTCGATATTCAGGGAAATCAAAACTCAAGTTTTGTTCTTCAGTGAAGTCAAAACTCAACTTTTGTTCTTTAGGAAAGTCAAAATTAATGTTTTGATCTTCAGGAAATTTAAAATTGAAGTTTCGTTCTTCAGTAAAGTCAAAACTCAAGTTTGGGTTTTCAGTGAAGTTGAAACTCAAATTTTGTTCTTCACAAAATTCAAAACATATTTCTTAATCTTCAGGGAAATCAAAACTCAAGCTTTGTTCTTCAGTGAAGTCAAAACTCAACTTTTGTTCTTTAGGAATGTCAAAACTGAAGTTTTGATCTTCAGGAAATTTAAAACAGGAGTTTCTTTCTTCACTGAAGTCAAAACTAAAGTTTGGTTTTTCAGTGAAGTTAAAACTTAAGTTTTGTTATTCACAAAAAACAAAACCCAAGTCTTCATCTTCCGGGAAATCAAAACTCAAGTTTTGTTCTTCAGTGAAATCAAAACTCAACTTTTGTTCTTTAGGAAAGTCAAAATTAAAGTTTTGATCTTCAGGAAATTTAAAACTGAAGTTTCGTTCTTCATTGGAGTCAAAACTCAAGTTTAGTTTTTCAGTGAAGTTAAAACTTAAGTTTTGTTATTGACAAAAATCAAAACCCAAGTCTTGATCTTTAGGGAAATCAAAACTCAAGTTTTGTTCTTCAGTGAAGTCAAAACTCAACTTTTGTTTTTTAGGAAAGTCAAAATTAAAGTTTTGTTCTTCAGGAAATTTAAAACTGAAGTTTCGTTCTTCAGTGAAGTCAAAACTCAAGTTTGGTTTTTCAGTGAAGTTGAAACTCAAGTTTTGTTCTTCATAAAATTCAAAACTTAGGTCTTGATCTTCAGGGAAATCAAAACTCAATCTTTGTTTTTCAGTGAAGTCAAAACTCAACTTTTGTTCTTTAGGAAAGTCAAAACTGAAGTTTTGATCTTCATGAAATTTAAAACTGGAGTTTCTTTCTTCACTGAAGTCAAAACTAAAGATTGGTTTTTCAGTGAAGTTGAAACTCAAGTTTTGTTCTTCAAAAAATTCAAAACTTAGGTCTTGATCTTCAGGGAAATTAAAACTCAAGTTTTGTTTTTAAGTGAAGTCAAAACTCAACTTTTGTTCTTTGGGAAAGTCAAAACTAAAGTTTTGATCTTTAGGAAATTCAAAACTGAAGTTTCTCTCTTCAGTGAAGTCAAAACTCAAGTTTAGTTTTTCAGTGAAGTTAAAACTCAAGTTCTGTTCTTCAGAAAAGTCAAAACTTAAGTCTTGTTTTTCTGGGAAATAAAAACTAAAATTTTGTTTTTCAGTGAATGCAAAACTCAACGTTTGTTCTTTAGGAAAGTCAAAACTGAAGTTTTGATTTTGAGGAAATTTAATACCAAAGTTTCGTTCTTCATTGAGGTCAAGAATAAGGTTTGGTTTTTAACTGAAGTTAAAACTTAAGTTTTGTTATTCACAAAAATCAAAACCCAAGTCTTGATCTGTAGGGAAATCAAAACTCAAGTTTTATTCTTCAGTGAAGTCAAAACTCAACTTTTGTTCATTCGGAAAGTCAAAATTAAAGTTTTGATCTTCAGGAAATTTAAATCTGAAGTTTCGTTCTTCAGTGAAGTCAAAACTCAAGTTTGGTTTTTCAGTGAAGTTGAAACTTAAGTTTTGTTATTCACAAAAATCAAAACCCATGTCTTGATCTTCAAGGAAATCAAAACTCAAGTTTTGGTATTTAGTAAAGTCAAAACTCAACTTTTGTTCTTTAGGAAAGTCAAAATTAAAGTTTTGATCTTCAGGAAATCTAAAACTAAAGTTTCGTTCTTCAGTGAAGTCAAAACTCAAGTTTGGTTTTTCAGTGAAGTTAAAACTAAAGTTTTGTTATTCACAAAAAAACAAACACATGTCTCGATCTTCAGGGAAATCAAAACTCAAGTTTTGTTCTTCAGTGAAGTCAAAACTCAACTTTTGTTCTTTAGGAAAGTCAAAATTAATGTTTTGATCTTCAGGAAATTTAAAACTGAAGTTTCGTTCTACAGGAAAGTCAAAACTCAAGTTTGGTTTTTCAGTGAAGTTGAACCTCAAGTTTTGTTCTTCACAAAATTCAAAACATAGTTCTTAATCTTCAGGGAAATCAAAACTCAAGCTTTGTTCTTCAGTGAAGTCAAAACTCAACTTTTGTTCTTTAGGAATGTCAAAACTGAAGTTTTGATCTTCAGGAAATTTAAAACTGAAGTTTGGTTCTTCACTGAAGTGAAAACTCAAGTTTGGTTTTTCAGTGAAGTAAAAACTTAAATTTTGTTATTCACAAAAATCAAAACCCAAGTCTTCATCTTTCGGGAAATCAAAACTCAAGTTTTGTTCTTCAGTGAAATCAAAACTCAACTTTTGTTCTTTAGGAAAGTCAAAATTAAAGTTTTGATCTTCAGGAAATTTAAAACTGAAGTTTCGTTCTTCATTGGAGCCAAAACTCAAGTTTGGTTTTCAGTGAAGTTAAAACTTCAGTTTTGTTATTGACAAAAACCAAAACCCAAGTCTTGATCTTCCGGGAAATCAAAACTCAAGTTTTGTTCTTCAGTGAAGTCAAAACTCAACTTTTGTTCTTTAGGAAAGTCAAAATTAAAGTTTTGATCTTCAGGAAATTTAAAACTGAAGTTTCGTTCTTCAGTGAAGTCAAAGCTCAAGTTTGGTTTTTCAGTGAAGTTGAAACTCAAGTTTTGTTCTTCACAAAATTCAAAACTTAGGTCTTGATCTTCAGGGAAATCAAAACTCAATCTTTGTTTTTCAGTGAAGTCAAAACTCAACTTTTGTTCTTTAGGAAAGTCAAAACTGAAGTTTTGATCTTCATGAAATTTAAAACTGGAGTTTCTTTCTTCACTGAAGTCAAAACTAAAGTTTGGTTTTTCAGTGAAGTTGAAAATCAAGTTTTGTTCTTCACAAAATTCAAAACTTAGGTCTTGATCTTCAGGGAAATTAAAACTCAAGTTTTGTTTTTAAGTGAAGTCAAAACTCAACTTTTGTTCTTTGGGAAAGTCAAAACTAAAGTTTTGATCTTTAGGAAATTCAAAACTGAAGTTTCTCTCTTCAGTGAAGTCAAAACTCAAGTTTAGTTTTTCAATGAAGTTAAAACTCAAGTTCTGTTCTTCAGAAAAGTCAAAACTTAAGTCTTGTTTTTCAGGGAAATCAAAACTCAAATTTTGTTTTTCAGTGAATGCAAAACTCAACTTTTGTTCTTTAGGAAAGTCAAAATTAATGTTTTGATCTTCAGGAAATTTAAAACTGAAGTTTCGTTCTTCAGTAAAGTCAAAACTCAAGTTTGGTTTTTAAGTGAAGTTGAAACTCAAGTTTTGTTCTTCACAAAATTCAAAACATAGTTCTTAATCTTCAGGGAAATCAAAACTCAAGCTTTGTTCTTCAGTGAAGTCAAAACTCAACTTTTGTTCTTTAGGAATGTCAAAACTGAAGTTTTGATCTTCAGGAAATTTAAAACAGGAGTTTCTTTCTTCACTGAAGTCAAAACTAAAGTTTTGTTTTTCAGTGAAGTTAAAACTTAAGTTTTGTTATTCACAAAAAACAAAACCCAAGTCTTCATCTTCCGGGAAATCAAAACTCAAGTTTTGTTCTTCAGTGAAATCAAAACTCAACTTTTGTTGTTTAGGAAAGTCAAAATTAAAGTTTTGATCTTCAGGAAATTTAAAACTGAAGTTTCGTTCTTCAGTGAAGTCAAAACTCAAGTTTGGTTTTTCAGTGAAGTTAAAACTGAAGTTTTGTTATTAACAAAAAAAACAAAACCCATGTCTTGATCTTCAGGGAAATCAAAAATCAAGGTTTGTTCTTCAGTGAAGTCCAAACTCAACTTTTGTTCTTTAGGAAAGTCAAAATTAAAGTTTTGGTCTTCAGGAAATTGAAAACTGAGGTTTTGTTCTTCACTGAATTCAAAACTGATGTTTGGATTTTCAGTGAAGTTGAAACTCAAGTTTTGTTCTTCACAAAATTCAAAACTTAGGTCTTGATCTTCAGGGAAATCAAAACTCAAGTTTAGTTTTTCAGTGAATTCAAAACTCCACATTTGTTCTTTAGGAAAGTCAAAACTGAAGTTTTGATCTTCAGGAAATTTAAAACTGAAGTTTCGTTCTTCACTGAAGTAAAAAATCAAGTTTGGTTTTTCATTGAAGTTAAAACTTTTGTTATTCACAAAAAACAAAACCCAAGTAACGATCTTCAGGGAAATCAAAACTCAAGTTTTGTTCTTTAGTGAAGTCAAAACTCCACTTTTGTTTTTTAGGAAAGTCAAAATTAAAGTTTTGATATTCAGGAAATTTAAAACTGAAGATTCGTTCTTCAGTGAAGTCAAAACTCAAAGTTTTATCTTCAGGGATGTCAGAACTCAAGTTTGTTTTTCAGTGAAGTCAAAACCCAACTTTTGATCTTTAGGAAAGTCAAAACTGAAGTTTTAATCTCCAGGAAATACCAAACTGAAGTTCCGTTCTTCAGTGAAATTAAAAATTAAGTTTTGTTTTTCATTGAAGTCAAAAGTCAAGTTTTGTGCTTCACAAAATTCAAAACTTAAGTCTTGATCTTCAGGGAAATCAAAACTCAAGTTTTGTTTTTCAGTGAAGTCAAAACTCAACTTTTGTTTTTTTGGACAGTTACAACTGAAGTTTTGATCTTCAGGAAATTTAAAACTGAAGTTTTGTTCTTCACTGAAGTGAAAACTCAAGTTTGGTTTTTCATTGAAGTAAAAACTTAAATTTTGTTATTCACAAAAATCAAAACCCAAGTCTTCATCTTCCGGGAAATCAAAACTCAAGTTTTGTTCTTCAGTGAAATCAAAACTCAACTTTTGTTCTTTAGGAAAGTCAAAATTAGAGTTTTGATCTTCAGGAAATTTAAAACTGAAGTTTCGTTCTTCATTGGAGTCAAAACTCAAGTTTGGTTTTCAGTGAAGTTAAAACTTAAGTTTTGTTACTGACAAAAACCAAAACCCAAGTCTTGATCTTCCGGGAAATCAAAACTCAAGTTTTGTTCTTCAGTGAAGTCAAAACTCAACTTTTGTTCTTTAGGAAAGTCAAAATTAAAGTTTTGATCTTCAGGAAATTTAAAACTGAAGTTTCGTTCTTCAGTGAAGTCAAAACTCAAGTTTGGTTTTTCAGTGAAGTTGAAACTCAAGTTTTGTTCTTCACAAAATTCAAAACTTAGGTCTTGATCTTCAGGGAAATCAAAACTCAATCTTTGTTTTTCAGTGAAGTCAAAACTCAACTTTTGTTCTTTAGGAAAGTCAAAACTGAAGTTTTGATCTTCATGAAATTTAAAACTGGAGTTTCTTTCTTCACTGAAGTCAAAACTAAAGTTTGGTTTTTCAGTGAAGTTGAAAATCAAGTTTTGTTCTTCACAAAATTCAAAACTTAGGTCTTGATCTTCAGGGAAATTAAAACTCAAGTTTTGTTTTTAAGTGAAGTCAAAACTCAACTTTTGTTCTTTGGGAAAGTCAAAACTAAAGTTTTGATCTTTAGGAAATTCAAAACTGAAGTTTCTCTCTTCAGTGAAGTCAAAACTCAAGTTTAGTTTTTCAATGAAGTTAAAACTCAAGTTCTGTTCTTCAGAAAAGTCAAAACTTAAGTCTTGTTTTTCAGGGAAATCAAAACTCAATCTTTGTTTTTCAGTGAATGCAAAACTCAACTTTTGTTCTTTAGGAAAGTCAAAACTGAAGTTTTGATTTTGAGGAAATTTAATACCAAAGTTTCGTTCTTCATTGAGGTCAAAAATAAGTTTTGGTTTTTAACTGAAGTTAAAACTTAAGTTTTGTTATTCACAAAAATCAAAACCCAAGTCTTGATCTTTAGGGAAATCAAAACTCAAGTTTTATTCTTCAGTGAAGTCAAAACTCAACCTTTGTTCATTCGGAAAGTCAAAATTAAAGTTTTGATCTTCAGGAAATTTAAATATGAAGTTTCGTTCTTCAGTGAAGTCAAAACTCAAGTTTGGTTTTTCAGTGAAGTTAAAACTGAAGTTTTGTTATTAACAAAAAACAAAACCCATGTCTTGATCTTCAGGGAAATAAAAAAATCAAGGTTTGTTCTTCAGTGAAGTCAAAACTCAACTTTTGTTCTTTAGGAAAGTCAAAATTAAAGTTTTGATCTTAAGGAAATTGAAAACTGAGGGTTTGTTCTTCATTGAATTCAAAACTGATGTTTGGATTTTCAGTGAAGTTGAAACTCAAGTTTTGTTCTTCACAAAATTCAAAACTTAGGTCTTGATCTTCAGGGAAATCAAAACTCAAGTTTAGTTTTTCAGTTAAGTTAAAACTCAAGTTCTGTTCTTCAGAAAAGTCAAAACTTAAGTCTTGTTTTTCAGGGAAATCAAAACTCAAATTTTGTTTTTCAGTGAAGTCAAAACTCAAATTTTGTTCTTTAGGAAAGTCAAAACTGAAGTTTTGATTTTCAGGAAATTTAATACCGAAGTTTTGTTCTTCATTCAGGTCAAAAATAAGGTTTGGTTTTTAAGTGAAGTTAAAACTTAAGTTTTGTTATTAACAAAAATCAAAACCCAAGTCTTGATCTTTATGGAAATCAAAACTCAAGTTTTATTCTTCAGTGAAGTCAAAACTCAACTTTTGTTCTTTAGGAAAGTGAAAATTAAAGTTTTGATCTTTAGGAAATTTAAAACTAAAGTTTCGTTCTTCAGTTAAGTCAAAACTCAAGTTTGGTTTTTCAGTGAAGTTGAAACTTAAGTTTTGTTATTCACAAAAATCAAAACCCATGTCTTGATCTTCAAGGAAATCAAAACTCAAGTTTTGGTCTTTAGTGAAATCAAAACTCAACTTTTTTTCTTTAGGAAAGTCAAAATTAAAGATTTGATCTTCAGGAAACCTAAAACTGAAGTTTCGTTCTTCAGTGAAGTCAAAACTCAAGTTTGGTTTTTCAGTGAAGTTAAAACTAAAGTTTTGTTATTCACAAAAAACCAAACACATGTCTCGATATTCAGGGAAATCAAAACTCAAGTTTTGTTCTTCAGTGAAGTCAAAACTCAACTTTTGTTCTTTAGGAAAGTCAAAATTAATGTTTTGATCTTCAGGAAATTTAAAACTGAAGTTTCGTTCTTCAGTGAAGTCAAAACTCAAGTTTGGGTTTTCAGTGAAGTTGAAACTCAAGTTTTGTTCTTCACAAAACTCAAAACATAGTTCTTAATCTTCAGGGAAATAAAAACTCAAGCTTTGTTCTTCAGTGAAGTCAAAACTCAACTTTTGTTCTTTAGGAATGTCAAAACTGAAGTTTTGATCTTCAGGAAATTTAAAACAGGAGTTTCTTTCTTCACTGAAGTCAAAACTAAAGTTTGGTTTTTCAGTGAAGTTAAAACTTAAGTTTTGTTATTCACAAAAAACAAAACCCAAGTCTTGATCTTCCGGGAAATCAAAACTCAAGTTTTGTTCTTCTGTGAAATCAAAACTCAACTTTTGTTCTTTAGGAAAGTCAAAATTAAAGTTTTGATCTTCAGGAAATTTAAAACTGAAGTTTCGTTCTTCATTGGAGTCAAAACTCAAGTTTAGTTTTTCAGTGAAGTTAAAACTTAAGTTTTGTTATTGACAAAAATCAAAACCCAAGTCTTGATCTTTAGGGAAATCAAAGCTCAAGTTTTGTTCTTCAGTGAAGTCAAAACTCAACTTTTGTTTTTTAGGAAAGTCAAAATTAAAGTTTTGATCTTCAGGAAATTTAAAACTGAAGTTTCGTTCTTCAGTGAAGTCAAAACTCAAGTTTGGTTTTTCAGTGAAGTTGAAACTCAAGTTTTGTTCTTCACAAAATTCAAAACTTAGGTCTTGATCTTCAGGGAAATCAAAACTCAATCTTTGTTTTTCAGTGAAGTCAAAACTCAACTTTTGTTCTTTAGGAAAGTCAAAACTGAAGTTTTGATCTTCATGAAATTTAAAACTGGAGTTTTTTTCTTCACTGAAGTCAAAACTAAAGATTGGTTTTTCAGTGAAGTTGAAACTCAAGTTTTGTTCTTCAAAAAATTCAAAACTTAGGTCTTGATCTTCAGGGAAATTAAAACTCAAGTTTTTTTTAAGTGAAGTCAAAACTCAACTTTTGTTCTTTGGGAAAGTCAAAACTAAAGTTTTGATCTTTAGGAAATTCAAAACTGAAGTTTCTCTCTTCAGTGAAGTCAAAACTCAAGTTTAGTTTTTCAGTGAAGTTAAAACTCAAGTTCTGTTCTTCAGAAAAGTCAAAACTTAAGTTTTGTTTTTCTGGGAAATAAAAACTCAAATTTTGTTTTTCAGTGAATGCAAAACTCAACTTTGTTCTTTAGGAAAGTCAAAACTGAAGTTTTGATTTTGAGGAAATTTAATACCAAAGTTTCGTTCTTCATTGAGGTCAAAAATAAGGTTTGGTTTTTAACTGAAGTTAAAACTTAAGTTTTGTTATTCACAAAAATCAAAACCCAAGTCTTGATCTTTAGGGAAATCAAAACTCAAGTTTTATTCTTCAGTGAAGTCAAAACTCAACTTTTGTTCATTCGGAAAGTCAAAATTAAAGTTTTGATCTTCAGGAAATTTAAATCTGAAGTTTCGTTCTTCAGTGAAGTCAAAACTCAAGTTTGGTTTTTCAGTAAAGTTAAAACTGAAGTTTTGTTATTAACAAAAAAACAAAACCCATGTCTTGATCTTCAGGGAAATCAAAAATCAAGGTTTGTTCTTCAGTGAAGTCAAAACTCAACTTTTGTTCTTTAGGAAAGTCAAAATTAAAGTTTTGGTCTTTAGGAAATTGAAAACTGAGGTTTTGTTCTTCATTGAATTCAAAACTGATGTTTGGATTTTCAGTGAAGTTGAAACTCAAGTTTTGTTCTTCACAAAATTCAAAACTTAGGTCTTGATCTTCAGGGAAATCAAAACTCAAGTTTAGTTTTTCAGTGAAGTCAAAACTCCACTTTTGTTCTTTAGGAAAGTCAAAACTGAAGTTTTGATCTTCAGGAAATTTAAAACTGAAGTTTCGTTCTTCACTGAAGTAAAAAATAAAGTTTGGTTTTTCACTGAAGTTAAAACTTTTGTTATTCACAAAAAACAAAACCCAAGTAACGATCTTCAGGGAAATCAAAACTCAAGTTTTGTTCTTTAGTGAAGTCAAAACTCCACTTTTGTTCTTTAGGAAAGTGAAAATTAAAGTTTTGATATTCAGGAAATTTAAAACTGAAGATTCGTTCTTCAGTGAAGTCAAAACTCAAAGGTTTATCTTCAGGGATGTCAGAACTCAAGTTTGTTTTTCAGTGAAGTCAAAACTCAACTTTTGATCTTTAGGAAAGTCAAAACTGAAGTTTTAATCTACAGGAAATACCAAACTGAAGTTCCGTTCTTCAGTGAAATTAAAAATTAAGTTTTGTTTTTCATTGAAGTCAAAACTCAAGTTTTGTGCTTCACAAAATTCAAAACTTAAGTCTTGATCTTCAGGGAAATCAAAACTCAAGTTTTGTTTTTCAGTGAAGTCAAAACTCAACTTTTGTTTTTTGGACAGTCACAACTGAAGTTTTGATCTTCAGGAAATTTAAAACTGAAGTTTCGTTCTTCACTGAAGTCAAAACTCAAGTTTGGTTTTTGATTGAAGTAAAAACTTAAATTTTGTTATTCACAAAAATCAAAACCCAAGTCTTCATCTTCCGGGAAATCAAAACTCAAGTTTTGTTCTTCAGTTAAATCAAAACTCAACTTTTGTTCTTTAGGAAAGTCAAAATTAAAGTTTTGATCTTCAAGAAATTTTAAACTGAAGTTTCGTTCTTCATTGGAGTCAAAACTCAAGTTTGGTTTTCAGTGAAGTTAAAACTTAAGTTTTGTTATTGACAAAAACCAAAACCCAAGTCTTGATCTTCCGGGAAATCAAAACTCAAGTTTTGTTCTTCAGTGAAGTCAAAACTCAACTTTTGTTCTTTAGGAAAGTCAAAATTAAAGTTTTGATCTTCAGGAAATTTAAAACTGAAGTTTCGTTCTTCAGTGAAGTCAAAACTCAAGTTTGGTTTTTCAGTGAAGTTGAAACTCAAGTTTTGTTCTTCACAAAATTCAAAACTTAGGTCTTGATCTTCAGGGAAATCAAAACTCAATCTTTGTTTTTCAGTGAAGTCAAAACTCAACTTTTGTTCTTTAGGAAAGTCAAAACTGAAGTTTTGATCTTCATGAAATTTAAAACTGGAGTTTCTTTCTTCACTGAAGTCAAAACTAAGTTTGGTTTTTCAGTGAAGTTGAAACTCAAGTTTTGTTCTTCACAAAATTCAAAACTTAGGTCTTGATCTTCAGGGAAATTAAAACTCAAGTTTTGTTTTTAAGTGAAGTCAAAACTCAACTTTTGTTCTTTGGGAAAGTCAAAACTAAAGTTTTGATCTTCAGGAAATTTAAATCTGAAGTTTCGTTCTTCAGTGAAGTCAAAACTCAAGTTTGGTTTTTCAGTGAAGTTAAAACTGAAGTTTTGTTATTCACAAAAAAACAAAACCCATGTCTTGATCTTCAGGGAAATAAAAAATCAAGGTTTGTTCTTCAGCGAAGTCAAAACTCAACTTTTGTTCTTTAGGAAAGTCAAAATTAAAGTTTTGATCTTAAGGAAATTGAAAACTGAGGGTTTGTTCTTCACTGAATTCAAAACTGATGTTTGGATTTTCAGTGAAGTTGAAACTCAAGTTTTGTTCTTCACAAAATTCAAAACTTAGGTCTTGATCTTCAGGGAAATCAAAACTCAAGTTTAGTTTTTCAGTTAAGTTAAAACTCAAGTTCTGTTCTTCAGAAAAGTCAAAACTTAAGTCTTGTTTTTCAGGGAAATCAAAACTCAAATTTTGTTTTTCAGTGAAGTCAAAACTCAACTTTTGTTCTTTAGGAAAGTCAAAACAAAAGTTTTGATTTTCAGGAAATTTAATACCGAAGTTTTGTTCTTCATTGAGGTCAAAAATAAAGTTTGGTTTTTAAGTGAAGTTAAAACTTAAGTTTTGTTATTAACAAAAATCAAAACCCAAGTCTTGATCTTTATGGAAATCAAAACTCAAGTTTTATTCTTCATTGAAGTCAAAACTCAACTTTTGTTCTTTAGGAAAGTGAAAATTAAAGTTTTGATCTTTAGGAAATTTAAAACTAGAGTTTCGTTCTTCAGTTAAGTCAAAACTCAAGTTTGGTTTTTCAGTGAAGTTGAAACTTAAGTTTTGTTATTCACAAAAATCAAAACCCATGTCTTGATCTTCAAGGAAATCAAAACTCAAGTTTTGGTCTTTAGTGAAGTCAAAACTCAACTTTTTTTCTTTAGGAAAGTCAAAATTAAAGTTTTGATCTTCAGGAAATCTAAAACTGAAGTTTCGTTCTTCAGTGAATTCAAAACTCAAGTTTGGTTTTTCAGTGAAGTTAAAACTAAAGTTTTGTTATTCACAAAAAACCAAACACATGTCTCGATATTCAGGGAAATCAAAACTCAAGTTTTGTTCTTCAGTGAAGTCAAAACTCAACTTTTGTTCTTTAGGAAAGTCAAAATTAATGTTTAGATCTTCAGGAAATTTAAAACTGAAGTTTCGTTCTTCAGTAAAGTCAAAACTCAAGTTTGGTTTTTAAGTGAAGTTGAAACTCAAGTTTTGTTCTTCACAAAATTCAAAACATAGTTCTTAATCTTCAGGGAAATCAAAACTCAAGCTTTGTTCTTCAGTGAAGTCAAAACTCAACTTTTGTTCTTTAGGAATGTCAAAACTGAAATTTTGATCTTCAGGAAATTTAAAACAAGAGTTTCTTTCTTCACTGAAGTCAAAACTAAAGTTTGGTTTTTCAGTGAAGTTAAAACTTAAGTTTTGTTATTCACAAAAAACAAAACCCAAGTCTTCATCTTCCGGGAAATCAAAACTCAAGTTTTGTTCTTCAGTGAAATCAAAACTCAACTTTTGTTCTTTAGGAAAGTCAAAATTAAAGTTTTGATCTTCAGGAAATTTAAATCTGAAGTTTCGTTCTTCAGTGAAGTCAAAACTCAAGTTTGGTTTTTCAGTGAAGTTAAAACTGAAGTTTTGTTATTCACAAAAAAACAAAACCCATGTCTTGATCTTCAGGGAAATCAAAAATCAAGGTTTGTTCTTCAGTGAAGTCGAAACTCAACTTTTGTTCTTTAGGAAAGTCAAAATTAAAGTTTTGGTCTGCAGAAAATTGAAAACTGAGGTTTTGTTCTTCATTGAATTCAAAACTGATGTTTGGATTTTCAGTGAAGTTGAAACTCAAGTTTTGTTCTTCACAAAATTCAAAACGTAGGTCTTGATCTTCAGGGAAATCAAAACTCAAGTTTAGTTTTTCAGTGAATTCAAAACTCCACTTTTGTTCTTTAGGAAAGTCAAAACTGATGTTTTGATCTTCAGGAAATTTAAAACTGAAGTTTAGTTCTTCACTGAAGTAAAAAATCAAGTTTGGTTTTTATTGAAGTTAAAACTTTTGTTATTCACAAAAAACAAAACCCAAGTAACGATCTTCAGGGAAATCAAAACTCAAGTTTTGTTCTTTAGTGAAGTCAAAACTCCACTTTTGTTCTTTAGGAAAGTCAAAATTAAAGTTTTGATATTCAGGAAATTTAAAACTGAAGATTCGTTCTTCAGTGAAGTCAAAACTCAAAGTTTTATCTTCAGGGATGTCAGAACTCAAGTTTGTTTTTCAGTGAAGTCAAAACTCAACTTTTGATCTTTAGGAAAGTCAAAACTGAAGTTTTAATCTTCAGGAAATACCAAACTGAAGTTCCGTTCTTCAGTGAAATTAAAAATTAAGTTTTGTTTTTCATTGAAGTCAAAAGTCAAGTTTTGTGCTTCACAAAATTCAAAACTTAAGTCTTGATCTTCAGGGAAATCAAAACTCAAGTTTGGTTTTTCAGTGAAGTAAAAACTTAAATTTTGTTATTCACAAAAATCAAAACCCAAGTCTTCATCTTCCGGGAAATCAAAACTCAAGTTTTGTTCTTCAGTGAAATCAAAACTCAACTTTTGTTCTTTAGGAAAGTCAAAATTAGAGTTTTGATCTTCAGGAAATTTAAAACTGAAGTTTCGTTCTTCATTGGAGTCAAAACTCAAGTTTGGTTTTCAGTGAAGTTAAAACTTAAGTTTTGTTATTGACAAAAACCAAAACCCAAGTCTTGATCTTCCGGGAAATCAAAACTCAAGTTTTGTTCTTCAGTGAAGTCAAAACTCAACTTTTGTTCTTTAGGAAAGTCAAAATTAAAGTTTTGATCTTCAGGAAATTTAAAACTGAAGTTTCGTTCTTCAGTGAAGTCAAAACTCAAGTTTGGTTTTTCAGTGAAGTTGAAACTCAAGTTTTGTTCTTCACAAAATTCAAAACTTAGGTCTTGATCTTCAGGGAAATCAAAACTCAATCTTTGTTTTTCAGTGAAGTCAAAACTCAACTTTTGTTCTTTAGGAAAGTCAAAACTGAAGTTTTGATCTTCATGAAATTTAAAACTGGAGTTTCTTTCTTCACTGAAGTCAAAACTAAAGTTTGGTTTTTCAGTGAAGTTGAAAATCAAGTTTTGTTCTTCACAAAATTCAAAACTTAGGTCTTGATCTTCAGGGAAATTAAAACTCAAGTTTTGTTTTTAAGTGAAGTCAAAACTCAACTTTTGTTCTTTGGGAAAGTCAAAACTAAAGTTTTGATCTTTAGGAAATTCAAAACTGAAGTTTCTCTCTTCAGTGAAGTCAAAACTCAAGTTTAGTTTTTCAATGAAGTTAAAACTCAAGTTCTGTTCTTCAGAAAAGTCAAAACTTAAGTCTTGTTTTTCAGGGAAATCAAAACTCAAATTTTGTTTTTCAGTGAATGCAAAACTCAACTTTTGTTCTTTAGGAAAGTCAAAATTAATGTTTTGATCTTCAGGAAATTTAAAACTGAAGTTTCGTTCTTCAGTAAAGTCAAAACTCAAGTTTGGTTTTTAAGTGAAGTTGAAACTCAAGTTTTGTTCTTCACAAAATTCAAAACATAGTTCTTAATCTTCAGGGAAATCAAAACTCAAGCTTTGTTCTTCAGTGAAGTCAAAACTCAACTTTTGTTCTTTAGGAATGTCAAAACTGAAGTTTTGATCTTCAGGATATTTAAAACAGGAGTTTCTTTCTTCACTGAAGTCAAAACTAAAGTTTGGTTTTTCAGTGAAGTTAAAACTTAAGTTTTGTTATTCACAAAAAACAAAACCCAAGTCTTCATCTTCCGGGAAATCAAAACTCAAGTTTTGTTCTTCAGTGAAATCAAAACTCAACTTTTGTTCTTTAGGAAAGTCAAAATTAAAGTTTTGATCTTCAGGAAATTTAAAACTGAAGTTTCGTTCTTCAGTGAAGTCAAAACTCAAGTTTGGTTTTTCAGTGAAGTTAAAACTGAAGTTTTGTTATTAACAAAAAAAAAACAAAACCCATGTCTTGATCTTCAGGGAAATCAAAAATCAAGGTTTGTTCTTCAGTGAAGTCCAAACTCAACTTTTGTTCTTTAGGAAAGTCAAAATTAAAGTTTTGGTCTTCAGGAAATTGAAAACTGAGGTTTTGTTCTTCACTGAATTCAAAACTGATGTTTGGATTTTCAGTGAAGTTGAAACTCAAGTTTTGTTCTTCACAAAATTCAAAACTTAGGTCTTGATCTTCAGGGAAATCAAAACTCAAGTTTAGTTTTTCAGTGAATTCAAAACTCCACTTTTGTTCTTTAGGAAAGTCAAAACTGAAGTTTTGATCTTCAGGAAATTTAAAACTGAAGTTTCGTTCTTCACTGAAGTAAAAAATCAAGTTTGGTTTTTCATTGAAGTTAAAACTTTTGTTATTCACAAAAAACAAAACCCAAGTAACGATCTTCAGGGAAATCAAAACTCAAGTTTTGTTCTTTAGTGAAGTCAAAACTCCACTTTTGTTCTTTAGGAAAGTCAAAATTAAAGTTTTGATATTCAGGAAATTTAAAACTGAAGATTCGTTCTTCAGTGAAGTCAAAACTCAAAGTTTTATCTTCAGAGATGTCAGAACTCAAGTTTGTTTTTCAGTGAAGTCAAAACTCAACTTTTGATCTTTAGGAAAGTCAAAACTGAAGTTTTAATCTCCAGGAAATACCAAACTGAAGTTCCGTTCTTCAGTGAAATTAAAAATTAAGTTTTGTTTTTCATTGAAGTCAAAAGTCAAGTTTTGTGCTTCACAAAATTCAAAACTTAAGTCTTGATCTTCAGGGAAATCAAAACTCAAGTTTTGTTTTTCAGTGAAGTCAAAACTCAACTTTTGTTTTTTTGGACAGTCACAACTGAAGTTTTGATCTTCAGGAAATTTAAAACTGAAGTTTTGTTCTTCACTGAAGTGAAAACTCAAGTTTGGTTTTTCAGTGAAGTAAAAACTTAAATTTTGTTATTCACAAAAATCAAAACCCAAGTCTTCATCTTCCGGGAAATCAAAACTCAAGTTTTGTTCTTCAGTGAAATCAAAACTCAACTTTTGTTCTTTAGGAAAGTCAAAATTAGAGTTTTGATCTTCAGGAAATTTAAAACTGAAGTTTCGTTCTTCATTGGAGTCAAAACTCAAGTTTGGTTTTCAGTGAAGTTAAAACTTAAGTTTTGTTATTGACAAAAACCAAAACCCAAGTCTTGATCTTTAGGGAAATCAAAACTCAAGTTTTGTTCTTCAGTGAAGTCAAAACTCAACTTTTGTTCTTTAGGAAAGTCAAAATTAAAGTTTTGATCTTCAGGAAATTTAAAACTGAAGTTTCGTTCTTCAGTGAAGTCAAAACTCAAGTTTGGTTTTTCAGTGAAGTTGAAACTCAAGTTTTGTTCTTCACAAAATTCAAAACTTAGGTCTTGATCTTCAGGGAAATCAAAACTCAATCTTTGTTTTTCAGTGAAGTCAAAACTCAACTTTTGTTCTTTAGGAAAGTCAAAACTGAAGTTTTGATCTTCATGAAATTTAAAACTGGAGTTTCTTTCTTCACTGAAGTCAAAACTAAAGTTTGGTTTTTCAGTGAAGTTGAAAATCAAGTTTTGTTCTTCACAAAATTCAAAACTTAGGTCTTGATCTTCAGGGAAATTAAAACTCAAGTTTTGTTTTTAAGTGAAGTCAAAACTCAACTTTTGTTCTTTGGGAAAGTCAAAACTAAAGTTTTGATCTTTAGGAAATTCAAAACTGAAGTTTCTCTCTTCAGTGAAGTCAAAACTCAAGTTTAGTTTTTCAATGAAGTTAAAACTCAAGTTCTGTTCTTCAGAAAAGTCAAAACTTAAGTCTTGTTTTTCAGGGAAATCAAAACTCAATCTTTGTTTTTCAGTGAATGCAAAACTCAACTTTTGTTCTTTAGGAAAGTCAAAACTGAAGTTTTGATTTTGAGGAAATTTAATACCAAAGTTTCGTTCTTCATTGAGGTCAAAAATAAGTTTTGGTTTTTAACTGAAGTTAAAACTTAACTTTTGTTATTCACAAAAATCAAAACCCAAGTCTTGATCTTTAGGGAAATCAAAACTCAAGTTTTATTCTTCAGTGAAGTCAAAACTCAACCTTTGTTCATTCGGAAAGTCAAAATTAAAGTTTTGATCTTCAGGAAATTTAAATATGAAGTTTCGTTCTTCAGTGAAGTCAAAACTCAAGTTTGGTTTTTCAGTGAAGTTAAAACTGAAGTTTTGTTATTAACAAAAAACAAAACCCATGTCTTGATCTTCAGGGAAATAAAAAAATCAAGGTTTGTTCTTCAGTGAAGTCAAAACTCAACTTTTGTTCTTTAGGAAAGTCAAAATTAAAGTTTTGATCTTAAGGAAATTGAAAACTGAGGGTTTGTTCTTCATTGAATTCAAAACTGATGTTTGGATTTTCAGTGAAGTTGAAACTCAAGTTTTGTTCTTCACAAAATTCAAAACTTAGGTCTTGATCTTCAGGGAAATCAAAACTCAAGTTTAGTTTTTCAGTTAAGTTAAAACTCAAGTTCTGTTCTTCAGAAAAGTCAAAACTTAAGTCTTGTTTTTCAGGGAAATCAAAACTCAAATTTTGTTTTTCAGTGAAGTCAAAACTCAAATTTTGTTCTTTAGGAAAGTCAAAACTGAAGTTTTGATTTTCAGGAAATTTAATACCGAAGTTTTGTTCTTCATTGAGGTCAAAAATAAGGTTTGGTTTTTAAGTGAAGTTAAAACTTAAGTTTTGTTATTAACAAAAATCAAAACCCAATTCTTGATCTTTATGGAAATCAAAACTCAAGTTTTATTCTTCAGTGAAGTCAAAACTCAACTTTTGTTCTTTAGGAAAGTGAAAATTAAAGTTTTGATCTTTAGGAAATTTAAAACTAAAGTTTCGTTCTTCAGTTAAGTCAAAACTCAAGTTTGGTTTTTCAGTGAAGTTGAAACTTAAGTTTTGTTATTCACAAAAATCAAAACCCATGTCTTGATCTTCAAGGAAATCAAAACTCAAGTTTTGGTCTTTAGTGAAATCAAAACTCAACTTTTTTTCTTTAGGAAAGTCAAAATTAAAGATTTGATCTTCAGGAAACCTAAAACTGAAGTTTCGTTCTTCAGTGAAGTCAAAACTCAAGTTTGGTTTTTCAGTGAAGTTAAAACTAAAGTTTTGTTATTCACAAAAAAACAAACACATGTCTCGATATTCAGGGAAATCAAAACTCAAGTTTTGTTCTTCAGTGAAGTCAAAACTCAACTTTTGTTCTTTAGGAAAGTCAAAATTAATGTTTTGATCTTCAGGAAATTTAAAACTGAAGTTTCGTTCTTCAGTAAAGTCAAAACTCAAGTTTGGGTTTTCAGTGAAGTTGAAACTCAAGTTTTGTTCTTCACAAAATTCAAAACATATTTCTTAATCTTCAGGGAAATCAAAACTCAAGCTTTGTTCTTCAGTGAAGTCAAAACTCAACTTTTGTTCTTTAGGAATGTCAAAACTGAAGTTTTGATCATCAGGAAATTTAAAACAGGAGTTTCTTTCTTCACTGAAGTCAAAACTAAAGTTTGGTTTTTCAGTGAAGTTAAAACTTAAGTTTTGTTATTCACAAAAAACAAAACCCAAGTCTTGATCTTCCGGGAAATCAAAACTCAAGTTTTGTTCTTCTGTGAAATCAAAACTCAACTTTTGTTCTTTAGGAAAGTCAAAATTAAAGTTTTGATCTTCAGGAAATTTAAAACTGAAGTTTCGTTCTTCATTGGAGTCAAAACTCAAGTTTAGTTTTTCAGTGAAGTTAAAACTTAAGTTTTGTTATTGACAAATATCAAAACCCAAGTCTTGATCTTTAGGGAAATCAAAACTCAAGTTTTGTTCTTCAGTGAAGTCAAAACTCAACTTTTGTTTTTTTAGGAAAGTCAAAATTAAAGTTTTGTTCTTCAGGAAATTTAAAACTGAAGTTTCGTTCTTCAGTGAAGTCAAAACTCAAGTTTGGTTTTTCAGTGAAGTTGAAACTCAAGTTTTGTTCTTCACAAAATTCAAAACTTAGGTCTTGATCTTCAGGGAAATCAAAACTCAATCTTTGTTTTTCAGTGAAGTCAAAACTCAACTTTTGTTCTTTAGGAAAGTCAAAACTGAAGTTTTGATCTTCATGAAATTTAAAACTGGAGTTTCTTTCTTCACTGAAGTCAAAACTAAAGTTTGGTTTTTCAGTGAAGTTGAAACTCAAGTTTTGTTCTTCAAAAAATTCAAAACTTAGGTCTTGATCTTCAGGGAAATTAAAACTCAAGTTTTTTTTAAGTGAAGTCAAAACTCAACTTTTGTTCTTTGGGAAAGTCAAAACTAAAGTTTTGATCTTTAGGAAATTCAAAACTGAAGTTTCTCTCTTCAGTGAAGTCAAAACTCAAGTTTAGTTTTTCAGTGAAGTTAAAACTCAAGTTCTGTTCTTCAGAAAAGTCAAAACTTAAGTCTTGTTTTTCTGGGAAATAAAAACTCAAATTTTGTTTTTCAGTGAATGCAAAACTCAACTTTGTTCTTTAGGAAAGTCAAAACTGAAGTTTTGATTTTGAGGAAATTTAATACCAAAGTTTCGTTCTTCATTGAGGTCAAAAATAAGGTTTGGTTTTTAACTGAAGTTAAAACTTAAGTTTTGTTATTCACAAAAATCAAAACCCAAGTCTTGATCTTTAGGGAAACCAAAACTCAAGTTTTATTCTTCATGAAGTCAAAACTCAACTTTTGTTCATTCGGAAAGTCAAAATTAAAGTTTTGATCTTCAGGAAATTTAAATCTGAAGTTTCGTTCTTCAGTGAAGTCAAAACTCAAGTTTGGTTTTTCAGTAAAGTTAAAACTGAAGTTTTGTTATTAACAAAAAAACAAAACCCATGTCTTGATCTTCAGGGAAATCAAAAATCAAAGTTTGTTCTTCAGTGAAGTCAAAACTCAACTTTTGTTCTTTAGGAAAGTCAAAATTAAAGTTTTGGTCTTTAGGAAATTGAAAACTGAGGTTTTGTTCTTCATTGAATTCAAAACTGATGTTTGGATTTTCAGTGAAGTTGAAACTCAAGTTTTGTTCTTCACAAAATTCAAAACTTAGGTCTTGATCTTCAGGGAAATCAAAACTCAAGTTTAGTTTTTCAGTGAAGTCAAAACTCCACTTTTGTTCTTTAGGAAAGTCAAAACTGAAGTTTTGATCTTCAGGAAATTTAAAACTGAAGTTTCGTTCTTCACTGAAGTAAAAAATCAAGTTTGGTTTTTCACTGAAGTTAAAACTTTTGTTATTCACAAAAAACAAAACCCAAGTAACGATCTTCAGGGAAATCAAAACTCAAGTTTTGTTCTTTAGTGAAGTCAAAACTCCACTTTTGTTCTTTAGGAAAGTGAAAATTAAAGTTTTGATATTCAGGAAATTTAAAACTGAAGATTCGTTCTTCAGTGAAGTCAAAACTCAAAGGTTTATCTTCAGGGATGTCAGAACTCAAGTTTGTTTTTCAGTGAAGTCAAAACTCAACTTTTGATCTTTAGGAAAGTCAAAACTGAAGTTTTAATCTACAGGAAATACCAAACTGAAGTTCCGTTCTTCAGTGAAATTAAAAATTAAGTTTTGTTTTTCATTGAAGTCAAAACTCAAGTTTTGTGCTTCACAAAATTCAAAACTTAAGTCTTGATCTTCAGGGAAATCAAAACTCAAGTTTTGTTTTTCAGTGAAGTCAAAACTCAACTTTTGTTTTTTTGGACAGTCACAACTGAAGTTTTGATCTTCAGGAAATTTAAAACTGAAGTTTCGTTCTTCACTGAAGTCAAAACTCAAGTTTGGTTTTTCATTGAAGTAAAAACTTAAATTTTGTTATTCACAAAAATCAAAACCCAAGTCTTCATCTTCCGGGAAATCAAAACTCAAGTTTTGTTCTTCAGTGAAATCAAAACTCAACTTTTGTTCTTTAGGAAAGTCAAAATTAAAGTTTTGATCTTCAGGAAATTTTAAACTGAAGTTTCGTTCTTCATTGGAGTCAAAACTCAAGTTTGGTTTTCAGTGAAGTTAAAACTTAAGTTTTGTTATTGACAAAAACCAAAACCCAAGTCTTGATCTTCCGGGAAATCAAAACTCAAGTTTTGTTCTTCAGTGAAGTCAAAACTCAACTTTTGTTCTTTAGGAAAGTCAAAATTAAAGTTTTGATCTTCAGGAAATTTAAAACTGAAGTTTCGTTCTTCAGTGAAGTCAAAACTCAAGTTTGGTTTTTCAGTGAAGTTGAAACTCAAGTTTTGTTCTTCACAAAATTCAAAACTTAGGTCTTGATCTTCAGGGAAATCAAAACTCAATCTTTGTTTTTCAGTGAAGTCAAAACTCAACTTTTGTTCTTTAGGAAAGTCAAAACTGAAGTTTTGATCTTCATGAAATTTAAAACTGGAGTTTCTTTCTTCACTGAAGTCAAAACTAAAGTTTGGTTTTTCAGTGAAGTCGAAACTCAAGTTTTGTTCTTCACAAAATTCAAAACTTAGGTCTTGATCTTCAGGGAAATTAAAACTCAAGTTTTGTTTTTAAGTGAAGTCAAAACTCAACTTTTGTTCTTTGGGAAAGTCAAAACTAAAGTTTTGATCTTCAGGAAATTTAAATCTGAAGTTTCGTTCTTCAGTGAAGTCAAAACTCAAGTTTGGTTTTTCAGTGAAGTTAAAACTGAAGTTTTGTTATTCACAAAAAAACAAAACCCATGTCTTGATCTTCAGGGAAATAAAAAATCAAGGTTTGTTCTTCAGCGAAGTCAAAACTCAACTTTTGTTCTTTAGGAAAGTCAAAATTAAAGTTTTGATCTTAAGGAAATTGAAAACTGAGGGTTTGTTCTTCACTGAATTCAAAACTGATGTTTGGATTTTCAGTGAAGTTGAAACTCAAGTTTTGTTCTTCACAAAATTCAAAACTTAGGTCTTGATCTTCAGGGAAATCAAAACTCAAGTTTAGTTTTTCAGTTAAGTTAAAACTCAAGTTCTGTTCTTCAGAAAAGTCAAAACTTAAGTCTTGTTTTTCAGGGAAATCAAAACTCAAATTTTGTTTTTCAGTGAAGTCAAAACTCAACTTTTGTTCTTTAGGAAAGTCAAAACAAAAGTTTTGATTTTCAGGAAATTTAATACCGAAGTTTTGTTCTTCATTGAGGTCAAAAATAAAGTTTGGTTTTTAAGTGAAGTTAAAACTTAAGTTTTGTTATTAACAAAAATCAAAACCCAAGTCTTGATCTTTATGGAAATCAAAACTCAAGTTTTATTCTTCATTGAAGTCAAAACTCAACTTTTGTTCTTTAGGAAAGTGAAAATTAAAGTTTTGATCTTTAGGAAATTTAAAACTAAAGTTTCGTTCTTCAGTTAAGTGAAAAATCAAGTTTGGTTTTTCAGTGAAGTTGAAACTTAAGTTTTGTTATTCACAAAAATCAAAACCCATGTCTTGATCTTCAAGGAAATCAAAACTCAAGTTTTGGTGTTTAGTGAAGTCAAAACTCAACTTTTTTTCTTTAGGAAAGTCAAAATTAAAGTTTTGATCTTCAGGAAATCTAAAACTGAAGTTTCGTTCTTCAGTGAAGTCAAAACTCAAGTTTGGTTTTTCAGTGAAGTTAAAACTAAAGTTTTGTTATTCACAAAAAACCAAACACATGTCTCGATATTCAGGGAAATCAAAACTCAAGTTTTGTTCTTCAGTGAAGTCAAAACTCAACTTTTGTTCTTTAGGAAAGTCAAAATTAATGTTTAGATCTTCAGGAAATTTAAAACTGAAGTTTCGTTCTTCAGTAAAATCAAAATTCAAGTTTGGTTTTTAAGTGAAGTTGAAACTCAAGTTTTGTTCTTCACAAAATTCAAAACATAGTTCTTAATCTTCAGGGAAATCAAAACTCAAGCTTTGTTCTTCAGTGAAGTCAAAACTCAACTTTTGTTCTTTAGGAATGTCAAAACTGAAATTTTGATCTTCAGGAAATTTAAAACAAGAGTTTCTTTCTTCACTGAAGTCAAAACTAAAGTTTGGTTTTTCAGTGAAGTTAAAACTTAAGTTTTGTTATTCACAAAAAACAAAACCCAAGTCTTCATCTTCCGGGAAATCAAAACTCAAGTTTTGTTCTTCAGTGAAATCAAAACTCAACTTTTGTTCTTTAGGAAAGTCAAAATTAAAGTTTTGATCTTCAGGAAATTTAAATCTGAAGTTTCGTTCTTCAGTGAAGTCAAAACTCAAGTTTGGTTTTTCAGTGAAGTTAAAACTGAAGTTTTGTTATTCACAAAAAAACAAAACCCATGTCTTGATCTTCAGGGAAATCAAAAATCAAGGTTTGTTCTTCAGTGAAGTCGAAACTCAACTTTTGTTCTTTAGGAAAGTCAAAATTAAAGTTTTGGTCTTCAGAAAATTGAAAACTGAGGTTTTGTTCTTCATTGAATTCAAAACTGATGTTTGGATTTTCAGTGAAGTTGAAACTCAAGTTTTGTTCTTCACAAAATTCAAAACTTAGGTCTTGATCTTCAGGGAAATCAAAACTCAAGTTTAGTTTTTCAGTGAATTCAAAACTCCACTTTTGTTCTTTAGGAAAGTCAAAACTGATGTTTTGATCTTCAGGAAATTTAAAACTGAAGTTTCGTTCTTCACTGAAGTAAAAAATCAAGTTTGGTTTTTATTGAAGTTAAAACTTTTGTTATTCACAAAAAACAAAACCCAAGTAACGATCTTCAGGGAAATCAAAACTCAAGTTTTGTTCTTTAGTGAAGTCAAAACTCCACTTTTGTTCTTTAGGAAAGTCAAAATTAAAGTTTTGATATTCAGGAAATTTAAAACTGAAGATTCGTTCTTCAGTGAAGTCAAAACTCAAAGTTTTATCTTCAGGGATGTCAGAACTCAAGTTTGTTTTTCAGTGAAGTCAAAACTCAACTTTTGATCTTTAGGAAAGTCAAAACTGAAGTTTTAATCTTCAGGAAATACCAAACTGAAGTTCCGTTCTTCAGTGAAATTAAAAATTAAGTTTTGTTTTTCATTGAAGTCAAAAGTCAAGTTTTGTGCTTCACAAAATTCAAAACTTAAGTCTTGATCTTCAGGGAAATCAAAACTCAAGTTTGGTTTTTCAGTGAAGTAAAAACTTAAATTTTGTTATTCACAAAAATCAAAACCCAAGTCTTCATCTTCCGGGAAATCAAAACTCAAGTTTTGTTCTTCAGTGAAATCAAAACTCAACTTTTGTTCTGTAGGAAAGTCAAAATTAGAGTTTTGATCTTCAGGAAATTTAAAACTGAAGTTTCGTTCTTCATTGGAGTCAAAACTCAAGTTTGGTTTTCAGTGAAGTTAAAACTTAAGTTTTGTTATTGACAAAAACCAAAACCCAAGTCTTGATCTTCCGGGAAATCAAAACTCAAGTTTTGTTCTTCAGTGAAGTCAAAACTCAACTTTTGTTCTTTAGGAAAGTCAAAATTAAAGTTTTGATCTTCAGGAAATTTAAAACTGAAGTTTCGTTCTTCAGTGAAGTCAAAACTCAAGTTTGGTTTTTCAGTGAAGTTGAAACTCAAGTTTTGTTCTTCACAAAATTCAAAACTTAGGTCTTGATCTTCAGGGAAATCAAAACTCAATCTTTGTTTTTCAGTGAAGTCAAAACTCAACTTTTGTTCTTTAGGAAAGTCAAAACTGAAGTTTTGATCTTCATGAAATTTAAAACTGGAGTTTCTTTCTTCACTGAAGTCAAAACTAAAGTTTGGTTTTTCAGTGAAGTTGAAAATCAAGTTTTGTTCTTCACAAAATTCAAAACTTAGGTCTTGATCTTCAGGGAAATTAAAACTCAAGTTTTGTTTTTAAGTGAAGTCAAAACTCAACTTTTGTTCTTTGGGAAAGTCAAAACTAAAGTTTTGATCTTTAGGAAATTCAAAACTGAAGTTTCTCTCTTCAGTGAAGTCAAAACTCAAGTTTAGTTTTTCAGTGAAGTTAAAACTCAAGTTCTGTTCTTCAGAAAAGTAAAAACTTAAGTCTTGTTTTTCAGGGAAATCAAAACTCAAATTTTGTTTTTCAGTGAATGCAAAACTCAACTTTTGTTCTTTAGGAAAGTCAAAACTGAAGTTTTGATTTTGAGTAAATTTAATACCAAAGTTTCGTTCTTCATTGAGGTCAAAAATAAGTTTTGGTTTTTAACTGAAGTTAAAACTTAAGTTTTGTTATTCACAAAAATCAAAACCCAAGTCTTGATCTTTAGGGAAATCAAAACTCAAGTTTTATTCTTCAGTGAAGTCAAAACTCAACTTTTGTTCATTCGGAAAGTCAAAATTAAAGTTTTGATCTTCAGGAAATTTAAATATGAAGTTTCGTTCTTCAGTGAAGTCAAAACTCAAGTTTGGTTTTTCAGTGAAGTTAAAACTGAAATTTTGTTATTAACAAAAAACAAAACCCATGTCTTGATCTTCAGGGAAATAAAAAATCAAGGTTTGTTCTTCAGTGAAGTCAAAACTCAACTTTTGTTCTTTAGGAAAGTCAAAATTAAAGTTTTGATCTTAAGGAAATTGAAAACTGAGGGTTTGTTCTTCATTAAATTCAAAACTGATGTTTGGATTTTCAGTGAAGTTGAAACTCAAGTTTTGTTCTTCACAAAATTCAAAACTTAGGTCTTGATCTTCAGGGAAATCAAAACTCAAGTTTAGTTTTTCAGTTAAGTTAAAACTCAAGTTCTGTTCTTCAGAAAAGTCAAAACTTAAGTCATGTTTTTCAGGGAAATCAAAACTCAAATTTTGTTTTTCAGTGAAGTCAAAACTCAACTTTTGTTCTTTAGGAAAGTCAAAACTGAAGTTTTGATTTTCAGGAAATTTAATCCCGAAGTTTTGTTCTTCATTGAGGTCAAAAATAAGGTTTGGTTTTTAAGTGAAGTTAAAACTTAAGTTTTGTTATTAACAAAAATCAAAACCCAAGTCTTGATCTTTATGGAAATCAAAACTCAAGTTTTATTCTTCAGTGAAGTCAAAACTCAACTTTTGTTCTTTAGGAAAGTGAAAATTAAAGTTTTGATCTTTAGGAAATTTAAAACTAAAGTTTCGTTCTTCAGTTAAGTCAAAACTCAAGTTTGGTTTTTCAGTGAAGCTGAAACTTAAGTTTTGTTATTCACAAAAATCAAAACCCATGTCTTGATCTTCAAGGAAATCAAAACTCAAGTTTTGGTCTTTAGTGAAGTCAAAACTCAACTTTTTTTCTTTAGGAAAGTCAAAATTAAAGTTTTGATCTTCAGGAAACCTAAAACTGAAGTTTCGTTCTTCAGTGAAGTCAAAACCCAAGTTTGGTTTTTCAGTGAAGTTAAAACTAAAGTTTTGTTATTCACAAAAAAACAAACACATGTCTCGATATTCAGGGAAATCAAAACTCAAGTTTCGTTCTTCAGTAAAGTCAAAACTCAAGTTTGGGTTTTCAGTGAAGTTGAAACTCAAGTTTTGTTCTTCACAAAATTCAAAACATATTTCTTAATCTTCAGGGAAATAAAAACTCAAGCTTTGTTCTTCAGTGAAGTCAAAACTCAACTTTTGTTCTTTAGGAATGTCAAAACTGAAGTTTTGATCTTCAGGAAATTTAAAACAGGAGTTTCTTTCTTCACTGAAGTCAAAACTAAAGTTTGGTTTTTCAGTGAAGTTAAAACTTAAGTTTTGTTATTCACAAAAAACAAAACCCAAGTCTTGATCTTCCGGGAAATCAAAACTCAAGTTTTGTTCTTCAGTGAAATCAAAACTCTACTTTTGTTCTTTAGGAAAGTCAAAATTAAAGTTTTGATCTTCAGGAAATTTAAAACTGAAGTTTCGTTCTTCATTGGAGTCAAAACTCAAGTTTAGTTTTTCAGTGAAGTTAAAACTTAAGTTTTGTTATTGACAAAAATCAAAACCCAAGTCTTGATCTTTAGGGAAATCAAAACTCAAGTTTTGTTCTTCAGTGAAGTCAAAACTCAACTTTTGTTTTTTAGGAAAGTCAAAATTAAAGTTTTGTTCTCCAGGAAATTTAAAACTGAAGTTTCGTTCTTCAGTGAAGTCAAAACTCAAGTTTGGTTTTTCAGTGAAGTTGAAACTCAAGTTTTGTTCTTCACAAAATTCAAAACTTAGGTCTTGATCTTCAGGGAAATCAAAACTCAATCTTTGTTTTTCAGTGAAGTCAAAACTCAACTTTTGTTCTTTAGGAAAGTCAAAACTGAAGTTTTGATCTTCATGAAATTTAAAACTGGAGTTTCTTTCTTCACTGAAGTCAAAACTAAAGATTGGTTTTTCAGTGAAGTTGAAACTCAAGTTTTGTTCTTCAAAAAATTCAAAACTTAGGTCTTGATCTTCAGGGAAATTAAAACTCAAGTTTTGTTTTTAAGTGAAGTCAAAACTCAACTTTTGTTCTTTGGGAAAGTCAAAACTAAAGTTTTGATCTTTAGGAAATTCAAAACTGAAGTTTCTCTCTTCAGTGAAGTCAAAACTCAAGTTTAGTTTTTCAGTGAAGTTAAAACTCAAGTTCTGTTCTTCAGAAAAGTCAAAACTTAAGTCTTGTTTTTCTGGGAAATAAAAACTAAAATTTTGTTTTTCAGTGAATGCAAAACTCAACGTTTGTTCTTTAGGAAAGTCAAAACTGAAGTTTTGATTTTGAGGAAATTTAATACCAAAGTTTCGTTCTTCATTGAGGTCAAGAATAAGGTTTGGTTTTTAACTGAAGTTAAAACTTAAGTTTTGTTATTCACAAAAATCAAAACCCAAGTCTTGATCTTTAGGGAAATCAAAACTCAAGTTTTATTCTTCAGTGAAGTCAAAACTCAACTTTTGTTCATTCGGAAAGTCAAAATTAAAGTTTTGATCTTCAGGAAATTTAAATCTGAAGTTTCGTTCTTCAGTGAAGTCAAAACTCAAGTTTGGTTTTTCAGTGAAGTTGAAACTTAAGTTTTGTTATTCACAAAAATCAAAACCCATGTCTTGATCTTCAAGGAAATCAAAACTCAAGTTTTGGTCTTTAGTGAAGTCAAAACTCAACTTTTTTTCTTTAGGAAAGTCAAAATTAAAGTTTTGATCTTCAGGAAATCTAAAACTGAAGTTTCGTTCTTCAGTGAAGTCAAAACTCAAGTTTGGTTTTTCAGTGAAGTTAAAACTAAAGTTTTGTTATTCACAAAAAACCAAACACATGTCTCGATATTCAGGGAAATCAAAACTCAAGTTTTGTTCTTCAGTGAAGTCAAAACTCAACTTTTGTTCTTTAGGAAAGTCAAAATTAATGTTTAGATCTTCAGGAAATTTAAAACTGAAGTTTCGTTCTTCAGTAAAGTCAAAACTCAAGTTTGGTTTTTAAGTGAAGTTGAAACTCAAGTTTTGTTCTTCACAAAATTCAAAACATAGTTCATAATCTTCAGGGAAATCAAAACTCAAGCTTTGTTCTTCAGTGAAGTCAAAACTCAACTTTTGTTCTTTAGGAATGTCAAAACTGAAATTTTGATCTTCAGGAAATTTAAAACAAGAGTTTCTTTCTTCACTGAAGTCAAAACTAAAGTTTGGTTTTTCAGTGAAGTTAAAACTTAAGTTTTGTTATTCACAAAAAACAAAACCCAAGTCTTCATCTTTCGGGAAATCAAAACTCAAGTTTTGTTCTTCAGTGAAATCAAAACTCAACTTTTGTTCTTTAGGAAAGTCAAAATTAAAGTTTTGATCTTCAGGAAATTTAAATCTGAAGTTTCGTTCTTCAGTGAAGTCAAAACTCAAGTTTGGTTTTTCAGTGAAGTTAAAACTGAAGTTTTGTTATTCACAAAAAAACAAAACCCATGTCTTGATCTTCAGGGAAATCAAAAATCAAGGTTTGTTCTTCAGTGAAGTCGAAACTCAACTTTTGTTCTTTAGGAAAGTCAAAATTAAAGTTTTGGTCTTCAGAAAATTGAAAACTGAGGTTTTGTTCTTCATTGAATTCAAAACTGATGTTTGGATTTTCAGTGAAGTTGAAACTCAAGTTTTGTTCTTCACAAAATTCAAAACTTAGGTCTTGATCTTCAGGGAAATCAAAACTCAAGTTTAGTTTTTCAGTGAATTCAAAACTCCACTTTTGTTCTTTAGGAAAGTCAAAACTGATGTTTTGATCTTCAGGAAATGTAAAACTGAAGTTTCGTTCTTCACTGAAGTAAAAAATCAAGTTTGGTTTTTATTGAAGTTAAAACTTTTGTTATTCACAAAAAACAAAACCCAAGTAACGATCTTCAGGGAAATCAAAACTCAAGTTTTGTTCTTTAGTGAAGTCAAAACTCCACTTTTGTTCTTTAGGAAAGTGAAAATTAAAGTTTTGATATTCAGGAAATTTAAAACTGAAGTTTCGTTCTTCATTGGAGTCAAAACTCAAGTTTAGTTTTTCAGTGAAGTTAAAACTTAAGTTTTGTTATTGACAAAAATCAAAACCCAAGTCTTGATCTTTAGGGAAATCAAAACTCAAGTTTTGTTCTTCAGTGAAGTCAAAACTCAACTTTTGTTTTTTAGGAAAGTCAAAATTAAAGTTTTGTTCTTCAGGAAATTTAAAACTGAAGTTTCGTTCTTCAGTGAAGTCAAAACTCAAGTTTGGTTTTTCAGTGAAGTTGAAACTCAAGTTTTGTTCTTCACAAAATTCAAAACTTAGGTCTTGATCTTCAGGGAAATCAAAACTCAATCTTTGTTTTTCAGTGAAGTCAAAACTCAACTTTTGTTCTTTAGGAAAGTCAAAACTGAAGTTTTGATCTTCATGAAATTTAAAACTGGAGTTTCTTTCTTCACTGAAGTCAAAACTAAAGATTGGTTTTTCAGTGAAGTTGAAACTCAAGTTTTGTTCTTCAAAAAATTCAAAACTTAGGTCTTGATCTTCAGGGAAATTAAAACTCAAGTTTTGTTTTTAAGTGAAGTCAAAACTCAACTTTTGTTCTTTGGGAAAGTCAAAACTAAAGTTTTGATCTTTAGGAAATTCAAAACTGAAGTTTCTCTCTTCAGTGAAGTCAAAACTCAAGTTTAGTTTTTCAGTGAAGTTAAAACTCAAGTTCTGTTCTTCAGAAAAGTCAAAACTTAAGTCTTGTTTTTCTGGGAAATCAAAACTAAAATTTTGTTTTTCAGTGAATGCAAAACTCAACTTTTGTTCTTTAGGAAAGTCAAAACTGAAGTTTTGATTTTGAGGAAATTTAATACCAAAGTTTCGTTCTTCATTGAGGTCAAGAATAAGGTTTGGTTTTTAACTGAAGTTAAAACTTAAGTTTTGTTATTCACAAAAATCAAAACCCAAGTCTTGATCTTTAGGGAAATCAAAACTCAAGTTTTATTCTTCAGTGAAGTCAAAACTCTACTTTTGTTCATTCGGAAAGTCAAAATTAAAGTTTTGATCTTCAGGAAATTTAAATCTGAAGTTTCGTTCTTCAGTGAAGTCAAAACTCAAGTTTGGTTTTTCAGTGAAGTTGAAACTTAAGTTTTGTTATTCACAAAAATCAAAACCCTTGTCTTGATCTTCAAGGAAATCAAAACTCAAGTTTTGGTATTTAGTAAAGTCAAAACTCAACTTTTTTTCTTTAGGAAAGTCAAAATTAAAGTTTTGATCTTCAGGAAATCTAAAACTAAAGTTTCGTTCTTCAGTGAAGTCAAAACTCAAGTTTGGTTTTTCAGTGAAGTTAAAACTAAAGTTTTGTTATTCACAAAAAAAAACAAACACATGTCTCGATCTTCAGGGAAATCAAAACTCAAGTTTTGTTCTTCAGTGAAGTCAAAACTCAACTTTTGTTCTTTAGGAAAGTCAAAATTAATGTTTTGATCTTCAGGAAATTTAAAACTGAAGTTTCGTTCTACAGGAAAGTCAAAACTCAAGTTTGGTTTTTCAGTGAAGTTGAACCTCAAGTTTTGTTCTTCACAAAATTCAAAACATAGTTCTTAATCTTCAGGGAAATCAAAACTCAAGCTTTGTTCTTCAGTGAAGTCAAAACTCAACTTTTGTTCTTTAGGAATGTCAAAACTGAAGTTTTGATCTTCAGGAAATTTAAAACTGAAGTTTGGTTCTTCACTGAAGTGAAAACTCAAGTTTGGTTTTTCAGTGATGTAAAAACTTAAATTTTGTTATTCACAAAAATCAAAACCCAAGTCTTCATCTTTCGGGAAATCAAAACTCAAGTTTTGTTCTTCAGTGAAATCAAAACTCAACTTTTGTTCTTTAGGAAAGTCAAAATTAGAGTTTTGATCTTCAGGAAATTTAAAACTGAAGTTTCGTTCTTCATTGGAGCCAAAACTCAAGTTTGGTTTTCAGTGAAGTTAAAACTTCAGTTTTGTTATTGACAAAAACCAAAACCCAAGTCTTGATCTTCCGGGAAATCAAAACTCAAGTTTTGTTCTTCAGTGAAGTCAAAACTCAACTTTTGTTCTTTAGGAAAGTCAAAATTAAAGTTTTGATCTTCAGGAAATTTAAAACTGAAGTTTCGTTCTTCAGTGAAGTCAAAACTCAAGTTTGGTTTTTCAGTGAAGTTGAAACTCAAGTTTTGTTCTTCACAAAATTCAAAACTTAGGTCTTGATCTTCAGGGAAATCAAAACTCAATCTTTGTTTTTCAGTGAAGTCAAAACTCAACTTTTGTTCTTTAGGAAAGTCAAAACTGAAGTTTTGATCTTCATGAAATTTAAAACTGGAGTTTCTTTCTTCACTGAAGTCAAAACTAAAGTTTGGTTTTTCAGTGAAGTTGAAAATCAAGTTTTGTTCTTCACAAAATTCAAAACTTAGGTCTTGATCTTCAGGGAAATTAAAACTCAAGTTTTGTTTTTAAGTGAAGTCAAAACTCAACTTTTGTTCTTTGGGAAAGTCAAAACTAAAGTTTTGATCTTTAGGAAATTCAAAACTGAAGTTTCTCTCTTCAGTGAAGTCAAAACTCAAGTTTAGTTTTTCAATGAAGTTAAAACTCAAGTTCTGTTCTTCAGAAAAGTCAAAACTTAAGTCTTGTTTTTCAGGGAAATCAAAACTCAAATTTTGTTTTTCAGTGAATGCAAAACTCAACTTTTGTTCTTTAGGAAAGTCAAAATTAATGTTTTGATCTTCAGGAAATTTAAAACTGAAGTTTCGTTCTTCAGTAAAGTCAAAACTCAAGTTTGGTTTTTAAGTGAAGTTGAAACTCAAGTTTTGTTCTTCACAAAATTCAAAACATAGTTCTTAATCTTAAGGGAAATCAAAACTCAAGCTTTGTTCTTCAGTGAAGTCAAAACTCAACTTTTGTTCTTTAGGAATGTCAAAACTGAAGTTTTGATCTTCAGGAAATTTAAAACAGGAGTTTCTTTCTTCACTGAAGTCAAAACTAAAGATTGGTTTTTCAGTGAAGTTAAAACTTAAGTTTTGTTATTCACAAAAAACAAAACCCAAGTCTTCATCTTCCGGGAAATCAAAACTCAAGTTTTGTTCTTCAGTGAAATCAAAACTCAACTTTTGTTCTTTAGGAAAGTCAAAATTAAAGTTTTGATCTTCAGGAAATTTAAAACTGAAGTTTCGTTCTTCAGTGAAGTCAAAACTCAAGTTTGGTTTTTCAGTGAAGTTAAAACTGAAGTTTTGTTATTAACAAAAAAAAACAAAACCCATGTCTTGATCTTCAGGGAAATAAAAAATCAAGGTTTGTTCTTCAGTGAAGTCCAAACTCAACTTTTGTTCTTTAGGAAAGTCAAAATTAAAGTTTTGGTCTTCAGGAAATTGAAAACTGAGGTTTTGTTCTTCACTGAATTCAAAACTGATGTTTGGATTTTCAGTGAAGTTGAAACTCAAGTTTTGTTCTTCACAAAATTCAAAACTTAGGTCTTGATCTTCAGGGAAATCAAAACTCAAGTTTAGTTTTTCAGTGAATTCAAAACTCCACATTTGTTCTTTAGGAAAGTCAAAACTGAAGTTTTGATCTTCAGGAAATTTAAAACTGAAGTTTCGTTCTTCACTGAAGTAAAAAATCAAGTTTGGTTTTTCATTGAAGTTAAAACTTTTGTTATTCACAAAAAACAAAACCCAAGTAACGATCTTCAGGGAAATCAAAACTCAAGTTTTGTTCTTTAGTGAAGTCAAAACTCCACTTTTGTTCTTTAGGAAAGTCAAAATTAAAGTTTTGATATTCAGGAAATTTAAAACTGAAGATTCGTTCTTCAGTGAAGTCAAAACTCAAAGTTTTATCTTCAGGGATGTCAGAACTCAAGTTTGTTTTTCAGTGAAGTCAAAACTCAACTTTTGATCTTTAGGAAAGTCAAAACTGAAGTTTTAATCTCCAGGAAATACCAAACTGAAGTTCCGTTCTTCAGTGAAATTAAAAATTAAGTTTTGTTTTTCATTGAAGTCAAAAGTCAAGTTTTGTGCTTCACAAAATTCAAAACTTAAGTCTTGATCTTCAGGGAAATCAAAACTCAAGTTTTGTTTTTCAGTGAAGTCAAAACTCAACTTTTGTTTTTTTGGACAGTCACAACTGAAGTTTTGATCTTCAGGAAATTTAAAACTGAAGTTTTGTTCTTCACTGAAGTGAAAACTCAAGTTTGGTTTTTCATTGAAGTAAAAACTTTAATTTTGTTATTCACAAAAATCAAAACCCAAGTCTTCATCTTCCGGGAAATCAAAACTCAAGTTTTGTTCTTCAGTGAAATCAAAACTCAACTTTTGTTCTTTAGGAAAGTCAAAATTAGAGTTTTGATCTTCAGGAAATTTAAAACTGAAGTTTCGTTCTTCATTGGAGTCAAAACTCAAGTTTGGTTTTCAGTGAAGTTAAAACTTAAGTTTTGTTATTGACAAAAACCAAAACCCAAGTCTTGATCTTCCGGGAAATCAAAACTCAAGTTTTGTTCTTCATTGAAGTCAAAACTCAACTTTTGTTCTTTAGGAAAGTCAAAATTAAAGTTTTGATCTTCAGGAAATTTAAAACTGAAGTTTCGTTCTTCAGTGAAGTCAAAACTCAAGTTTGGTTTTTCAGTGAAGTTGAAACTCAAGTTTTGTTCTTCACAAAATTCAAAACTTAGGTCTTGATCTTCAGGGAAATCAAAACTCAATCTTTGTTTTTCAGTGAAGTCAAAACTCAACTTTTGTTCTTTAGGAAAGTCAAAACTGAAGTTTTGATCTTCATGAAATTTAAAACTGGAGTTTCTTTCTTCACAGAAGTCAAAACTAAAGTTTGGTTTTTCAGTGAAGTTGAAAATCAAGTTTTGTTCTTCACAAAATTCAAAACTTAGGTCTTGATCTTCAGGGAAATTAAAACTCAAGTTTTGTTTTTAAGTGAAGTCAAAACTCAACTTTTGTTCTTTGGGAAAGTCAAAACTAAAGTTTTGATCTTTAGGAAATTCAAAACTGAAGTTTCTCTCTTCAGTGAAGTCAAAACTCAAGTTTAGTTTTTCAATGAAGTTAAAAGTCAAGTTCTGTTCTTCAGAAAAGTCAAAACTTAAGTCTTGTTTTTCAGGGAAATCAAAACTCAATCTTTGTTTTTCAGTGAATGCAAAACTCAACCTTTGTTCTTTAGGAAAGTCAAAACTGAAGTTTTGATTTTGAGGAAATTTAATACCAAAGTTTCGTTTTTCATTGAGGTCAAAAATAAGTTTTGGTTTTTAACTGAAGTTAAAACTTAAGTTTTGTTATTCACAAAAATCAAAACCCAAGTCTTGATCTTTAGGGAAATCAAAACTCAAGTTTTATTCTTCAGTGAAGTCAAAACTCAACCTTTGTTCATTCGGAAAGTCAAAATTAAAGTTTTGATCTTCAGGAAATTTAAATATGAAGTTTCGTTCTTCAGTGAAGTCAAAACTCAAGTTTGGTTTTTCAGTGAAGTTAAAACTGAAGTTTTGTTATTAACAAAAAACAAAACCCATGTCTTGATCTTCAGGGAAATAAAAAAATCAAGGTTTGTTCTTCAGTGAAGTCAAAACTCAACTTTTGTTCTTTAGGAAAGTCAAAATTAAAGTTTTGATCTTAAGGAAATTGAAAACTGAGGGTTTGTTCTTCATTGAATTCAAAACTGATGTTTGGATTTTCAGTGAAGTTGAAACTCAAGTTTTGTTCTTCACAAAATTCAAAACTTAGGTCTTGATCTTCAGGGAAATCAAAACTCAAGTTTAGTTTTTCAGTTAAGTTAAAACTCAAGTTCTGTTCTTCAGAAAAGTCAAAACTTAAGTCTAGTTTTTCAGGGAAATCAAAACTCAAAGTTTGTTTTTCAGTGAAGTCAAAACTCAACTTTTGTTCTTTAGGAAAGTCAAAACTGAAGTTTTGATTTTCAGGAAATTTAATACCGAAGTTTTGTTCTTCATTCAGGTCAAAAATAAGGTTTGGTTTTTAAGTGAAGTTAAAACTTAAGTTTTGTTATTAACAAAAATCAAAACCCAAGTCTTGATCTTTATGGAAATCAAAACTCAAGTTTTATTCTTCAGTGAAGTCAAAACTCAACTTTTGTTCTTTAGGAAAGTGAAAATTAAAGTTTTGATCTTTAGGAAATTTAAAACTAAAGTTTCGTTCTTCAGTTAAGTCAAAACTCAAGTTTGGTTTTTCAGTGAAGTTGAAACTTAAGTTTTGTTATTCACAAAAATCAAAACCCATGTCTTGATCTTCAAGGAAATCAAAACTCAAGTTTTGGTCTTTAGTGAAATCAAAACTCAACTTTTTTTCTTTAGGAAAGTCAAAATTAAAGATTTGATCTTCAGGAAACCTAAAACTGAAGTTTCGTTCTTCAGTGAAGTCAAAACTCAAGTTTGGTTTTTCAGTGAAGTTAAAACTAAAGTTTTGTTATTCACAAAAAACCAAACACATGTCTCGATATTCAGGGAAATCAAAACTCAAGTTTTGTTCTTCAGTGAAGTCAAAACTCAACTTTTGTTCTTTAGGAAAGTCAAAATTAATGTTTTGATCTTCAGGAAATTTAAAACTGAAGTTTCGTTCTTCAGTGAAGTCAAAACTCAAGTTTGGGTTTTCAGTGAAGTTGAAACTCAAGTTTTGTTCTTCACAAAACTCAAAACATAGTTCTTAATCTTCAGGGAAATCAAAACTCAAGCTTTGTTCTTCAGTGAAGTCAAAACTCAACTTTTGTTCTTTAGGAATGTCAAAACTGAAGTTTTGATCTTCAGGAAATTTAAAACAGGAGTTTCTTTCTTCACTGAAGTCAAAACTAAAGTTTGGTTTTTCAGTGAAGTTAAAACTTAAGTTTTGTTATTCACAAAAAACAAAACCCAAGTCTTGATCTTCCGGGAAATCAAAACTCAAGTTTTGTTCTTCTGTGAAATCAAAACTCAACTTTTGTTCTTTAGGAAAGTCAAAATTAAAGTTTTGATCTTCAGGAAATTTAAAACTGAAGTTTCGTTCTTCATTGGAGTCAAAACTCAAGTTTAGTTTTTCAGTGAAGTTAAAACTTAAGTTTTGTTATTGACAAAAATCAAAACCCAAGTCTTGATCTTTAGGGAAATCAAAACTCAAGTTTTGTTCTTCAGTGAAGTCAAAACTCAACTTTTGTTTTTTAGGAAAGTCAAAATTAAAGTTTTGATCTTCAGGAAATTTAAAACTGAAGTTTCGTTCTTCAGTGAAGTCAAAACTCAAGTTTGGTTTTTCAGTGAAGTTGAAACTCAAGTTTTGTTCTTCACAAAATTCAAAACTTAGGTCTTGATCTTCAGGGAAATCAAAACTCAATCTTTGTTTTTCAGTGAAGTCAAAACTCAACTTTTGTTCTTTAGGAAAGTCAAAGCTGAAGTTTTGATCTTCATGAAATTTAAAACTGGAGTTTTTTTCTTCACTGAAGTCAAAACTAAAGATTGGTTTTTCAGTGAAGTTGAAACTCAAGTTTTGTTCTTCACAAAATTCAAAACTTAGGTCTTGATCTTCAGGGAAATTAAAACTCAAGTTTTTTTTAAGTGAAGTCAAAACTCAACTTTTGTTCTTTGGGAAAGTCAAAACTAAAGTTTTGATCTTTAGGAAATTCAAAACTGAAGTTTCTCTCTTCAGTGAAGTCAAAACTCAAGTTTAGTTTTTCAGTGAAGTTAAAACTCAAGTTCTGTTCTTCAGAAAAGTCAAAACTTAAGTCTTGTTTTTCTGGGAAATAAAAACTCAAATTTTGTTTTTCAGTGAATGCAAAACTCAACTTTGTTCTTTAGGAAAGTCAAAACTGAAGTTTTGATTTTGAGGAAATTTAATACCAAAGTTTCGTTCTTCATTGAGGTAAAAAATAAGGTTTGGTTTTTAAATGATGTTAAAACTTAAGTTTTGTTATTCACAAAAATCAAAACCCAAGTCTTGATCTTTAGGGAAATCAAAACTCAAGTTTTATTCTTCAGTGAAGTCAAAACTCAACTTTTGTTCATTCGGAAAGTCAAAATTAAAGTTTTGATCTTCAGGAAATTTAAATCTGAAGTTTCGTTCTTCAGTGAAGTCAAAACTCAAGTTTGGTTTTTCAGTAAAGTTAAAACTGAAGTTTTGTTATTAACAAAAAAACAAAACCCATGTCTTGATCTTCAGGGAAATCAAAAATCAAGGTTTGTTCTTCAGTGAAGTCAAAACTCAACTTTTGTTCTTTAGGAAAGTCAAAATTAAAGTTTTGGTCTTTAGGAAATTGAAAACTGAGGTTTTGTTCTTCATTGAATTCAAAACTGATGTTTGGATTTTCAGTGAAGTTGAAACTCAAGTTTTGTTCTTCACAAAATTCAAAACTTAGGTCTTGATCTTCAGGGAAATCAAAACTCAAGTTTAGTTTTTCAGTGAAGTCAAAACTCCACTTTTGTTCTTTAGGAAAGTCAAAACTGAAGTTTTGATCTTCAGGAAATTTAAAACTGAAGTTTCGTTCTTCACTGAAGTAAAAAATCAAGTTTGGTTTTTCACTGAAGTTAAAACTTTTGTTATTCACAAAAAACAAAACCCAAGTAACGATCTTCAGGGAAATCAAAACTCAAGTTTTGTTCTTTAGTGAAGTCAAAACTCCACTTTTGTTCTTTAGGAAAGTGAAAATTAAAGTTTTGATATTCAGGAAATTTAAAACTGAAGATTCGTTCTTCAGTGAAGTCAAAACTCAAAGGTTTATCTTCAGGGATGTCAGAACTCAAGTTTGTTTTTCAGTGAAGTCAAAACTCAACTTTTGATCTTTAGGAAAGTCAAAACTGAAGTTTTAATCTACAGGAAATACCAAACTGAAGTTCCGTTCTTCAGTGAAATTAAAAATTAAGTTTTGTTTTTCATTGAAGTCAAAACTCAAGTTTTGTGCTTCACAAAATTCAAAACTTAAGTCTTGATCTTCAGGGAAATCAAAACTCAAGTTTTGTTTTTCAGTGAAGTCAAAACTCAACTTTCGTTTTTTTGGACAGTCACAACTGAAGTTTTGATCTTCAGGAAATTTAAAACTGAAGTTTCGTTCTTCACTGAAGTCAAAACTCAAGTTTGGTTTTTCATTGAAGTAAAAACTTAAATTTTGTTATTCACAAAAATCAAAACCCAAGTCTTCATCTTCCGGGAAATCAAAACTCAAGTTTTGTTCTTCAGTTAAATCAAAACTCAACTTTTGTTCTTTAGGAAAGTCAAAATTAAAGTTTTGATCTTCAAGAAATTTTAAACAAGTTTCGTTCTTCATTGGAGTCAAAACTCAAGTTTGGTTTTCAGTGAAGTTAAAACTTAAGTTTTGTTATTGACAAAAACCAAAACCCAAGTCTTGATCTTCCGGGAAATCAAAACTCAAGTTTTGTTCTTCAGTGAAGTCAAAACTCAACTTTTGTTCTTTAGGAAAGTCAAAATTAAAGTTTTGATCTTCAGGAAATTTAAAACTGAAGTTTCGTTCTTCAGTGAAGTCAAAACTCAAGTTTGGTTTTTCAGTGAAGTTGAAACTCAAGTTTTGTTCTTCACAAAATTCAAAACTTAGGTCTTGATCTTCAGGGAAATCAAAACTCAATCTTTGTTTTTCAGTGAAGTCAAAACTCAACTTTTGTTCTTTAGGAAAGTCAAAACTGAAGTTTTGATCTTCATGAAATTTAAAACTGGAGTTTCTTTCTTCACTGAAGTCAAAACTAAAGTTTGGTTTTTCAGTGAAGTTGAAACTCAAGTTTTGTTCTTCACAAAATTCAAAACTTAGGTCTTGATCTTCAGGGAAATTAAAACTCAAGTTTTGTTTTTAAGTGAAGTCAAAACTCAACTTTTGTTCTTTGGGAAAGTCAAAACTAAAGTTTTGATCTTCAGGAAATTTAAATCTGAAGTTTCGTTCTTCAGTGAAGTCAAAACTCAAGTTTGGTTTTTCAGTGAAGTTAAAACTGGTTTTGTTATTCACAAAAAAACAAAACCCATGTCTTGATCTTCAGGGAAATAAAAAATCAAGGTTTGTTATTAAGCGAAGTCAAAACTCAACTTTTGTTCTTTAGGAAAGTCAAAATTAAAGTTTTGATCTTAAGGAAATTGAAAACTGAGGGTTTGTTCTTCACTGAATTCAAAACTGATGTTTGGATTTTCAGTGAAGTTGAAACTCAAGTTTTGTTCTTCACAAAATTCAAAACTTAGGTCTTGATCTTCAGGGAAATCAAAACTCAAGTTTAGTTTTTCAGTTAAGTTAAAACTCAAGTTCTGTTCTTCATAAAAGTCAAAACTTAAGTCTTGTTTTTCAGGGAAATCAAAACTCAAATTTTGTTTTTCAGTGAAGTCAAAACTCAACTTTTGTTCTTTAGGAAAGTCAAAACAAAAGTTTTGATTTTCAGGAAATTTAATACCGAAGTTTTGTTCTTCATTGAGGTCAAAAATAAAGTTTGGTTTTTAAGTGAAGTTAAAACTTAAGTTTTGTTATTAACAAAAATCAAAACCCAAGTCTTGATCTTTATGGAAATCAAAACTCAAGTTTTATTCTTCATTGAAGTCAAAACTCAACTTTTGTTCTTTAGGAAAGTGAAAATTAAAGTTTTGATCTTTAGGAAATTTAAAACTAGAGTTTCGTTCTTCAGTTAAGTCAAAACTCAAGTTTGGTTTTTCAGTGAAGTTGAAACTTAAGTTTTGTTATTCACAAAAATCAAAACCCATGTCTTGATCTTCAAGGAAATCAAAACTCAAGTTTTGGTCTTTAGTGAAGTCAAAACTCAACTTTTTTTCTTTAGGAAAGTCAAAATTAAAGTTTTGATCTTCAGGAAATCTAAAACTGAAGTTTCGTTCTTCAGTGAATTCAAAACTCAAGTTTGGTTTTTCAGTGAAGTTAAAACTAAAGTTTTGTTATTCACAAAAAACCAAACACATGTCTCGATATTCAGGGAAATCAAAACTCAAGTTTTGTTCTTCAGTGAAGTCAAAACTCAACTTTTGTTCTTTAGGAAAGTCAAAATTAATGTTTAGATCTTCAGGAAATTTAAAACTGAAGTTTCGTTCTTCAGTAAAGTCAAAACTCAAGTTTGGTTTTTAAGTGAAGTTGAAACTCAAGTTTTGTTCTTCACAAAATTCAAAACATAGTTCTTAATCTTCAGGGAAATCAAAACTCAAGCTTTGTTCTTCAGTGAAGTCAAAACTCAACTTTTGTTCTTTAGGAATGTCAAAACTGAAATTTTGATCTTCAGGAAATTTAAAACAAGAGTTTCTTTCTTCACTGAAGTCAAAACTAAAGTTTGGTTTTTCAGTGAAGTTAAAACTTAAGTTTTGTTATTCACAAAAAACAAAACCCAAGTCTTCATCTTCCGGGAAATCAAAACTCAAGTTTTGTTCTTCAGTGAAATCAAAACTCAACTTTTGTTCTTTAGGAAAGTCAAAATTAAAGTTTTGATCTTCAGGAAATTTAAATCTGAAGTTTCGTTCTTCAGTGAAGTCAAAACTCAAGTTTGGTTTTTCAGTGAAGTTAAAACTGAAGTTTTGTTATTCACAAAAAAACAAAACCCATGTCTTGATCTTCAGGGAAATCAAAAATCAAGGTTTGTTCTTCAGTGAAGTCGAAACTCAACTTTTGTTCTTTAGGAAAGTCAAAATTAAAGTTTTGGTCTGCAGAAAATTGAAAACTGAGGTTTTGTTCTTCATTGAATTCAAAACTGATGTTTGGATTTTCAGTGAAGTTGAAACTCAAGTTTTGTTCTTCACAAAATTCAAAACTTAGGTCTTGATCTTCAGGGAAATCAAAACTCAAGTTTAGTTTTTCAGTGAATTCAAAACTCCACTTTTGTTCTTTAGGAAAGTCAAAACTGATGTTTTGATCTTCAGGAAATTTAAAACTGAAGTTTCGTTCTTCACTGAAGTAAAAAATCAAGTTTGGTTTTTATTGAAGTTAAAACTTTTGTTATTCACAAAAAACAAAACCCAAGTAACGATCTTCAGGGAAATCAAAACTCAAGTTTTGTTCTTTAGTGAAGTCAAAACTCCACTTTTGTTCTTTAGGAAAGTCAAAATTAAAGTTTTGATATTCAGTAAATTTAAAACTGAAGATTCGTTCTTCAGTGAAGTCAAAACTCAAAGTTTTATCTTCAGGGATGTCAGAACTCAAGTTTGTTTTTCAGTGAAGTCAAAACTCAACTTTTGATCTTTAGGAAAGTCAAAACTGAAGTTTTAATCTTCAGGAAATACCAAACTGAAGTTCCGTTCTTCAGTGAAATTAAAAATTAAGTTTTGTTTTTCATTGAAGTCAAAAGTCAAGTTTTGTGCTTCACAAAATTCAAAACTTAAGTCTTGATCTTCAGGGAAATCAAAACTCAAGTTTGGTTTTTCAGTGAAGTAAAAACTTAAATTTTGTTATTCACAAAAATCAAAACCCAAGTCTTCATCTTCCGGGAAATCAAAACTCAAGTTTTGTTCTTCAGTGAAATCAAAACTCAACTTTTGTTCTTTAGGAAAGTCAAAATTAGAGTTTTGATCTTCAGGAAATTTAAAACTGAAGTTTCGTTCTTCATTGGAGTCAAAACTCAAGTTTGGTTTTCAGTGAAGTTAAAACTTAAGTTTTGTTATTGACAAAAACCAAAACCCAAGTCTTGATCTTCCGGGAAATCAAAACTCAAGTTTTGTTCTTCAGTGAAGTCAAAACTCAACTTTTGTTCTTTAGGAAAGTCAAAATTAAAGTTTTGATCTTCAGGAAATTTAAAACTGAAGTTTCGTTCTTCAGTGAAGTCAAAACTCAAGTTTGGTTTTTCAGTGAAGTTGAAACTCAAGTTTTGTTCTTCACAAAATTCAAAACTTAGGTCTTGATCTTCAGGGAAATCAAAACTCAATCTTTTTTTTTCAGTGAAGTCAAAACTCAACTTTTGTTCTTTAGGAAAGTCAAAACTGAAGTTTTGATCTTTATGAAATTTAAAACTGGAGTTTCTTTCTTCACTGAAGTCAAAACTAAAGTTTGGTTTTTCAGTGAAGTTGAAAATCAAGTTTTGTTCTTCACAAAATTCAAAACTTAGGTCTTGATCTTCAGGGAAATTAAAACTCAAGTTTTGTTTTTAAGTGAAGTCAAAACTCAACTTTTGTTCTTTGGGAAAGTCAAAACTAAAGTTTTGATCTTTAGGAAATTCAAAACTGAAGTTTCTCTCTTCAGTGAAGTCAAAACTCAAGTTTAGTTTTTCAGTGAAGTTAAAACTCAAGTTCTGTTCTTCAGAAAAGTAAAAACTTAAGTCTTGTTTTTCAGGGAAATCAAAACTCAAATTTTGTTTTTCAGTGAATGCAAAACTCAACTTTTGTTCTTTAGGAAAGTCAAAACTGAAGTTTTGATTTTGATTAAATTTAATACCAAAGTTTCGTTCTTCATTGAGGTCAAAAATAAGTTTTGGTTTTTAACTGAAGTTAAAACTTAAGTTTTGTTATTCACAAAAATCAAAACCCAAGTCTTGATCTTTAGGGAAATCAAAACTCAAGTTTTATTCTTCAGTGAAGTCAAAACTCAACTTTTGTTCATTCGGAAAGTCAAAATTAAAGTTTTGATCTTCAGGAAATTTAAATATGAAGTTTCGTTCTTCAGTGAAGTCAAAACTCAAGTTTGGTTTTTCAGTGAAGTTAAAACTGAAATTTTGTTATTAACAAAAAACAAAACCCATGTCTTGATCTTCAGGGAAATAAAAAATCAAGGTTTGTTCTTCAGTGAAGTCAAAACTCAACTTTTGTTCTTTAGGAAAGTCAAAATTAAAGTTTTGATCTTAAGGAAATTGAAAACTGAGGGTTTGTTCTTCATTGAATTCAAAACTGATGTTTGGATTTTCAGTGAAGTTGAAACTCAAGTTTTGTTCTTCACAAAATTCAAAACTTAGGTCTTGATCTTCAGGGAAATCAAAACTCAAGTTTAGTTTTTCAGTTAAGTTAAAACTCAAGTTCTGTTCTTCAGAAAAGTCAAAACTTAAGTCTTGTTTTTCAGGGAAATCAAAACTCAAATTTTGTTTTTCAGTGAAGTCAAAACTCAACTTTTGTTCTTTAGGAAAGTCAAAACTGAAGTTTTGATTTTCAGGAAATTTAATCCCGAAGTTTTGTTCTTCATTGAGGTCAAAAATAAGGTTTGGTTTTTAAGTGAAGTTAAAACTTAAGTTTTGTTATTAACAAAAATCAAAACCCAAGTCTTGATCTTTATGGAAATCAAAACTCAAGTTTTATTCTTCAGTGAAGTCAAAACTCAACTTTTGTTCTTTAGGAAAGTGAAAATTAAAGTTTTGATCTTTAGGAAATTTAAAACTGAAGTTTCGTTCTTCAGTTAAGTCAAAACTCAAGTTTGGTTTTTCAGTGAAGTTGAAACTTAAGTTTTGTTATTCACAAAAATCAAAACCCATGTCTTGATCTTCAAGGAAATCAAAACTCAAGTTTTGATCTTTAGTGAGGTCAAAACTCAACTTTTTTTCTTTAGGAAAGTCAAAATTAAAGTTTTGATCTTCAGGAAACCTAAAACTGAAGTTTCGTTCTTTAGTGAAGTCAAAACCCAAGTTTGGTTTTTCAGTGAAGTTAAAACTAAAGTTTTGTTATTCACAAAAAACAAACACATGTCTCGATATTCAGGGAAATCAAAACTCAAGTTTTGTTCTTCAGTGAAGTCAAAACTCAACTTTTGTTCTTTAGGAAAGTCAAAATTAATGTTTTGATCTTCAGGAAATTTAAAATTGAAGTTTCGTTCTTCAGTAAAGTCAAAACTCAAGTTTGGGTTTTCAGTGAAGTTGAAACTCAAGTTTTGTTCTTCACAAAATTCAAAACATATTTCTTAATCTTCAGGGAAATCAAAACTCAAGCTTTGTTCTTCAGTGAAGTCAAAACTCAACTTTTGTTCTTTAGGAATGTCAAAACTGAAGTTTTGATCTTCAGGAAATTTAAAACAGGAGTTTCTTTCTTCACTGAAGTCAAAACTAAAGTTTGGTTTTTCAGTGAAGTTAAAACTTAAGTTTTGTTATTCACAAAAAACAAAACCCAAGTCTTCATCTTCCGGGAAATCAAAACTCAAGTTTTGTTCTTCAGTGAAATCAAAACTCAACTTTTGTTCTTTAGGAAAGTCAAAATTAAAGTTTTGATCTTCAGGAAATTTAAAACTGAAGTTTCGTTCTTCATTGGAGTCAAAACTCAAGTTTAGTTTTTCAGTGAAGTTAAAACTTAAGTTTTGTTATTGACAAATATCAAAACCCAAGTCTTGATCTTTAGGGAAATCAAAACTCAAGTTTTTTTCTTCAGTGAAGTCAAAACTCAACTTTTGTTTTTTAGGAAAGTAAAAATTAAAGTTTTGTTCTTCAGGAAATTTAAAACTGAAGTTTCGTTCTTCAGTGAAGTCAAAACTCAAGTTTGGTTTTTCAGTGAAGTTGAAACTCAAGTTTTGTTCTTCACAAAATTCAAAACTTAGGTCTTGATCTTCAGGGAAATCAAAACTCAATCTTTGTTTTTCAGTGAAGTCAAAACTCAACTTTTGTTCTTTAGGAAAGTCAAAACTGAAGTTTTGATCTTCATGAAATTTAAAACTGGAGTTTCTTTCTTCACTGAAGTCAAAACTAAAGTTTGGTTTTTCAGTGAAGTTGAAACTCAAGTTTTGTTCTTCAAAAAATTCAAAACTTTGGTCTTGATCTTCAGGGAAATTAAAACTCAAGTTTTGTTTTTAAGTGAAGTCAAAACTCAACTTTTGTTCTTTGGGAAAGTCAAAACTAAAGTTTTGATCTTTAGGAAATTCAAAACTGAAGTTTCTCTCTTCAGTGAAGTCAAAACTCAAGTTTAGTTTTTCAGTGAAGTTAAAACTCAAGTTCTGTTCTTCAGAAAAGTCAAAACTTAAGTCTTGTTTTTCTGGGAAATAAAAACTAAAATTTTGTTTTTCAGTGAATGCAAAACTCAACTTTTGTTCTTTAGGAAAGTCAAAACTGAAGTTTTGATTTTGAGGAAATTTAATACCAAAGTTTCGTTCTTCATTGAGGTCAAGAATAAGGTTTGGTTTTTAACTGAAGTTAAAACTTAAGTTTTGTTATTCACAAAAATCAAAACCCAAGTCTTGATCTTTAGGGAAATCAAAACTCAAGTTTTATTCTTCAGTGAAGTCAAAACTCAACTTTTGTTCATTCGGAAAGTCAAAATTAAAGTTTTGATCTTCAGGAAATTTAAATCTGAAGTTTCGTTCTTCAGTGAAGTCAAAACTCAAGTTTGGTTTTTCAGTGAAGTTGAAACTTAAGTTTTGTTATTCACAAAAATCAAAACCCATGTCTTGATCTTCAAGGAAATCAAAACTCAAGTTTTGGTATTTAGTAAAGTCAAAACTCAACTTTTGTTCTTTAGGAAAGTCAAAATTAAAGTTTTGATCTTCAGGAAATCTAAAACTAAAGTTTCGTTCTTCAGTGAAGTCAAAACTCAAGTTTGGTTTTTCAGTGAAGTTAAAACTAAAGTTTTGTTATTCACAAAAAAACAAACACATGTCTCGATCTTCAGGGAAATCAAAACTCAAGTTTTGTTCTTCAGTGAAGTCAAAACTCAACTTTTGTTCTTTAGGAAAGTCAAAATTAATGTTTTGATCTTCAGGAAATTTAAAACTGAAGTTTCGTTCTACAGGAAAGTCAAAACTCAAGTTTGGTTTTTCAGTGAAGTTGAACCTCAAGTTTTGTTCTTCACAAAATTCAAAACATAGTTCTTAATCTTCAGGGAAATCAAAACTCAAGCTTTGTTCTTCAGTGAAGTCAAAACTCAACTTTTGTTCTTTAGGAATGTCAAAACTGAAGTTTTGATCTTCAGGAAATTTAAAACTGAAGTTTGGTTCTTCACTGAAGTGAAAACTCAAGTTTGGTTTTTCAGTGAAGTAAAAACTTAAATTTTGTTATTCACAAAAATCAAAACCCAAGTCTTCATCTTTCGGGAAATCAAAATTCAAGTTTTGTTCTTCAGTGAAATCAAAACTCAACTTTTGTTCTTTAGGAAAGTCAAAATTAGAGTTTTGATCTTCAGGAAATTTAAAACTGAAGTTTCGTTCTTCATTGGAGCCAAAACTCAAGTTTGGTTTTCAGTGAAGTTAAAACTTCAGTTTTGTTATTGACAAAAACCAAAACCCAAGTCTTGATCTTCCGGGAAATCAAAACTCAAGTTTTGTTCTTCAGTGAAGTCAAAACTCAACTTTTGTTCTTTAGGAAAGTCAAAATTAAAGTTTTGATCTTCAGGAAATTTAAAACTGAAGTTTCGTTCTTCAGTGAAGTCAAAACTCAAGTTTGGTTTTTCAGTGAAGTTGAAACTCAAGTTTTGTTCTTCACAAAATTCAAAACTTAGGTCTTGATCTTCAGGGCAATCAAAACTCAATCTTTGTTTTTCAGTGAAGTCAAAACTCAACTTTTGTTCTTTAGGAAAGTCAAAACTGAAGTTTTGATCTTCATGAAATTTAAAACTGGAGTTTCTTTCTTCACTGAAGTCAAAACTAAAGTTTGGTTTTTCAGTGAAGTTGAAAATCAAGTTTTGTTCTTCACAAAATTCAAAACTTAGGTCTTGATCTTCAGGGAAATTAAAACTCAAGTTTTGTTTTTAAGTGAAGTCAAAACTCAACTTTTGTTCTTTGGGAAAGTCAAAACTAAAGTTTTGATCTTTAGGAAATTCAAAACTGAAGTTTCTCTCTTCAGTGAAGTCAAAACTCAAGTTTAGTTTTTCAATGAAGTTAAAACTCAAGTTCTGTTCTTCAGAAAAGTCAAAACTTAAGTCTTGTTTTTCAGGGAAATCAAAACTCAAATTTTGTTTTTCAGTGAATGCAAAACTCAACTTTTGTTCTTTAGGAAAGTCAAAATTAATGTTTTGATCTTCAGGAAATTTAAAACTGAAGTTTCGTTCTTCAGTAAAGTCAAAACTCAAGTTTGGTTTTTAAGTGAAGTTGAAACTCAAGTTTTGTTCTTCAGAAAATTCAAAACATAGTTTTTAATCTTCAGGGAAATCAAAACTCAAGCTTTGTTCTTCAGTGAAGTCAAAACTCAACTTTTGTTCTTTAGGAATGTCAAAACTGAAGTTTTGATCTTCAGGAAATTTAAAACAGGAGTTTCTTTCTTCACTGAAGTCAAAACTAAAGTTTGGTTTTTCAGTGAAGTTAAAACTTAAGTTTTGTTATTCACAAAAAACAAAACCCAAGTCTTCATCTTCCGGGAAATCAAAACTCAAGTTTTGTTCTTCAGTGAAATCAAAACTCAACTTTTGTTCTTTAGGAAAGTCAAAATTAAAGTTTTGATCTTCAGGAAATTTAAAACTGAAGTTTCGTTCTTCAGTGAAGTCAAAACTCAAGTTTGGTTTTTCAGTGAAGTTAAAACTGAAGTTTTGTTATTAACAAAAAAAACAAAACCCATGTCTTGATCTTCAGGGAAATCAAAAATCAAGGTTTGTTCTTCAGTGAAGTCCAAACTCAACTTTTGTTCTTTAGGAAAGTCAAAATTAAAGTTTTGGTCTTCAGGAAATTGAAAACTGAGGTTTTGTTCTTCACTGAATTCAAAACTGATGTTTGGATTTTCAGTGAAGTTGAAACTCAAGTTTTGTTCTTCACAAAATTCAAAACTTAGGTCTTGATCTTCTGGGAAATCAAAACTCAAGTTTAGTTTTTCAGTGAATTCAAAACTCCACTTTTGTTCTTTAGGAAAGTCAAAACTGAAGTTTTGATCTTCAGGAAATTTAAAACTGAAGTTTCGTTCTTCACTGAAGTAAAAAATCAAGTTTGGTTTTTCATTGAAGTTAAAACTTTTGTTATTCACAAAAAACAAAACCCAAGTAACGATCTTCAGGGAAATCAAAACTCAAGTTTTGTTCTTTAGTGAAGTCAAAACTCCACTTTTGTTCTTTAGGAAAGTCAAAATTAAAGTTTTGATATTCAGGAAATTTAAAACTGAAGATTCGTTCTTCAGTGAAGTCAAAACTCAAAGTTTTATCTTCAGGGATGTCAGAACTCAAGTTTGTTTTTCAGTGAAGTCAAAACTCAACTTTTGATCTTTAGGAAAGTCAAAACTGAAGTTTTAATATCCAGGAAATACCAAACTGAAGTTCCGTTCTTCAGTGAAATTAAAAATTAAGTTTTGTTTTTCATTGAAGTCAAAAGTCAAGTTTTGTGCTTCACAAAATTCAAAACTTAAGTCTTGATCTTCAGGGAAATCAAAACCCAAGTTTTGTTTTTCAGTGAATCAAAACTCAACTTTTGTTTTTTTGGACAGTCACAACTGAAGTTTTGATCTTCAGGAAATTTAAAACTGAAGTTTTGTTCTTCACTGAAGTGAAAACTCAAGTTTGGTTTTTCAGTGAAGTAAAAACTTAAATTTTGTTATTCACAAAAATCAAAACCCAAGTCTTCATCTTCCGGGAAATCAAAACTCAAGTTTTGTTCTTCAGTGAAATCAAAACTCAACTTTTGTTCTTTAGGAAAGTCAAAATTAGAGTTTTGATCTTCAGGAAATTTAAAACTGAAGTTTCGTTCTTCATTGGAGTCAAAACTCAAGTTTGGTTTTCAGTGAAGTTAAAACTTAAGTTTTGTTATTGACAAAAACCAAAACCCAAGTCTTGATCTTTAGGGAAATCAAAACTCAAGTTTTGTTCTTCAGTGAAGTCAAAACTCAACTTTTGTTCTTTAGGAAAGTCAAAATTAAAGTTTTGATCTTCAGGAAATTTAAAACTGAAGTTTCGTTCTTCAGTGAAGTCAAAACTCAAGTTTGGTTTTTCAGTGAAGTTGAAACTCAAGTTTTGTTCTTCACAAAATTCAAAACTTAGGTCTTGATCTTCAGGGAAATCAAAACTCAATCTTTGTTTTTCAGTGAAGTCAAAACTCAACTTTTGTTCTTTAGGAAAGTCAAAACTGAAGTTTTAATCTTCATGAAATTTAAAACTGGAGTTTCTTTCTTCACTGAAGTCAAAACTAAAGTTTGGTTTTTCAGTGAAGTTGAAAATCAAGTTTTGTTCTTCACAAAATTCAAAACTTAGGTCTTGATCTTCAGGGAAATTAAAACTCAAGTTTTGTTTTTAAGTGAAGTCAAAACTCAACTTTTGTTCTTTGGGAAAGTCAAAACTAAAGTTTTGATCTTTAGGAAATTCAAAACTGAAGTTTCTCTCTTCAGTGAAGTCAAAACTCAAGTTTAGTTTTTCAATGAAGTTAAAACTCAAGTTCTGTTCTTCAGAAAAGTCAAAACTTAAGTCTTGATCTTCAGGGAAATCAAAACTCAATCTTTGTTTTTCAGTGAATGCAAAACTCAACTTTTGTTCTTTAGGAAAGTCAAAACTGAAGTTTTGATTTTGAGGAAATTTAATACCAAAGTTTCGTTCTTCATTGAGGTCAAAAATAAGTTTTGGTTTTTAACTGAAGTTAAAACTTAACTTTTGTTATTCACAAAAATCAAAACCCAAGTCTTGATCTTTAGGGAAATCAAAACTCAAGTTTTATTCTTCAGTGAAGTCAAAACTCAACCTTTGTTCATTCGGAAAGTCAAAATTAAAGTTTTGATCTTCAGGAAATTTAAATATGAAGTTTCGTTCTTCAGTGAAGTCAAAACTCAAGTTTGGTTTTTCAGTGAAGTTAAAACTGAAGTTTTGTTATTAACAAAAAACAAAACCCATGTCTTGATCTTCAGGGAAATAAAAAAATCAAGGTTTGTTCTTCAGTGAAGTCAAAACTCAACTTTTGTTCTTTAGGAAAGTCAAAATTAAAGTTTTGATCTTAAGGAAATTGAAAACTGAGGGTTTGTTCTTCATTGAATTCAAAACTGATGTTTGGATTTTCAGTGAAGTTGAAACTCAAGTTTTGTTCTTCACAAAATTCAAAACTTAGGTCTTGATCTTCAGGGAAATCAAAACTCAAGTTTAGTTTTTCAGTTAAGTTAAAACTCAAGTTCTGTTCTTCAGAAAAGTCAAAACTTAAGTCTTGTTTTTCAGGGAAATCAAAACTCAAATTTTGTTTTTCAGTGAAGTCAAAACTCAAATTTTGTTCTTTAGGAAAGTCAAAACTGAAGTTTTGATTTTCAGGAAATTTAATACCGAAGTTTTGTTCTTCATTGAGGTCAAAAATAAGGTTTGGTTTTTAAGTGAAGTTAAAACTTAAGTTTTGTTATTAACAAAAATCAAAACCCAATTCTTGATCTTTATGGAAATCAAAACTCAAGTTTTCTTCTTCAGTGAAGTCAAAACTCAACTTTTGTTCTTTAGGAAAGTGAAAATTAAAGTTTTGATCTTTAGGAAATTTAAAACTAAAGTTTCGTTCTTCAGTTAAGTCAAAACTCAAGTTTGGTTTTTCAGTGAAGTTGAAACTTAAGTTTTGTTATTCACAAAAATCAAAACCCATGTCTTGATCTTCAAGGAAATCAAAACTCAAGTTTTGGTCTTTAGTGAAATCAAAACTCAACTTTTTTTCTTTAGGAAAGTCAAAATTAAAGATTTGATCTTCAGGAAACCTAAAACTGAAGTTTCGTTCTTCAGTGAAGTCAAAACTCAAGTTTGGTTTTTCAGTGAAGTTAAAACTAAAGTTTTGTTATTCACAAAAAACCAAACACATGTCTCGATATTCAGGGAAATCAAAACTCAAGTTTTGTTCTTCAGTGAAGTCAAAACTCAACTTTTGTTCTTTAGGAAAGTCAAAATTAATGTTTTGATCTTCAGGAAATTTAAAACTGAAGTTTCGTTCTTCAGTGAAGTCAAAACTCAAGTTTGGGTTTTCAGTGAAGTTGAAACTCAAGTTTTGTTCTTCACAAAACTCAAAACATAGTTCTTAATCTTCAGGGAAATCAAAACTCAAGCTTTGTTCTTCAGTGAAGTCAAAACTCAACTTTTGTTCTTTAGGAATGTCAAAACTGAAGTTTTGATCATCAGGAAATTTAAAACAGGAGTTTCTTTCTTCACTGAAGTCAAAACTAAAGTTTGGTTTTTCAGTGAAGTTAAAACTTAAGTTTTGTTATTCACAAAAAACAAAACCCAAGTCTTGATCTTCCGGGAAATCAAAACTCAAGTTTTGTTCTTCAGTGAAATCAAAACTCAACTTTTGTTCTTTAGGAAAGTCAAAATTAGAGTTTTGATCTTCAGGAAATTTAAAACTGAAGTTTCGTTCTTCATTGGAGCCAAAACTCAAGTTTGGTTTTCAGTGAAGTTAAAACTTCAGTTTTGTTATTGACAAAAACCAAAACCCAAGTCTTGATCTTCCGGGAAATCAAAACTCAAGTTTTGTTCTTCAGTGAAGTCAAAACTCAACTTTTGTTCTTTAGGAAAGTCAAAATTAAAGTTTTGATCTTCAGGAAATTTAAAACTGAAGTTTCGTTCTTCAGTGAAGTCAAAACTCAAGTTTGGTTTTTCAGTGAAGTTGAAACTCAAGTTTTGTTCTTCACAAAATTCAAAACTTAGGTCTTGATCTTCAGGGCAATCAAAACTAAATCTTTGTTTTTCAGTGAAGTCAAAACTCAACTTTTGTTCTTTAGGAAAGTCAAAACTGAAGTTTTGATCTTCATGAAATTTAAAACTGGAGTTTCTTTCTTCACTGAAGTCAAAACTAAAGTTTGGTTTTTCAGTGAAGTTGAAAATCAAGTTTTGTTCTTCACAAAATTCAAAACTTAGGTCTTGATCTTCAGGGAAATTAAAACTCAAGTTTTGTTTTTAAGTGAAGTCAAAACTCAACTTTTGTTCTTTGGGAAAGTCAAAACTAAAGTTTTGATCTTTAGGAAATTCAAAACTGAAGTTTCTCTCTTCAGTGAAGTCAAAACTCAAGTTTAGTTTTTCAATGAAGTTAAAACTCAAGTTCTGTTCTTCAGAAAAGTCAAAACTTAAGTCTTGTTTTTCAGGGAAATCAAAACTCAAATTTTGTTTTTCAGTGAATGCAAAACTCAACTTTTGTTCTTTAGGAAAGTCAAAATTAATGTTTTGATCTTCAGGAAATTTAAAACTGAAGTTTCGTTCTTCAGTAAAGTCAAAACTCAAGTTTGGTTTTTAAGTGAAGTTGAAACTCAAGTTTTGTTCTTCACAAAATTCAAAACATAGTTCTTAATCTTCAGGGAAATCAAAACTCAAGCTTTGTTCTTTAGTGAAGTCAAAACTCAACTTTTGATCTTTAGGAAAGTCAAAACTGAAGTTTTAATCTCCAGGAAATACCAAACTGAAGTTCCGTTCTTCAGTGAAATTAAAAATTAAGTTTTGTTTTTCATTGAAGTCAAAAGTCAAGTTTTGTGCTTCACAAAATTCAAAACTTAAGTCTTGATCTTCAGGGAAATCAAAACTCAAGTTTTGTTTTTCAGTGAAGTCAAAACTCAACTTTTGTTTTTTTGGACAGTCACAACTGAAGTTTTGATCTTCAGGAAATTTAAAACTGAAGTTTTGTTCTTCACTGAAGTGAAAACTCAAGTTTGGTTTTTCAGTGAAGTAAAAACTTAAATTTTGTTATTCACAAAAATCAAAACCCAAGTCTTCATCTTCCGGGAAATCAAAACTCAAGTTTTGTTCTTCAGTTAAATCAAAACTCAACTTTTGTTATTTAGGAAAGTCAAAATTAGAGTTTTGATCTTCAGGAAATTTAAAACTGAAGTTTCGTTCTTCATTGGAGTCAAAACTCAAGTTTGGTTTTCAGTGAAGTTAAAACTTAAGTTTTGTTATTGACAAAAACCAAAACCCAAGTCTTGATCTTCCGGGAAATCAAAACTCAAGTTTTGTTCTTCAGTGAAGTCAAAACTCAACTTTTGTTCTTTAGGAAAGTCAAAATTAAAGTTTTGATCTTCAGGAAATTTAAAACTGAAGTTTCGTTCTTCAGTGAAGTCAAAACTCAAGTTTGGTTTTTCAGTGAAGTTGAAACTCAAGTTTTGTTCTTCACAAAATTCAAAACTTAGGTCTTGATCTTCAGGGAAATCAAAACTCAATCTTTGTTTTTCAGTGAAGTCAAAACTCAACTTTTGTTCTTTAGGAAAGTCAAAACTGAAGTTTTGATCTTCATGAAATTTAAAACTGGAGTTTCTTTCTTCACTGAAGTCAAAACTAAAGTTTGGTTTTTCAGTGAAGTTGAAAATCAAGTTTTGTTCTTCACAAAATTCAAAACTTAGGTCTTGATCTTCAGGGAAATTAAAACTCAAGTTTTGTTTTTAAGTGAAGTCAAAACTCAACTTTTGTTCTTTGGGAAAGTCAAAACTAAAGTTTTGATCTTTAGGAAATTCAAAACTGAAGTTTCTCTCTTCAGTGAAGTCAAAACTCAAGTTTAGTTTTTCAATGAAGTTAAAACTCAAGTTCTGTTCTTCAGAAAAGTCAAAACTTAAGTCTTGTTTTTCAGGGAAATCAAAACTCAAATTTTGTTTTTCAGTGAAGTCAAAACTCAACTTTTGTTCTTTAGGAAAGTCAAAACTGAAGTTTTGATTTTCAGGAAATTTAATCCCGAAGTTTTGTTCTTCATTGAGGTCAAAAATAAGGTTTGGTTTTTAAGTGAAGTTAAAACTTAAGTTTTGTTATTAACAAAAATCAAAACCCAAGTCTTGATCTTTATGGAAATCAAAACTCAAGTTTTATTCTTCAGTGAAGTCAAAACTCAACTTTTGTTCTTTAGGAAAGTGAAAATTAAAGTTTTGATCTTTAGGAAATTTAAAACTAAAGTTTCGTTCTTCAGTTAAGTCAAAACTCAAGTTTGGTTTTTCAGTGAAGTTGAAACTTAAGTTTTGTTATTCACAAAAATCAAAACCCATGTCTTGATCTTCAAGGAAATCAAAACGCAAGTTTTGGTCTTTAGTGAAATCAAAACTCAACTTTTTTTCTTTAGGAAAGTCAAAATTAAAGATTTGATCTTCAGGAAACCTAAAACTGAAGTTTCGTTCTTCAGTGAAGTCAAAACTCAAGTTTGGTTTTTCAGTGAAGTTAAAACTAAAGTTTTGTTATTCACAAAAAACCAAACACATGTCTCGATATTCAGGGAAATCAAAACTCAAGTTTTGTTCTTCAGTGAAGTCAAAACTCAACTTTTGTTCTTTAGGAAAGTCAAAATTAATGTTTTGATCTTCAGGAAATTTAAAACTGAAGTTTCGTTCTTCAGTGAAGTCAAAACTCTAGTTTGGGTTTTCAGTGAAGTTGAAACTCAAGTTTTGTTCTTCACAAAACTCAAAACATAGTTCTTAATCTTCAGGGAAATCAAAACTCAAGCTTTGTTCTTCAGTGAAGTCAAAACTCAACTTTTGTTCTTTAGGAATGTCAAAACTGAAGTTTTGATCTTCAGGAAATTTAAAACAGGAGTTTCTTTCTTCACTGAAGTCAAAACTAAAGTTTGGTTTTTCAGTGAAGTTAAAACTTAAGTTTTGTTATTCACAAAAAACAAAACCCAAGTCTTGATCTTCCGGGAAATCAAAACTCAAGTTTTGTTCTTCTGTGAAATCAAAACTCAACTTTTGTTCTTTAGGAAAGTCAAAATTAAAGTTTTGATCTTCAGGAAATTTAAAACTGAAGTTTCGTTCTTCATTGGAGTCAAAACTCAAGTTTAGTTTTTCAGTGAAGTTAAAACTTAAGTTTTGTTATTGACAAAAATCAAAACCCAAGTCTTGATCTTTAGGGAAGTCAAAACTCAAGTTTTGTTCTTCAGTGAAGTCAAAACTCAACTTTTGTTTTTTAGGAAAGTCAAAATTAAAGTTTTGATCTTCAGGAAATTTAAAACTGAAGTTTCGCTCTTCAGTGAAGTCAAAACTCAAGTTTGGTTTTTCAGTGAAGTTGAAACTCAAGTTTTGTTCTTCACAAAATTCAAAACTTAGGTCTTGATCTTCAGGGAAATCAAAACTCAATCTTTGTTTTTCAGTGAAGTCAAAACTCAACTTTTGTTCTTTAGGAAAGTCAAAACTGAAGTTTTGATCTTCATGAAATTTAAAACTGGAGTTTTTTTCTTCACTGAAGTCAAAACTAAAGATTGGTTTTTCAGTGAAGTTGAAACTCAAGTTTTGTTCTTCAAAAAATTCAAAACTTAGGTCTTGATCTTCAGGGAAATTAAAACTCAAGTTTTTTTTTAAGTGAAGTCAAAACTCAACTTTTGTTCTTTGGGAAAGTCAAAACTAAAGTTTTGATCTTTAGGAAATTCAAAACTGAAGTTTCTCTCTTCAGTGAAGTCAAAACTCAAGTTTAGTTTTTCAGTGAAGTTAAAACTCAAGTTCTGTTCTTCAGAAAAGTCAAAACTTAAGTCTTGTTTTTCTGGGAAATAAAAACTCAAATTTTGTTTTTCAGTGAATGCAAAACTCAACTTTGTTCTTTTGGAAAGTCAAAACTGAAGTTTTGATTTTGAGGAAATTTAATACCAAAGTTTCGTTCTTCATTGAGGTCAAAAATAAGGTTTGGTTTTTAACTGAAGTTAAAACTTAAGTTTTGTTATTCACAAAAATCAAAACCCAAGTCTTGATCTTTAGGGAAATCAAAACTCAAGTTTTATTCTTCAGTGAAGTCAAAACTCAACTTTTGTTCATTCGGAAAGTCAAAATTAAAGTTTTGATCTTCAGGAAATTTAAATCTGAAGTTTCGTTCTTCAGTGAAGTCAAAACTCAAGTTTGGTTTTTCAGTAAAGTTAAAACTGAAGTTTTGTTATTAACAAAAAAAACAAAACCCATGTCTTGATCTTCAGGGAAATCAAAAATCAAGGTTTGTTCTTCAGTGAAGTCAAAACTCAACTTTTGTTCTTTAGGAAAGTCAAAATTAAAGTTTTGGTCTTTAGGAAATTGAAAACTGAGGTTTTGTTCTTCATTGAATACAAAACTGATGTTTGGATTTTCAGTGAAGTTGAAACTCAAGTTTTGTTCTTCACAAAATTCAAAACTTAGGTCTTGATCTTCAGGGAAATCAAAACTCAAGTTTAGTTTTTCAGTGAAGTCAAAACTCCACTTTTGTTCTTTAGGAAAGTCAAAACTGAAGTTTTGATCTTCAGGAAATTTAAAACTGAAGTTTCGTTCTTCACTGAAGTAAAAAATCAAGTTTGGTTTTTCACTGAAGTTAAAACTTTTGTTATTCACAAAAAACAAAACCCAAGTAACGATCTTCATTGAAATCAAAACTCAAGTTTTGTTCTTTAGTGAAGTCAAAACTCCACTTTTGTTCTTTAGGAAAGTGAAAATTAAAGTTTTGATATTCAGGAAATTTAAAACTGAAGATTCGTTCTTCAGTGAAGTCAAAACTCAAAGGTTTATCTTCAGGGATGTCAGAACTCAAGTTTGTTTTTCAGTGAAGTCAAAACTCAACTTTTGATCTTTAGGAAAGTCAAAACTGAAGTTTTAATCTACAGGAAATACCAAACTGAAGTTCCGTTCTTCAGTGAAATTAAAAATTAAGTTTTGTTTTTCATTGAAGTCAAAACTCAAGTTTTGTGCTTCACAAAATTCAAAACTTAAGTCTTGATCTTCAGGGAAATCAAAACTCAAGTTTTGTTTTTCAGTGAAGTCAAAACTCAACTTTTGTTTTTTTGGACAGTCACAACTGAAGTTTTGATCTTCAGGAAATTTAAAACTGAAGTTTCGTTCTTCACTGAAGTCAAAACTCAAGTTTGGTTTTTCATTGAAGTAAAAACTTAAATTTTGTTATTCACAAAAATCAAAACCCAAGTCTTCACCTTCCGGGAAATCAAAACTCAAGTTTTGTTCTTCAGTTAAATCAAAACTCAACTTTTGTTCTTCAGGAAAGTCAAAATTAAAGTTTTGTTCTTCAAGAAATTTTAAACTGAAGTTTCGTTCTTCATTGGAGTCAAAACTCAAGTTTGGTTTTCAGTGAAGTTAAAACTTAAGTTTTGTTATTGACAAAAACCAAAACCCAAGTCTTGATCTTCCGGGAAATCAAAACTCAAGTTTTGTTCTTCAGTGAAGTCAAAACTCAACTTTTGTTCTTTAGGAAAGTCAAAATTAAAGTTTTGATCTTCAGGAAATTTAAAACTGAAGTTTCGTTCTTCAGTGAAGTCAAAACTCAAGTTTGGTTTTTCAGTGAAGTTGAAACTCAAGTTTTGTTCTTCACAAAATTCAAAACTTAGGTCTTGATCTTCAGGGAAATCAAAACTCAATCTTTGTTTTTCAGTGAAGTCAAAACTCAACTTTTGTTCTTTAGGAAAGTCAAAACTGAAGTTTTGATCTTCATGAAATTTAAAACTGGAGTTTCTTTCTTCACTGAAGTCAAAACTAAAGTTTGGTTTTTCAGTGAAGTTGAAACTCAAGTTTTGTTCTTCACAAAATTCAAAACTTAGGTCTTGATCTTCAGGGAAATTAAAACTCAAGTTTTGTTTTTAAGTGAAGTCAAAACTCAACTTTTGTTCTTTGGGAAAGTCAAAACTAAAGTTTTGATCTTCAGGAAATTTAAATCTGAAGTTTCGTTCTTCAGTGAAGTCAAAACTCAAGTTTGGTTTTTCAGTGAAGTTAAAACTGAAGTTTTGTTATTCACAAAAAAACAAAACCCATGTCTTGATCTTCAGGGAAATAAAAAATCAAGGTTTGTTCTTCAGCGAAGTCAAAACTCAACTTTTGTTCTTTAGGAAAGTCAAAATTAAAGTTTTGATCTTAAGGAAATTGAAAACTGAGGGTTTGTTCTTCACTGAATTCAAAACTGATGTTTGGATTTTCAGTGAAGTTGAAACTCAAGTTTTGTTCTTCACAAAATTCAAAACTTAGGTCTTGATCTTCAGGGAAATCAAAACTCAAGTTTAGTTTTTCAGTTAAGTTAAAACTCAAGTTCTGTTCTTCAGAAAAGTCAAAACTTAAGTCTTGTTTTTCAGGGAAATCAAAACTCAAATTTTGTTTTTCAGTGAAGTCAAAACTCAACTTTTGTTCTTTAGGAAAGTCAAAACAAAAGTTTTGATTTTCAGGAAATTTAATACCGAAGTTTTGTTCTTCATTGAGGTCAAAAATAAAGTTTGGTTTTTAAGTGAAGTTAAAACTTAAGTTTTGTTATTAATAAAAATCAAAACCCAAGTCTTGATCTTTATGGAAATCAAAACTCAAGTTTTATTCTTCATTGAAGTCAAAACTCAACTTTTGTTCTTTAGGAAAGTGAAAATTAAAGTTTTGATCTTTAGGAAATTTAAAACTAAAGTTTCGTTCTTCAGTTAAGTCAAAACTCAAGTTTGGTTTTTCAGTGAAGTTGAAACTTAAGTTTTGTTATTCACAAAAATCAAAACCCATGTCTTGATCTTCAAGGAAATCAAAACGCAAGTTTTGGTCTTTAGTGAAATCAAAACTCAACTTTTTTTCTTTAGGAAAGTCAAAATTAAAGATTTGATCTTCAGGAAACCTAAAACTGAAGTTTCGTTCTTCAGTGAAGTCAAAACTCAAGTTTGGTTTTTCAGTGAAGTTAAAACTAAAGTTTTGTTATTCACAAAAAACCAAACACATGTCTCGATATTCAGGGAAATCAAAACTCAAGTTTTGTTCTTCAGTGAAGTCAAAACTCAACTTTTGTTCTTTAGGAAAGTCAAAATTAATGTTTAGATCTTCAGGAAATTTAAAACTGAAGTTTCGTTCTTCAGTAAAATCAAAACTCAAGTTTGGTTTTTAAGTGAAGTTGAAACTCAAGTTTTGTTCTTCACAAAATTCAAAACATAGTTCCTAATCTTCAGGGAAATCAAAACTCAAGCTTTGTTCTTCAGTGAAGTCAAAACTCGACTTTTGTTCTTTAGGAATGTCAAAACTGAAATTTTGATCTTCAGGAAATTTAAAACAAGAGTTTCTTTCTTCACTGAAGTCAAAACTAAAGTTTGGTTTTTCAGTGAAGTTAAAACTTAAGTTTTGTTATTCACAAAAAACAAAACCCAAGTCTTCATCTTCCGGGAAATCAAAACTCAAGTTTTGTTCTTCAGTGAAATCAAAACTCAACTTTTGTTCTTTAGGAAAGTCAAAATTAAAGTTTTGATCTTCAGGAAATTTAAATCTGAAGTTTCGTTCTTCAGTGAAGTCAAAACTCAAGTTTGGTTTTTCAGTGAAGTTAAAACTGAAGTTTTGTTATTCACAAAAAAACAAAACCCATGTCTTGATCTTCAGGGAAATCAAAAATCAAGGTTTGTTCTTCAGTGAAGTCGAAACTCAACTTTTGTTCTTTAGGAAAGTCAAAATTAAAGTTTTGGTCTTCAGAAAATTGAAAACTGAGGTTTTGTTCTTCATTGAATTCAAAACTGGTGTTTGGATTTTCAGTGAAGTTGAAACTCAAGTTTTGTTCTTCACAAAATTCAAAACTTAGGTCTTGATCTTCAGGGAAATCAAAACTCAAGTTTAGTTTTTCAGTGAATTCAAAACTCCACTTTTGTTCTTTAGGAAAGTCAAAACTGATGTTTTGATCTTCAGGAAATTTAAAACTGAAGTTTCGTTCTTCACTGAAGTAAAAAATCAAGTTTGGTTTTTATTGAAGTTAAAACTTTTGTTATTCACAAAAAACAAAACCCAAGTAACGATCTTCAGGGAAATCAAAACTCAAGTTTTGTTCTTTAGTGAAGTCAAAACTCCACTTTTGTTCTTTAGGAAAGTCAAAATTAAAGTTTTGATATTCAGGAAATTTCAAACTGAAGATTCGTTCTTCAGTGAAGTCAAAACTCAAAGTTTTATCTTCAGGGATGTCAGAACTCAAGTTTGTTTTTCAGTGAAGTCAAAACTCAACTTTTGATCTTTAGGAAAGTCAAAACTGAAGTTTTAATCTTCAGGAAATACCAAACTGAAGTTCCGTTCTTCAGTGAAATTAAAAATTAAGTTTTGTTTTTCATTGAAGTCAAAAGTCAAGTTTTGTGCTTCACAAAATTCAAAACTTAAGTCTTGATCTTCAGGGAAATCAAAACTCAAGTTTGGTTTTTCAGTGAAGTAAAAACTTAAATTTTGTTATTCACAAAAATCAAAACCCAAGTCTTCATCTTCCGGGAAATCAAAACTCAAGTTTTGTTCTTCAGTGAAATCAAAACTCAACTTTTGTTCTTTAGGAAAGTCAAAATTAGAGTTTTGATCTTCAGGAAATTTAAAACTGAAGTTTCGTTCTTCATTGGAGTCAAAACTCAAGTTTGGTTTTCAGTGAAGTTAAAACTTAAGTTTTGTTATTGACAAAAACCAAAACCCAAGTCTTGATCTTCCGGGAAATCAAAACTCAAGTTTTGTTCTTCAGTGAAGTCAAAACTCAACTTTTGTTCTTTAGGAAAGTCAAAATTAAAGTTTTGATCTTCAGGAAATTTAAAACTGAAGTTTCGTTCTTCAGTGAAGTCAAAACTCAAGTTTGGTTTTTCAGTGAAGTTGAAACTCAAGTTTTGTTCTTCACAAAATTCAAAACTTAGGTCTTGATCTTCAGGGAAATCAAAACTCAATCTTTGTTTTTCAGTGAAGTCAAAACTCAACTTTTGTTCTTTAGGAAAGTCAAAACTGAAGTTTTGATCTTCATGAAATTTAAAACTGGAGTTTCTTTCTTCACTGAAGTCAAAACTAAAGTTTGGTTTTTCAGTGAAGTTGAAAATCAAGTTTTGTTCTTCACAAAATTCAAAACTTAGGTCTTGATCTTCAGGGAAATTAAAACTCAAGTTTTGTTTTTAAGTGAAGTCAAAACTCAACTTTTGTTCTTTGGGAAAGTCAAAACTAAAGTTTTGATCTTTAGGAAATTCAAAACTGAAGTTTCTCTCTTCAGTGAAGTCAAAACTCAAGTTTAGTTTTTCAGTGAAGTTAAAACTCAAGTTCTGTTCTTCAGAAAAGTCAAAACTTAAGTCTTGTTTTTCAGGGAAATCAAAACTCAAATTTTGTTTTTCAGTGAATGCAAAACTCAACTTTTGTTCTTTAGGAAAGTCAAAACTGAAGTTTTGATTTTGAGTAAATTTAATACCAAAGTTTCGTTCTTCATTGAGGTCAAAAATAAGTTTTGGTTTTTAACTGAAGTTAAAACTTAAGTTTTGTTATTCACAAAAATCAAAACCCAAGTCTTGATCTTTAGGGAAATCAAAACTCAAGTTTTATTCTTCAGTGAAGTCAAAACTCAACTTTTGTTCATTCGGAAAGTCAAAATTAAAGTTTTGATCTTCAGGAAATTTAAATATGAAGTTTCGTTCTTCAGTGAAGTCAAAACTCAAGTTTGGTTTTTCAGTGAAGTTAAAACTGAAATTTTGTTATTAACAAAAAACAAAACCCATGTCTTGATCTTCAGGGAAATAAAAAATCAAGGTTTGTTCTTCAGTGAAGTCAAAACTCAACTTTTGTTCTTTAGGAAAGTCAAAATTAAAGTTTTGATCTTAAGGAAATTGAAAACTGAGGGTTTGTTCTTCATTGAATTCAAAACTGATGTTTGGATTTTCAGTGAAGTTGAAACTCAAGTTTTGTTCTTCACAAAATTCAAAACTTAGGTCTTGATCTTCAGGGAAATCAAAACTCAAGTTTAGTTTTTCAGTTAAGTTAAAACTCAAGTTCTGTTCTTCAGAAAAGTCAAAACTTAAGTCTTGTTTTTCAGGGAAATCAAAACTCAAATTTTGTTTTTCAGTGAAGTCAAAACTCAACTTTTGTTCTTTAGGAAAGTCAAAACTGAAGTTTTGATTTTCAGGAAATTTAATCCCGAAGTTTTGTTCTTCATTGAGGTCAAAAATAAGGTTTGGTTTTTAAGTGAAGTTAAAACTTAAGTTTTGTTATTAACAAAAATCAAAACCCAAGTCTTGATCTTTATGGAAATCAAAACTCAAGTTTTATTCTTCAGTGAAGTCAAAACTCAACTTTTGTTCTTTAGGAAAGTGAAAATTAAAGTTTTGATCTTTAGGAAATTTAAAACTAAAGTTTCGTTCTTCAGTTAAGTCAAAACTCAAGTTTGGTTTTTCAGTGAAGTTGAAACTTAAGTTTTGTTATTCACAAAAATCAAAACCCATGTCTTGATCTTCAAGGAAATCAAAACTCAAGTTTTGGTCTTTAGTGAAGTCAAAACTCAACTTTTTTTCTTTAGGAAAGTCAAAATTAAAGTTTTGATCTTCAGGAAACCTAAAACTGAAGTTTCGTTCTTCAGTGAAGTCAAAACCCAAGTTTGGTTTTTCAGTGAAGTTAAAACTAAAGTTTTGTTATTCACAAAAAAACAAACACATGTCTCGATATTCAGGGAAATCAAAACTCAAGTTTTGTTCTTCAGTGAAGTCAAAACTCAACTTTTGTTCTTTAGGAAAGTCAAAATTAATGTTTTGATCTTCAGGAAATTTAAAATTGAAGTTTCGTTCTTCAGTAAAGTCAAAACTCAAGTTTGGGTTTTCAGTGAAGTTGAAACTCAAGTTTTGTTCTTCACAAAATTCAAAACATATTTCTTAATCATCAGGGAAATCAAAACTCAAGCTTTGTTCTTCAGTGAAGTCAAAACTCAACTTTTGTTCTTTAGGAATGTCAAAACTGAAGTTTTGATCTTCAGGAAATTTAAAACAGGAATTTCTTTCTTCACTGAAGTCAAAACTAAAGTTTGGTTTTTCAGTGAAGTTAAAACTTAAGTTTTGTTATTCACAAAAAACAAAACCCAAGTCTTGATCTTCCGGGAAATCAAAACTCAAGTTTTGTTCTTCAGTGAAATCAAAACTCAACTTTTGTTCTTTAGGAAAGTCAAAATTAAAGTTTTGATCTTCAGGAAATTTAAAACTGAAGTTTCGTTCTTCATTGGAGTCAAAACTCAAGTTTAGTTTTTCAGTGAAGTTAAAACTTAAGTTTTGTTATTGACAAAAATCAAAACCCAAGTCTTGATCTTTAGGGAAATCAAAACTCAAGTTTTGTTCTTTAGGAAAGTCAAAACTGAAGTTTTGATCTTCATGAAATTTAAAACTGGAGTTTCTTTCTTCACTGAAGTCAAAACTAAAGATTGGTTTTTCAGTGAAGTTGAAACTCAAGTTTTGTTCTTCAAAAAATTCAAAACTTAGGTCTTGATCTTCAGGGAAATTAAAACTCAAGTTTTGTTTTTAAGTGAAGTCAAAACTCAACTTTTGTTCTTTGGGAAAGTCAAAACTAAAGTTTTGATCTTTAGGAAATTCAAAACTGAAGTTTCTCTCTTCAGTGAAGTCAAAACTCAAGTTTAGTTTTTCAGTGAAGTTAAAACTCAAGTTCTGTTCTTCAGAAAAGTCAAAACTTAAGTCTTGTTTTTCTGGGAAATAAAAACTAAAATTTTGTTTTTCAGTGAATGCAAAACTCAACTTTTGTTCTTTAGGAAAGTCAAAACTGAAGTTTTGATTTTGAGGAAATTTAATACCAAAGTTTCGTTCTTCATTGAGGTCAAGAATAAGGTTTGGTTTTTAACTGAAGTTAAAACTTAAGTTTTGTTATTCACAAAAATTAAAACCCAAGTCTTGATCTTTAGGGAAATCAAAACTCAAGTTTTATTCTTCAGTGAAGTCAAAACTCAACTTTTGTTCATTCGGAAAGTCAAAATTAAAGTTTTGATCTTCAGGAAATTTAAATCTGAAGTTTCGTTCTTCAGTGAAGTCAAAACTCAAGTTTGGTTTTTCAGTGAAGTTGAAACTTAAGTTTTGTTATTCACAAAAATCAAAACCCATGTCTTGATCTTCAAGGAAATCAAAACTCAAGTTTTGGTATTTAGTAAAGTCAAAACTCAACTTTTGTTCTTTAGGAAAGTCAAAATTAAAGTTTTGATCTTCAGGAAATCTAAAACTAAAGTTTCGTTCTTCAGTGAAGTCAAAACTCAAGTTTGGTTTTTCAGTGAAGTTAAAACTAAAGTTTTGTTATTCACAAAAAAACAAACACATGTCTCTATCTTCAGGGAAATCAAAACTCAAGTTTTGTTCTTCAGTGAAGTCAAAACTCAACTTTTGTTCTTTAGGAAAGTCAAAATTAATGTTTTGATCTTCAGGAAATTTAAAACTGAAGTTTCGTTCTACAGGAAAGTCAAAACTCAAGTTTGGTTTTTCAGTGAAGTTGAACCTCATGTTTTGTTCTTCACAAAATTCAAAACATAGTTCTTAATCTTCAGGGAAATCAAAACTCAAGCTTTGTTCTTCAGTGAAGTCAAAACTCAACTTTTGTTCTTTAGGAATGTCAAAACTGAAGTTTTGATCTTCAGGAAATTTAAAACTGAAGTTTGGTTCTTCACTGAAGTGAAAACTCAAGTTTGGTTTTTCAGTGAAGTAAAAACTTAAATTTTGTTATTCACAAAAATCAAAACCCAAGTCTTCATCTTTCGGGAAATCAAAACTCAAGTTTTGTTCTTCAGTGAAATCAAAACTCAACTTTTGTTCTTTAGGAAAGTCAAAATTAGAGTTTTGATCTTCAGGAAATTTAAAACTGAAGTTTCGTTCTTCATTGGAGCCAAAACTCAAGTTTGGTTTTCAGTGAAGTTAAAACTTCAGTTTTGTTATTGACAAAAACCAAAACCCAAGTCTTGATCTTCCGGGAAATCAAAACTCAAGTTTTGTTCTTCAGTGAAGTCAAAACTCAACTTTTGTTCTTTAGGAAAGTCAAAATTAAAGTTTTGATCTTCAGGAAATTTAAAACTGAAGTTTCGTTCTTCAGTGAAGTCAAAACTCAAGTTTGGTTTTTCAGTGAAGTTGAAACTCAAGTTTTGTTCTTCACAAAATTCAAAACTTAGGTCTTGATCTTCAGGGAAATCAAAACTCAATCTTTGTTTTTCAGTGAAGTCAAAACTCAACTTTTGTTCTTTAGGAAAGTCAAAACTGAAGTTTTGATCTTCATGAAATTTAAAACTGGAGTTTCTTTCTTCACTGAAGTCAAAACTAAAGTTTGGTTTTTCAGTGAAGTTGAAAATCAAGTTTTGTTCTTCACAAAATTCAAAACTTAGGTCTTGATCTTCAGGGAAATTAAAACTCAAGTTTTGTTTTTAAGTGAAGTCAAAACTCAACTTTTGTTCTTTGGGAAAGTCAAAACTAAAGTTTTGATCTTTAGGAAATTCAAAACTGAAGTTTCTCTCTTCAGTGAAGTCAAAACTCAAGTTTAGTTTTTCAATGAAGTTAAAACTCAAGTTCTGTTCTTCAGAAAAGTCAAAACTTAAGTCTTGTTTTTCAGGGAAATCAAAACTCAAATTTTGTTTTTCAGTGAATGCAAAACTCAACTTTTGTTCTTTAGGAAAGTCAAAATTAATGTTTTGATCTTCAGGAAATTTAAAACTGAAGTTTCGTTCTTCAGTAAAGTCAAAACTCAAGTTTGGTTTTTAAGTGAAGTTGAAACTCAAGTTTTGTTCTTCACAAAATGCAAAACATAGTTCTTAATCTTCAGGGAAATCAAAACTCAAGCTTTGTTCTTCAGTGAAGTCAAAACTCAACTTTTGTTCTTTAGGAATGTCAAAACTGAAGTTTTGATCTTCAGGAAATTTAAAACAGGAGTTTCTTTCTTCACTGAAGTCAAAACTAAAGTTTGGTTTTTCAGTGAAGTTAAAACTTAAGTTTTGTTATTCACAAAAAACAAAACCCAAGTCTTCATCTTCCGGGAAATCAAAACTCAAGTTTTGTTCTTCAGTGAAATCAAAACTCAACTTTTGTTCTTTAGGAAAGTCAAAATTAAAGTTTTGATCTTCAGGAAATTTAAAACTGAAGTTTCGTTCTTCAGTGAAGTCAAAACTCAAGTTTGGTTTTTCAGTGAAGTTAAAACTGAAGTTTTGTTATTAACAAAAAAACAAAACCCATGTCTTGATCTTCAGGGAAATAAAAAATCAAGGTTTGTTCTTCAGTGAAGTCCAAACTCAACTTTTGTTCTTTAGGAAAGTCAAAATTAAAGTTTTGGTCTTCAGGAAATTGAAAACTGAGGTTTTGTTCTTCACTGAATTCAAAACTGATGTTTGGATTTTCAGTGAAGTTGAAACTCAAGTTTTGTTCTTCACAAAATTCAAAACTTAGGTCTTGATCTTCAGGGAAATCAAAACTCAAGTTTAGTTTTTCAGTGAATTCAAAACTCCACTTTTGTTCTTTAGGAAAGTCAAAACTGAAGTTTTGATCTTCAGGAAATTTAAAACTGAAGTTTCGTTCTTCACTGAAGTAAAAAATCAAGTTTGGTTTTTCATTGAAGTTAAAACTTTTGTTATTCACAAAAAACAAAACCCAAGTAACGATCTTCAGGGAAATCAAAACTCAAGTTTTGTTCTTTAGTGAAGTCAAAACTCCACTTTTGTTCTTTAGGAAAGTCAAAATTAAAGTTTTGATATTCAGGAAATTTAAAACTGAAGATTCGTTCTTCAGTGAAGTCAAAACTCAAAGTTTTATCTTCAGGGATGTCAGAACTCAAGTTTGTTTTTCAGTGAAGTCAAAACTCAACTTTTGATCTTTAGGAAAGTCAAAACTGAAGTTTTAATCTCCAGGAAATACCAAACTGAAGTTCCGTTCTTCAGTGAAATTAAAAATTAAGTTTTGTTTTTCATTGAAGTCAAAAGTCAAGTTTTGTGCCTCACAAAATTCAAAACTTAAGTCTTGATCTTCAGGTAAATCAAAACTCAAGTTTTGTTTTTCAGTGAAGTCAAAACTCAACTTTTGTTTTTTTGGACAGTCACAACTGAAGTTTTGATCTTCAGGAAATTTAAAACTGAAGTTTTGTTCTTCACTGAAGTGAAAACTCAAGTTTGGTTTTTCAGTGAAGTAAAAACTTAAATTTTGTTATTCACAAAAATCAAAACCCAAGTCTTCATCTTCCGGGAAATCAAAACTCAAGTTTTGTTCTTCAGTGAAATCAAAACTCAACTTTTGTTCTTTAGGAAAGTCAAAATTAGAGTTTTGATCTTCAGGAAATTTAAAACTGAAGTTTCGTTCTTCATTGGAGTCAAAACTCAAGTTTGGTTTTCAGTGAAGTTAAAACTTAAGTTTTGTTATTGACAAAAACCAAAACCCAAGTCTTGATCTTCCGGGAAATCAAAACTCAAGTTTTGTTCTTCAGTGAAGTCAAAACTCAACTTTTGTTCTTTAGGAAAGTCAAAATTAAAGTTTTGATCTTCAGGAAATTTAAAACTGAAGTTTCGTTCTTCAGTGAAGTCAAAACTCAAGTTTGGTTTTTCAGTGAAGTTGAAACTCAAGTTTTGTTCTTCACAAAATTCAAAACTTAGGTCTTGATCTTCAGGGAAATCAAAACTCAATCTTTGTTTTTCAGTGAAGTCAAAACTCAACTTTTGTTCTTTAGGAAAGTCAAAACTGAAGTTTTGATCTTCATGAAATTTAAAACTGGAGTTTCTTTCTTCACTGAAGTCAAAACTAAAGTTTGGTTTTTCAGTGAAGTTGAAAATCAAGTTTTGTTCTTCACAAAATTCAAAACTTAGGTCTTGATCTTCAGGGAAATTAAAACTCAAGTTTTGTTTTTAAGTGAAGTCAAAACTCAACTTTTGTTCTTTGGGAAAGTCAAAACTAAAGTTTTGATCTTTAGGAAATTCAAAACTGAAGTTTCTCTCTTCAGTGAAGTCAAAACTCAAGTTTAGTTTTTCAATGAAGTTAAAACTCAAGTTCTGTTCTTCAGAAAAGTCAAAACTTAAGTCTTGTTTTTCAGGGAAATCAAAACTCAAATTTTGTTTTTCAGTGAATGCAAAACTCAACTTTTGTTCTTTAGGAAAGTCAAAACTGAAGTTTTGATTTTGAGGAAATTTAATACCAAAGTTTCGTTCTTCATTGAGGTCAAAAATAAGTTTTGGTTTTTAACTGAAGTTAAAACTTAAGTTTTGTTATTCACAAAAATCAAAACCCAAGTCTTGATCTTTAGGGAAATCAAAACTCAAGTTTTATTCTTCAGTGAAGTCAAAACTCAACCTTTGTTCATTCGGAAAGTCAAAATTAAAGTTTTGATCTTCAGGAAATTTAAATATGAAGTTTCGTTCTTCAGTGAAGTCAAAACTCAAGTTTGGTTTTTCAGTGAAGTTAAAACTGAAGTTTTGTTATTAACAAAAAACAAAACCCATGTCTTGATCTTCAGGGAAATAAAAAAATCAAGGTTTGTTCTTCAGTGAAGTCAAAACTCAACTTTTGTTCTTTAGGAAAGTCAAAATTAAAGTTTTGATCTTAAGGAAATTGAAAACTGAGGGTTTGTTCTTCATTGAATTCAAAACTGATGTTTGGATTTTCAGTGAAGTTGAAACTCAAGTTTTGTTCTTCACAAAATTCAAAACTTAGGTCTTGATCTTCAGGGAAATCAAAACTCAAGTTTAGTTTTTCAGTTAAGTTAAAACTCAAGTTCTGTTCTTCAGAAAAGTCAAAACTTAAGTCTTGTTTTTCAGGGAAATCAAAACTCAAATTTTGTTTTTCAGTGAAGTCAAAACTCAAATTTTGTTCTTTAGGAAAGTCAAAACTGAAGTTTTGATTTTCAGGAAATTTAATACCGAAGTTTTGTTCTTCATTGAGGTCAAAAATAAGGTTTGGTTTTTAAGTGAAGTTAAAACTTAAGTTTTGTTATTAACAAAAATCAAAACCCAAGTCTTGATCTTTATGGAAATCAAAACTCAAGTTTTATTCTTCAGTGAAGTCAAAACTCAACTTTTGTTCTTTAGGAAAGTGAAAATTAAAGTTTTGATCTTTAGGAAATTTAAAACTAAAGTTTCGTTCTTCAGTTAAGTCAAAACTCAAGTTTGGTTTTTCAGTGAAGTTGAAACTTAAGTTTTGTTATTCACAAAAATCAAAACCCATGTCTTGATCTTCAAGGAAATCAAAACTCAAGTTTTGGTCTTTAGTGAAATCAAAACTCAACTTTTTTTCTTTAGGAAAGTCAAAATTAAAGATTTGATCTTCAGGAAACCTAAAACTGAAGTTTCGTTCTTCAGTGAAGTCAAAACTCAAGTTTGGTTTTTCAGTGAAGTTAAAACTAAAGTTTTGTTATTCACAAAAAACCAAACACATGTCTCGATATTCAGGGAAATCAAAACTCAAGTTTTGTTCTTCAGTGAAGTCAAAACTCAACTTTTGTTCTTTAGGAAAGTCAAAATTAATGTTTTGATCTTCAGGAAATTTAAAACTGAAGTTTCGTTCTTCAGTGAAGTCAAAACTCAAGTTTGGGTTTTCAGTGAAGTTGAAACTCAAGTTTTGTTCTTCACAAAACTCAAAACATAGTTCTTAATCTTCAGGGAAATCAAAACTCAAGCTTTGTTCTTCAGTGAAGTCAAAACTCAACTTTTGTTCTTTAGGAATGTCAAAACTGAAGTTTTGATCTTCAGGAAATTTAAAACAGGAGTTTCTTTCTTCACTGAAGTCAAAACTAAAGTTTGGTTTTTCAGTGAAGTTAAAACTTAAGTTTTGTTATTCACAAAAAACAAAACCCAAGTCTTGATCTTCCGGGAAATCAAAACTCAAGTTTTGTTCTTCTGTGAAATCAAAACTCAACTTTTGTTCTTTAGGAAAGTCAAAATTAAAGTTTTGATCTTCAGGAAATTTAAAACTGAAGTTTCGTTCTTCATTGGAGTCAAAACTCAAGTTTAGTTTTTCAGTGAAGTTAAAACTTAAGTTTTGTTATTGACAAAAATCAAAACCCAAGTCTTGATCTTTAGGGAAATCAAAACTCAAGTTTTGTTCTTCAGTGAAGTCAAAACTCAACTTTTGTTTTTTAGGAAAGTCAAAATTAAAGTTTTGATCTTCAGGAAATTTAAAACTGAAGTTTCGTTCTTCAGTGAAGTCAAAACTCAAGTTTGGTTTTTCAGTGAAGTTGAAACTCAAGTTTTGTTCTTCACAAAATTCAAAACTTAGGTCTTGATCTTCAGGGAAATCAAAACTCAATCTTTGTTTTTCAGTGAAGTCAAAACTCAACTTTTGTTCTTTAGGAAAGTCAAAGCTGAAGTTTTGATCTTCATGAAATTTAAAACTGGAGTTTTTTTCTTCACTGAAGTCAAAACTAAAGATTGGTTTTTCAGTGAAGTTGAAACTCAAGTTTTGTTCTTCACAAAATTCAAAACTTAGGTCTTGATCTTCAGGGAAATTAAAACTCAAGTTTTTTTTAAGTGAAGTCAAAACTCAACTTTTGTTCTTTGGGAAAGTCAAAACTAAAGTTTTGATCTTTAGGAAATTCAAAACTGAAGTTTCTCTCTTCAGTGAAGTCAAAACTCAAGTTTAGTTTTTCAGTGAAGTTAAAACTCAAGTTCTGTTCTTCAGAAAAGTAAAAACTTAAGTCTTGTTTTTCTGGGAAATAAAAACTCAAATTTTGTTTTTCAGTGAATGCAAAACTCAACTTTGTTCTTTAGGAAAGTCAAAACTGAAGTTTTGATTTTGAGGAAATTTAATACCAAAGTTTCGTTCTTCATTGAGGTAAAAAATAAGGTTTGGTTTTTAAATGATGTTAAAACTTAAGTTTTGTTATTCACAAAAATCAAAACCCAAGTCTTGATCTTTAGGGAAATCAAAACTCAAGTTTTATTCTTCAGTGAAGTCAAAACTCAACTTTTGTTCATTCGGAAAGTCAAAATTAAAGTTTTGATCTTCAGGAAATTTAAATCTGAAGTTTCGTTCTTCAGTGAAGTCAAAACTCAAGTTTGGTTTTTCAGTAAAGTTAAAACTGAAGTTTTGTTATTAACAAAAAAACAAAACCCATGTCTTGATCTTCAGGGAAATCAAAAATCAAGGTTTGTTCTTCAGTGAAGTCAAAACTCAACTTTTGTTCTTTAGGAAAGTCAAAATTAAAGTTTTGGTCTTTAGGAAATTGAAAACTGAGGTTTTGTTCTTCATTGAATTCAAAACTGATGTTTGGATTTTCAGTGAAGTTGAAACTCAAGTTTTGTTCTTCACAAAATTCAAAACTTAGGTCTTGATCTTCAGGGAAATCAAAACTCAAGTTTAGTTTTTCAGTGAAGTCAAAACTCCACTTTTGTTCTTTAGGAAAGTCAAAACTGAAGTTTTGATCTTCAGGAAATTTAAAACTGAAGTTTCGTTCTTCACTGAAGTAAAAAATCAAGTTTGGTTTTTCACTGAAGTTAAAACTTTTGTTATTCACAAAAAACAAAACCCAAGTAACGATCTTCAGGGAAATCAAAACTCAAGTTTTGTTCTTTAGTGAAGTCAAAACTCCACTTTTGTTCTTTAGGAAAGTGAAAATTAAAGTTTTGATATTCAGGAAATTTAAAACTGAAGATTCGTTCTTCAGTGAAGTCAAAACTCAAAGGTTTATCTTCAGGGATGTCAGAACTCAAGTTTGTTTTTCAGTGAAGTCAAAACTCAACTTTTGATCTTTAGGAAAGTCAAAACTGAAGTTTTAATCTACAGGAAATACCAAACTGAAGTTCCGTTCTTCAGTGAAATTAAAAATTAAGTTTTGTTTTTCATTGAAGTCAAAACTCAAGTTTTGTGCTTCACAAAATTCAAAACTTAAGTCTTGATCTTCAGGGAAATCAAAACTCAAGTTTTGATTTTCAGTGAAGTCAAAACTCAACTTTTGTTTTTTTGGACAGTCACAACTGAAGTTTTGATCTTCAGGAAATTTAAAACTGAAGTTTCGTTCTTCACTGAAGTCAAAACTCAAGTTTGGTTTTTCATTGAAGTAAAAACTTAAATTTTGTTATTCACAAAAATCAAAACCCAAGTCTTCATCTTCCGGGAAATCAAAACTCAAGTTTTGTTCTTCAGTTAAATCAAAACTCAACTTTTGTTCTTTAGGAAAGTCAAAATTAAAGTTTTGATCTTCAAGAAATTTTAAACTGAAGTTTCGTTCTTCATTGGAGTCAAAACTCAAGTTTGGTTTTCAGTGAAGTTAAAACTTAAGTTTTGTTATTGACAAAAACCAAAACCCAAGTCTTGATCTTCCGGGAAATCAAAACTCAAGTTTTGTTCTTCAGTGAAGTCAAAACTCAACTTTTGTTCTTTAGGAAAGTCAAAATTAAAGTTTTGATCTTCAGGAAATTTAAAACTGAAGTTTCGTTCTTCAGTGAAGTTAAAACTCAAGTTTGGTTTTTCAGTGAAGTTGAAACTCAAGTTTTGTTCTTCACAAAATTCAAAACTTAGGTCTTGATCTTCAGGGAAATCAAAACTCAATCTTTGTTTTTCAGTGAAGTCAAAACTCAACTTTTGTTCTTTAGGAAAGTCAAAACTGAAGTTTTGATCTTCATGAAATTTAAAACTGGAGTTTCTTTCTTCACTGAAGTCAAAACTAAAGTTTGGTTTTTCAGTGAAGTTGAAACTCAAGTTTTGTTCTTCACAAAATTCAAAACTTAGGTCTTGATCTTCAGGGAAATTAAAACTCAAGTTTTGTTTTTAAGTGAAGTCAAAACTCAACTTTTGTTCTTTGGGAAAGTCAAAACTAAAGTTTTGATCTTCAGGAAATTTAAATCTGAAGTTTCGTTCTTCAGTGAAGTCAAAACTCAAGTTTGGTTTTTCAGTGAAGTTAAAACTGAAGTTTTGTTATTCACAAAAAAACAAAACCCATGTCTTGATCTTCAGGGAAATAAAAAATCAAGGTTTGTTCTTCAGCGAAGTCAAAACTCAACTTTTGTTCTTTAGGAAAGTCAAAATTAAAGTTTTGATCTTAAGGAAATTGAAAACTGAGGGTTTGTTCTTCACTGAATTCAAAACTGATGTTTGGATTTTCAGTGAAGTTGAAACTCAAGTTTTGTTCTTCACAAAATTCAAAACTTAGGTCTTGATCTTCAGGGAAATCAAAACTCAAGTTTAGTTTTTCAGTTAAGTTAAAACTCAAGTTCTGTTCTTCAGAAAAGTCAAAACTTAAGTCTTGTTTTTCAGGGAAATCAAAACTCAAATTTTGTTTTTCAGTGAAGTCAAAACTCAACTTTTGTTCTTTAGGAAAGTCAAAACAAAAGTTTTGATTTTCAGGAAATTTAATACCGAAGTTTTGTTCTTCATTGAGGTCAAAAATAAAGTTTGGTTTTTAAGTGAAGTTAAAACTTAAGTTTTGTTATTAACAAAAATCAAAACCCAAGTCTTGATCTTTATGGAAATCAAAACTCAAGTTTTATTCTTCATTGAAGTCAAAACTCAACTTTTGTTCTTTAGGAAAGTGAAAATTAAAGTTTTGATCTTTAGGAAATTTAAAACTAAAGTTTCGTTCTTCAGTTAAGTCAAAACTCAAGTTTGGTTTTTCAGTGAAGTTGAAACTTAAGTTTTGTTATTCACAAAAATCAAAACCCATGTCTTGATCTTCAAGGAAATCAAAACTCAAGTTTTGGTCTTTAGTGAAGTCAAAACTCAACTTTTTTTCTTTAGGAAAGTCAAAATTAAAGTTTTGATCTTCAGGAAATCTAAAACTGAAGTTTCGTTCTTCAGTGAAGTCAAAACTCAAGTTTGGTTTTTCAGTGAAGTTAAAACTAAAGTTTTGTTATTCACAAAAAACCAAACACATGTCTCGATATTCAGGGAAATCAAAACTCAAGTTTTGTTCTTCAGTGAAGTCAAAACTCAACTTTTGTTCTTTAGGAAAGTCAAAATTAATGTTTTGATCTTCAGGAAATTTAAAACTGAAGTTTCGTTCTGCAGTAAAGTCAAAACTCAAGTTTGGTTTTTAAGTGAAGTTGAAACTCAAGTTTTGTTCTTCACAAAATTCAAAACATAGTTCTTAATCTTCAGGGAAATCAAAACTCAAGCTTTGTTCTTCAGTGAAGTCAAAACTCAACTTTTGTTCTTTAGGAATGTCAAAACTGAAATTTTGATCTTCAGGAAATTTAAAACAAGAGTTTCTTTCTTCACTGAAGTAAAAACTCAAGTTTGGTTTTTCAGTGAAGTTAAAACTTAAGTTTTGTTATTCACAAAAAACAAAACCCAAGTCTTCATCTTCCGGGAAATCAAAACTCAAGTTTTGTTCTTCAGTGAAATGAAAACTCAACTTTTGTTCTTTAGGAAAGTCAAAATTAAAGTTTTGATCTTCAGGAAATTTAAATCTGAAGTTTCGTTCTTCAGTGAAGTCAAAACTCAAGTTTGGTTTTTCAGTGAAGTTAAAACTGAAGTTTTGTTATTCACAAAAAAACAAAACCCATGTCTTGATCTTCAGGGAAATCAAAAATCAAGGTTTGTTCTTCAGTGAAGTCGAAACTCAACTTTTGTTCTTTAGGAAAGTCAAAATTAAAGTTTTGGTCTTCAGAAAATTGAAAACTGAGGTTTTGTTCTTCATTGAATTCAAAACTGATGTTTGGATTTTCAGTGAAGTTGAAACTCAAGTTTTGTTCTTCACAAAATTCAAAACTTAGGTCTTGATCTTCAGGGAAATCAAAACTCAAGTTTAGTTTTTCAGTGAATTCAAAACTCCACTTTTGTTCTTTAGGAAAGTCAAAACTGATGTTTTGATCTTCAGGAAATTTAAAACTGAAGTTTCGTTCTTCACTGAAGTAAAAAATCAAGTTTGGTTTTTATTGAAGTTAAAACTTTTGTTATTCACAAAAAACAAAACCCAAGTAACGATCTTCAGGGAAATCAAAACTCAAGTTTTGTTCTTTAGTGAAGTCAAAACACCACTTTTGTTCTTTAGGAAAGTCAAAATTAAAGTTTTGATATTCAGGAAATTTAAAACTGAAGATTCGTTCTTCAGTGAAGTCAAAACTCAAAGTTTTATCTTCAGGGATGTCAGAACTCAAGTTTGTTTTTCAGTGAAGTCAAAACTCAACTTTTGATCTTTAGGAAAGTCAAAACTGAAGTTTTAATCTCCAGGAAATACCAAACTGAAGTTCCGTTCTTCAGTGAAATTAAAAATTAAGTTTTGTTTTTCATTGAAGTCAAAAGTCAAGTTTTGTGCTTCACAAAATTCAAAACTTAAGTCTTGATCTTCAGGGAAATCAAAACTCAAGTTTTGTTTTTCAGTGAAGTCAAAACTCAACTTTTGTTTTTTTGGACAGTCACAACTGAAGTTTTGATCTTCAGGAAATTTAAAACTGAAGTTTTGTTCTTCACTGAAGTGAAAACTCAAGTTTGGTTTTTCAGTGAAGTAAAAACTTAAATTTTGTTATTCACAAAAATCAAAACCCAAGTCTTCATCTTCCGGGAAATCAAAACTCAAGTTTTGTTCTTCAGTGAAATCAAAACTCAACTTTTGTTCTTTAGGAAAGTCAAAATTAGAGTTTTGATCTTCAGGAAATTTAAAACTGAAGTTTCGTTCTTCATTGGAGTCAAAACTCAAGTTTGGTTTTCAGTGAAGTTAAAACTTAAGTTTTGTTATTGACAAAAACCAAAACCCAAGTCTTGATCTTCCGGGAAATCAAAACTCAAGTTTTGTTCTTCAGTGAAGTCAAAACTCAACTTTTGTTCTTTAGGAAAGTCAAAATTAAAGTTTTGATCTTCAGGAAATTTAAAACTGAAGTTTCGTTCTTCAGTGAAGTCAAAACTCAAGTTTGGTTTTTCAGTGAAGTTGAAACTCAAGTTTTGTTCTTCACAAAATTCAAAACTTAGGTCTTGATCTTCAGGGAAATCAAAACTCAATCTTTGTTTTTCAGTGAAGTCAAAACTCAACTTTTGTTCTTTAGGAAAGTCAAAACTGAAGTTTTGATCTTCATGAAATTTAAAACTGGAGTTTCTTTCTTCACTGAAGTCAAAACTAAAGTTTGGTTTTTCAGTGAAGTTGAAAATCAAGTTTTGTTCTTCACAAAATTCAAAACTTAGGTCTTGATCTTCAGGGAAATTAAAACTCAAGTTTTGTTTTTAAGTGAAGTCAAAACTCAACTTTTGTTCTTTGGGAAAGTCAAAACTAAAGTTTTGATCTTTAGGAAATTCAAAACTGAAGTTTCTCTCTTCAGTGAAGTCAAAACTCAAGTTTAGTTTTTCAGTGAAGTTAAAACTCAAGTTCTGTTCTTCAGAAAAGTAAAAACTTAAGTCTTGTTTTTCAGGGAAATCAAAACTCAAATTTTGTTTTTCAGTGAATGCAAAACTCAACTTTTGTTCTTTAGGAAAGTCAAAACTGAAGTTTTGATTTTGAGTAAATTTAATACCAAAGTTTCGTTCTTCATTGAGGTCAAAAATAAGTTTTGGTTTTTAACTGAAGTTAAAACTTAAGTTTTGTTATTCACAAAAATCAAAACCCAAGTCTTGATCTTTAGGGAAATCAAAACTCAAGTTTTATTCTTCAGTGAAGTCAAAACTCAACTTTTGTTCATTCGGAAAGTCAAAATTAAAGTTTTGATCTTCAGGAAATTTAAATATGAAGTTTCGTTATTCAGTGAAGTCAAAACTCAAGTTTGGTTTTTCAGTGAAGTTAAAACTGAAATTTTGTTATTAACAAAAAACAAAACCCATGTCTTGATCTTCAGGGAAATAAAAAATCAAGGTTTGTTCTTCAGTGAAGTCAAAACTCAACTTTTGTTCTTTAGGAAAGTCAAAATTAAAGTTTTTATCTTAAGGAAATTGAAAACTGAGGGTTTGTTCTTCATTGAATTCAAAACTGATGTTTGGATTTTCAGTGAAGTTGAAACTCAAGTTTTGTTCTTCACAAAATTCAAAACTTAGGTCTTGATCTTCAGGGAAATCAAAACTCAAGTTTAGTTTTTCAGTTAAGTTAAAACTCAAGTTCTGTTCTTCAGAAAAGTCAAAACTTAAGTCTTGTTTTTCAGGGAAATCAAAACTCAAATTTTGTTTTTCAGTGAAGTCAAAACTCAACTTTTGTTCTTTAGGAAAGTCAAAACTGAAGTTTTGATTTTCAGGAAATTTAATCCCGAAGTTTTGTTCTTCATTGAGGTCAAAAATAAGGTTTGGTTTTTAAGTGAAGTTAAAACTTAAGTTTTGTTATTAACAAAAATCAAAACCCAAGTCTTGATCTTTATGGAAATCAAAACTCAAGTTTTATTCTTCAGTGAAGTCAAAACTCAACTTTTGTTCTTTAGGAAAGTGAAAATTAAAGTTTTGATCTTTAGGAAATTTAAAACTAAAGTTTCGTTCTTCAATTAAGTCAAAACTCAAGTTTGGTTTTTCAGTGAAGTTGAAACTTAAGTTTTGTTATTCACAAAAATCAAAACCCATGTCTTGATCTTCAAGGAAATCAAAACTCAAGTTTTGGTCTTTAGTGAAGTCAAAACTCAACTTTTTTTCTTTAGGAAAGTCAAAATTAAAGTTTTGATCTTCAGGAAACCTAAAACTGAAGTTTCGTTCTTCAGTGAAGTCAAAACCCAAGTTTGGTTTTTCAGTGAAGTTAAAACTAAAGTTTTGTTATTCACAAAAAAACAAACACATGTCTCGATATTCAGGGAAATCAAAACTCAAGTTTTGTTCTTCAGTGAAGTCAAAACTCAACTTTTGTTCTTTAGGAAAGTCAAAATTAATGTTTTGATCTTCAGGAAATTTAAAATTGAAGTTTCGTTCTTCAGTAAAGTCAAAACTCAAGTTTGGGTTTTCAGTGAAGTTGAAACTCAAGTTTTGTTCTTCACAAAATTCAAAACATATTTCTTAATCTTCAGGGAAATCAAAACTCAAGCTTTGTTCTTCAGTGAAGTCAAAACTCAACTTTTGTTCTTTAGGAATGTCAAAACTGAAGTTTTGATCTTCAGGAAATTTAAAACAGGAGTTTCTTTCTTCACTGAAGTCAAAACTAAAGTTTGGTTTTTCAGTGAAGTTAAAACTTAAGTTTTGTTATTCACAAAAAACAAAACCCAAGTCTTCATCTTCCGGGAAATCAAAACTCAAGTTTTGTTCTTCAGTGAAATCAAAACTCAACTTTTGTTCTTTAGGAAAGTCAAAATTAAAGTTTTGATCTTCAGGAAATTTAAAACTGAAGTTTCGTTCTTCATTGGAGTCAAAACTCAAGTTTAGTTTTTCAGTGTAGTTAAAACTTAAGTTTTGTTATTGACAAAAATCAAAACCCAAGTCTTGATCTTTAGGGAAATCAAAACTCAAGTTTTGTTCTTCAGTGAAGTCAAAACTCAACTTTTGTTTTTTAGGAAAGTCAAAATTAAAGTTTTGTTCTTCAGGAAATTTAAAACTGAAGTTTCGTTCTTCAGTGAAGTCAAAACTCAAGTTTGGTTTTTCAGTGAAGTTGAAACTCAAGTTTTGTTCTTCACAAAATTCAAAACTTAGGTCTTGATCTTCAGGGAAATCAAAACTCAATCTTTGTTTTTCAGTGAAGTCAAAACTCAACTTTTGTTCTTTAGGAAAGTCAAAACTGAAGTTTTGATCTTCATGAAATTTAAAACTGGAGTTTCTTTCTTCACTGAAGTCAAAACTAAAGATTGGTTTTTCAGTGAAGTTGAAACTCAAGTTTTGTTCTTCAAAAAATTCAAAACTTAGGTCTTGATCTTCAGGGAAATTAAAACTCAAGTTTTGTTTTTAAGTGAAGTCAAAACTCAACTTTTGTTCTTTGGGAAAGTCAAAACTAAAGTTTTGATCTTTAGGAAATTCAAAACTGAAGTTTCTCTCTTCAGTGAAGTCAAAACTCAAGTTTAGTTTTTCAGTGAAGTTAAAACTCAAGTTCTGTTCTTCAGAAAAGTCAAAACTTAAGTCTTGTTTTTCTGGGAAATAAAAACTAAAATTTTGTTTTTCAGTGAATGCAAAACTCAACGTTTGTTCTTTAGGAAAGTCAAAACTGAAGTTTTGATTTTGAGGAAATTTAATACCAAAGTTTCGTTCTTCATTGAGGTCAAGAATAAGGTTTGGTTTTTAACTGAAGTTAAAACTTAAGTTTTGTTATTCACAAAAATCAAAAACCAAGTCTTGATCTGTAGGGAAATCAAAACTCAAGTTTTATTCTTCAGTGAAGTCAAAACTCAACTTTTGTTCATTCGGAAAGTCAAAATTAAAGTTTTGATCTTCAGGAAATTTAAATCTGAAGTTTCGTTCTTCAGTGAAGTCAAAACTCAAGTTTGGTTTTTCAGTGAAGTTGAAACTTAAGTTTTGTTATTCACAAAAATCAAAACCCATGTCTTGATCTTCAAGGAAATCAAAACTCAAGTTTTGGTATTTAGTAAAGTCAAAACTCAACTTTTGTTCTTTAGGAAAGTCAAAATTAAAGTTTTGATCTTCAGGAAATCTAAAACTAAAGTTTCGTTCTTCAGTGAAGTCAAAACTCAAGTTTGGTTTTTCAGTGAAGTTAAAACTAAAGTTTTGTTATTCACAAAAAAACAAACACATGTCTCGATCTTCAGGGAAATCAAAACTCAAGTTTTGTTCTTCAGTGAAGTCAAAACTCAACTTTTGTTCTTTAGGAAAGTCAAAATTAATGTTTTGATCTTCAGGAAATTTAATACTGAAGTTTCGTTCTACAGGAAAGTCAAAACTCAAGTTTGGTTTTTCAGTGAAGTTGAACCTCAAGTTTTGTTCTTCACAAAATTCAAAACATAGTTCTTAATCTTCAGGGAAATCAAAACTCAAGCTTTGTTCTTCAGTGAAGTCAAAACTCAACTTTTGTTCTTTAGGAATGTCAAAACTGAAGTTTTGATCTTCAGGAAATTTAAAACTGAAGTTTGGTTCTTCACTGAAGTGAAAACTCAAGTTTGGTTTTTCAGTGAAGTAAAAACTTAAATTTTGTTATTCACAAAAATCAAAACCCAAGTCTTCATCTTTCGGGAAATCAAAACTCAAGTTTTGTTCTTCAGTGAAATCAAAACTCAACTTTTGTTCTTTAGGAAAGTCAAAATTAAAGTTTTGATCTTCAGGAAATTTAAAACTGAAGTTTCGTTCTTCATTGGAGCCAAAACTCAAGTTTGGTTTTCAGTGAAGTTAAAACTTCAGTTTTGTTATTGACAAAAACCAAAACCCAAGTCTTGATCTTCCGGGAAATCAAAACTCAAGTTTTGTTCTTCAGTGAAGTCAAAACTCAACTTTTGTTCTTTAGGAAAGTCAAAATTAAAGTTTTGATCTTCAGGAAATTTAAAACTGAAGTTTCGTTCTTCAGTGAAGTCAAAGCTCAAGTTTGGTTTTTCAGTGAAGTTGAAACTCAAGTTTTGTTCTTCACAAAATTCAAAACTTAGGTCTTGATCTTCAGGGAAATCAAAACTCAATCTTTGTTTTTCAGTGAAGTCAAAACTCAACTTTTGTTCTTTAGGAAAGTCAAAACTGAAGTTTTGATCTTCATGAAATTTAAAACTGGAGTTTCTTTCTTCACTGAAGTCAAAACTAAAGTTTGGTTTTTCAGTGAAGTTGAAAATCAAGTTTTGTTCTTCACAAAATTCAAAACTTAGGTCTTGATCTTCAGGGAAATTAAAACTCAAGTTTTGTTTTTAAGTGAAGTCAAAACTCAACTTTTGTTCTTTGGGAAAGTCAAAACTAAAGTTTTGATCTTTAGGAAATTCAAAACTGAAGTTTCTCTCTTCAGTGAAGTCAAAACTCAAGTTTAGTTTTTCAATGAAGTTAAAACTCAAGTTCTGTTCTTCAGAAAAGTCAAAACTTAAGTCTTGTTTTTCAGGGAAATCAAAACTCAAATTTTGTTTTTCAGTGAATGCAAAACTCAACTTTTGTTCTTTAGGAAAGTCAAAATTAATGTTTTGATCTTCAGGAAATTTAAAACTGGAGTTTCGTTCTTCAGTAAAGTCAAAACTCAAGTTTGGTTTTTAAGTGAAGTTGAAACTCAAGTTTTGTTCTTCACAAAATTCAAAACATAGTTCTTAATCCTCAGGGAAATCAAAACTCAAGCTTTGTTCTTCAGTGAAGTCAAAACTCAACTTTTGTTCTTTAGGAATGTCAAAACTGAAGTTTTGATCTTCAGGAAATTTAAAACAGGAGTTTCTTTCTTCACTGAAGTCAAAACTAAAGTTTGGTTTTTCAGTGAAGTTAAAACTTAAGTTTTGTTATTCACAAAAAACAAAACCCAAGTCTTCATCTTCCGGGAAATCAAAACTCAAGTTTTGTTCTTCAGTGAAATCAAAACTCAACTTTTGTTCTTTAGGAAAGTCAAAATTAAAGTTTTGATCTTCAGGAAATTTAAAACTGAAGTTTCGTTCTTCAGTGAAGTCAAAACTCAAGTTTGGTTTTTCAGTGAAGTTAAAACTGAAGTTTTGTTATTAACAAAAAAAACAAAACCCATGTCTTGATCTTCAGGGAAATCAAAAATCAAGGTTTGTTCTTCAGTGAAGTCCAAACTCAACTTTTGTTCTTTAGGAAAGTCAAAATTAAAGTTTTGGTCTTCAGGAAATTGAAAACTGAGGTTTTGTTCTTCACTGAATTCAAAACTGATGTTTGGATTTTCAGTGAAGTTGAAACTCAAGTTTTGTTCTTCACAAAATTCAAAACTTAGGTCTTGATCTTCAGGGAAATCAAAACTCAAGTTTAGTTTTTCAGTGAATTCAAAACTCCACATTTGTTCTTTAGGAAAGTCAAAACTGAAGTTTTGATCTTCAGGAAATTTAAAACTGAAGTTTCGTTCTTCACTGAAGTAAAAAATCAAGTTTGGTTTTTCATTGAAGTTAAAACTTTTGTTATTCACAAAAAACAAAACCCAAGTAACGATCTTCAGGGAAATCAAAACTCAAGTTTTGTTCTTTAGTGAAGTCAAAACTCCACTTTTGTTCTTTAGGAAAGTCAAAATTAAAGTTTTGATATTCAGGAAATTTAAAACTGAAGATTCGTTCTTCAGTGAAGTCAAAACTCAAAGTTTTATCTTCAGGGATGTCAGAACTCAAGTTTGTTTTTCAGTGAAGTCAAAACCCAACTTTTGATCTTTAGGAAAGTCAAAACTGAAGTTTTAATCTCCAGGAAATACCAAACTGAAGTTCCGTTCTTCAGTGAAATTAAAAATTAAGTTTTGTTTTTCATTGAAGTCAAAAGTCAAGTTTTGTGCTTCACAAAATTCAAAACTTAAGTCTTGATCTTCAGGGAAATCAAAACTCAAGTTTTGTTTTTCAGTGAAGTCAAAACTCAACTTTTGTTTTTTTGGACAGTCACAACTGAAGTTTTGATCTTCAGGAAATTTAAAACTGAAGTTTTGTTCTTCACTGAAGTGAAAACTCAAGTTTGGTTTTTCATTGAAGTAAAAACTTAAATTTTGTTATTCACAAAAATCAAAACCCAAGTCTTCATCTTCCGGGAAATCAAAACTCAAGTTTTGTTCTTCAGTGAAATCAAAACTCAACTTTTGTTCTTTAGGAAAGTCAAAATTAGAGTTTTGATCTTCAGGAAATTTAAAACTGAAGTTTCGTTCTTCATTGGAGTCAAAACTCAAGTTTGGTTTTCAGTGAAGTTAAAACTTAAGTTTTGTTACTGACAAAAACCAAAACCCAAGTCTTGATCTTCCGGGAAATCAAAACTCAAGTTTTGTTCTTCAGTGAAGTCAAAACTCAACTTTTGTTCTTTAGGAAAGTCAAAATTAAAGTTTTGATCTTCAGGAAATTTAAAACTGAAGTTTCGTTCTTCAGTGAAGTCAAAACTCAAGTTTGGTTTTTCAGTGAAGTTGAAACTCAAGTTTTGTTCTTCACAAAATTCAAAACCTAGGTCTTGATCTTCAGGGAAATCAAAACTCAATCTTTGTTTTTCAGTGAAGTCAAAACTCAACCTTTGTTCTTTAGGAAAGTCAAAACTGAAGTTTTGATCTTCATGAAATTTAAAACTGGAGTTTCTTTCTTCACTGAAGTCAAAACTAAAGTTTGGTTTTTCAGTGAAGTTGAAAATCAAGTTTTGTTCTTCACAAAATTCAAAACTTAGGTCTTGATCTTCAGGGAAATTAAAACTCAAGTTTTGTTTTTAAGTGAAGTCAAAACTCAACTTTTGTTCTTTGGGAAAGTCAAAACTAAAGTTTTGATCTTTAGGAAATTCAAAACTGAAGTTTCTCTCTTCAGTGAAGTCAAAACTCAAGTTTAGTTTTTCAATGAAGTTAAAACTCAAGTTCTGTTCTTCAGAAAAGTCAAAACTTAAGTCTTGTTTTTAGGGAAATCAAAACTCAATCTTTGTTTTTCAGTGAATGCAAAACTCAACTTTTGTTCTTTAGGAAAGTCAAAACTGAAGTTTTGATTTTGAGGAAATTTAATACCAAAGTTTCGTTCTTCATTGAGGTCAAAAATAAGTTTTGGTTTTTAACTGAAGTTAAAACTTAAGTTTTGTTATTCACAAAAATCAAAACCCAAGTCTTGATCTTTAGGGAAATCAAAACTCAAGTTTTATTCTTCAGTGAAGTCAAAACTCAACCTTTGTTCATTCGGAAAGTCAAAATTAAAGTTTTGATCTTCAGGAAATTTAAATATGAAGTTTCGTTCTTCAGTGAAGTCAAAACTCAAGTTTGGTTTTTCAGTGAAGTTAAAACTGAAGTTTTGTTATTAACAAAAAACAAAACCCATGTCTTGATCTTCAGGGAAATAAAAAAATCAAGGTTTGTTCTTCAGTGAAGTCAAAACTCAACTTTTGTTCTTTAGGAAAGTCAAAATTAAAGTTTTGATCTTAAGGAAATTGAAAACTGAGGGTTTGTTCTTCATTGAATTCAAAACTGATGTTTGGATTTTCAGTGAAGTTGAAACTCAAGTTTTGTTCTTCACAAAATTCAAAACTTAGGTCTTGATCTTCAGGGAAATCAAAACTCAAGTTTAGTTTTTCAGTTAAGTTAAAACTCAAGTTCTGTTCTTCAGAAAAGTCAAAACTTAAGTCTTGTTTTTCAGGGAAATCAAAACTCAAATTTTGTTTTTCAGTGAAGTCAAAACTCAAATTTTGTTCTTTAGGAAAGTCAAAACTGAAGTTTTGATTTTCAGGAAATTTAATACCGAAGTTTTGTTCTTCATTCAGGTCAAAAATAAGGTTTGGTTTTTAAGTGAAGTTAAAACTTAAGTTTTGTTATTAACAAAAATCAAAACCCAAGTCTTGATCTTTATGGAAATCAAAACTCAAGTTTTATTCTTCAGTGAAGTCAAAACTCAACTTTTGTTCTTTAGGAAAGTGAAAATTAAAGTTTTGATCTTTAGGAAATTTAAAACTAAAGTTTCGTTCTTCAGTTAAGTCAAAACTCAAGTTTGGTTTTTCAGTGAAGTTGAAACTTAAGTTTTGTTATTCACAAAAATCAAAACCCATGTCTTGATCTTCAAGGAAATCAAAACTCAAGTTTTGGTCTTTAGTGAAATCAAAACTCAACTTTTTTTCTTTAGGAAAGTCAAAATTAAAGATTTGATCTTCAGGAAACCTAAAACTGAAGTTTCGTTCTTCAGTGAAGTCAAAACTCAAGTTTGGTTTTTCAGTGAAGTTAAAACTAAAGTTTTGTTATTCACAAAAAACCAAACACATGTCTCGATATTCAGGGAAATCAAAACTCAAGTTTTGTTCTTCAGTGAAGTCAAAACTCAACTTTTGTTCTTTAGGAAAGTCAAAATTAATGTTTTGATCTTCAGGAAATTTAAAACTGAAGTTTCGTTCTTCAGTGAAGTCAAAACTCAAGTTTGGGTTTTCAGTGAAGTTGAAACTCAAGTTTTGTTCTTCACAAAACTCAAAACATAGTTCTTAATCTTCAGGGAAATCAAAACTCAAGCTTTGTTCTTCAGTGAAGTCAAAACTCAACTTTTGTTCTTTAGGAATGTCAAAACTGAAGTTTTGATCTTCAGGAAATTTAAAACAGGAGTTTCTTTCTTCACTGAAGTCAAAACTAAAGTTTGGTTTTTCAGTGAAGTTAAAACTTAAGTTTTGTTATTCACAAAAAACAAAACCCAAGTCTTGATCTTCCGGGAAATCAAAACTCAAGTTTTGTTCTTCTGTGAAATCAAAACTCAACTTTTGTTCTTTAGGAAAGTCAAAATTAAAGTTTTGATCTTCAGGAAATTTAAAACTGAAGTTTCGTTCTTCATTGGAGTCAAAACTCAAGTTTAGTTTTTCAGTGAAGTTAAAACTTAAGTTTTGTTATTGACAAAAATCAAAACCCAAGTCTTGATCTTTAGGGAAATCAAAACTCAAGTTTTGTTCTTCAGTGAAGTCAAAACTCAACTTTTGTTTTTTAGGAAAGTCAAAATTAAAGTTTTGATCTTCAGGAAATTTAAAACTGAAGTTTCGTTCTTCAGTGAAGTCAAAACTCAAGTTTGGTTTTTCAGTGAAGTTGAAACTCAAGTTTTGTTCTTCACAAAATTCAAAACTTAGGTCTTGATCTTCAGGGAAATCAAAACTCAATCTTTGTTTTTCAGTGAAGTCAAAACTCAACTTTTGTTCTTTAGGAAAGTCAAAACTGAAGTTTTGATCTTCATGAAATTTAAAACTGGAGTTTTTTTCTTCACTGAAGTCAAAACTAAAGATTGGTTTTTCAGTGAAGTTGAAACTCAAGTTTTGTTCTTCAAAAAATTCAAAACTTAGGTCTTGATCTTCAGGGAAATTAAAACTCAAGTTTTTTTTTAAGTGAAGTCAAAACTCAACTTTTGTTCTTTGGGAAAGTCAAAACTAAAGTTTTGATCTTTAGGAAATTCAAAACTGAAGTTTCTCTCTTCAGTGAAGTCAAAACTCAAGTTTAGTTTTTCAGTGAAGTTAAAACTCAAGTTCTGTTCTTCAGAAAAGTCAAAACTTAAGTCTTGTTTTTCTGGGAAATAAAAACTCAAATTTTGTTTTTCAGTGAATACAAAACTCAACTTTGTTCTTTAGGAAAGTCAAAACTGAAGTTTTGATTTTGAGGAAATTTAATACCAAAGTTTCGTTCTTCATTGAGGTCAAAAATAAGGTTTGGTTTTTAACTGAAGTTAAAACTTAAGTTTTGTTATTCACAAAAATCAAAACCCAAGTCTTGATCTTTAGGGAAATCAAAACTCAAGTTTTATTCTTCAGTGAAGTCAAAACTCAACTTTTGTTCATTCGGAAAGTCAAAATTAAAGTTTTGATCTTCAGGAAATTTAAATCTGAAGTTTCGTTCTTCAGTGAAGTCAAAACTCAAGTTTGGTTTTTCAGTAAAGTTAAAACTGAAGTTTTGTTATTAACAAAAAAACAAAACCCATGTCTTGATCTTCAGGGAAATCAAAAATCAAGGTTTGTTCTTCAGTGAAGTCAAAACTCAACTTTTGTTCTTTAGGAAAGTCAAAATTAAAGTTTTGGTCTTTAGGAAATTGAAAACTGAGGTTTTGTTCTTCATTGAATTCAAAACTGATGTTTGGATTTTCAGTGAAGTTGAAACTCAAGTTTTGTTCTTCGCAAAATTCAAAACTTAGGTCTTGATCTTCAGGGAAATCAAAACTCAAGTTTAGTTTTTCAGTAAAGTCAAAACTCCACTTTTGTTCTTTAGGAAAGTCAAAACTGAAGTTTTGATCTTCAGGAAATTTAAAACTGAAGTTTCGTTCTTCACTGAAGTAAAAAATAAAGTTTGGTTTTTCACTGAAGTTAAAACTTTTGTTATTCACAAAAAACAAAACCCAAGTAACGATCTTCAGGGAAATCAAAACTCAAGTTTTGTTCTTTAGTGAAGTCAAAACTCCACTTTTGTTCTTTAGGAAAGTGAAAATTAAAGTTTTGATATTCAGGAAATTTAAAACTGAAGATTCGTTCTTCAGTGAAGTCAAAACTCAAAGGTTTATCTTCAGGGATGTCAGAACTCAAGTTTGTTTTTCAGTGAAGTCAAAACTCAACTTTTGATCTTTAGGAAAGTCAAAACTGAAGTTTTAATCTACAGGAAATACCAAACTGAAGTTCCGTTCTTCAGTGAAATTAAAAATTAAGTTTTGTTTTTCATTGAAGTCAAAACTCAAGTTTTGTGCTTCACAAAATTCAAAACTTAAGTCTTGATCTTCAGGGAAATCAAAACTCAAGTTTTGTTTTTCAGTGAAGTCAAAACTCAACTTTTGTTTTTTGGACAGTCACAACTGAAGTTTTGATCTTCAGGAAATTTAAAACTGAAGTTTCGTTCTTCACTGAAGTCAAAACTCAAGTTTGGTTTTTGATTGAAGTAAAAACTTAAATTTTGTTATTCACAAAAATCAAAACCCAAGTCTTCATCTTCCGGGAAATCAAAACTCAAGTTTTGTTCTTCAGTTAAATCAAAACTCAACTTTTGTTCTTTAGGAAAGTCAAAATTAAAGTTTTGATCTTCAAGAAATTTTAAACTGAAGTTTCGTTCTTCATTGGAGTCAAAACTCAAGTTTGGTTTTCAGTGAAGTTAAAACTTAAGTTTTGTTATTGACAAAAACCAAAACCCAAGTCTTGATCTTCCGGGAAATCAAAACTCAAGTTTTGTTCTTCAGTGAAGTCAAAACTCAACTTTTGTTCTTTAGGAAAGTCAAAATTAAAGTTTTGATCTTCAGGAAATTTAAAACTGAAGTTTCGTTCTTCAGTGAAGTCAAAACTCAAGTTTGGTTTTTCAGTGAAGTTGAAACTCAAGTTTTGTTCTTCACAAAATTCAAAACTTAGGTCTTGATCTTCAGGGAAATCAAAACTCAATCTTTGTTTTTCAGTGAAGTCAAAACTCAACTTTTGTTCTTTAGGAAAGTCAAAACTGAAGTTTTGATCTTCATGAAATTTAAAACTGGAGTTTCTTTCTTCACTGAAGTCAAAACTAAGTTTGGTTTTTCAGTGAAGTTGAAACTCAAGTTTTGTTCTTCACAAAATTCAAAACTTAGGTCTTGATCTTCAGGGAAATTAAAACTCAAGTTTTGTTTTTAAGTGAAGTCAAAACTCAACTTTTGTTCTTTGGGAAAGTCAAAACTAAAGTTTTGATCTTCAGGAAATTTAAATCTGAAGTTTCGTTCTTCAGTGAAGTCAAAACTCAAGTTTGGTTTTTCAGTGAAGTTAAAACTGAAGTTTTGTTATTCACAAAAAAACAAAACCCATGTCTTGATCTTCAGGGAAATAAAAAATCAAGGTTTGTTCTTCAGCGAAGTCAAAACTCAACTTTTGTTCTTTAGGAAAGTCAAAATTAAAGTTTTGATCTTAAGGAAATTGAAAACTGAGGGTTTGTTCTTCACTGAATTCAAAACTGATGTTTGGATTTTCAGTGAAGTTGAAACTCAAGTTTTGTTCTTCACAAAATTCAAAACTTAGGTCTTGATCTTCAGGGAAATCAAAACTCAAGTTTAGTTTTTCAGTTAAGTTAAAACTCAAGTTCTGTTCTTCAGAAAAGTCAAAACTTAAGTCTTGTTTTTCAGGGAAATCAAAACTCAAATTTTGTTTTTCAGTGAAGTCAAAACTCAACTTTTGTTCTTTAGGAAAGTCAAAACAAAAGTTTTGATTTTCAGGAAATTTAATACCGAAGTTTTGTTCTTCATTGAGGTCAAAAATAAAGTTTGGTTTTTAAGTGAAGTTAAAACTTAAGTTTTGTTATTAACAAAAATCAAAACCCAAGTCTTGATCTTTATGGAAATCAAAACTCAAGTTTTATTCTTCATTGAAGTCAAAACTCAACTTTTGTTCTTTAGGAAAGTGAAAATTAAAGTTTTGATCTTTAGGAAATTTAAAACTAGAGTTTCGTTCTTCAGTTAAGTCAAAACTCAAGTTTGGTTTTTCAGTGAAGTTGAAACTTAAGTTTTGTTATTCACAAAAATCAAAACCCATGTCTTGATCTTCAAGGAAATCAAAACTCAAGTTTTGGTCTTTAGTGAAGTCAAAACTCAACTTTTTTTCTTTAGGAAAGTCAAAATTAAAGTTTTGATCTTCAGGAAATCTAAAACTGAAGTTTCGTTCTTCAGTGAATTCAAAACTCAAGTTTGGTTTTTCAGTGAAGTTAAAACTAAAGTTTTGTTATTCACAAAAAACCAAACACATGTCTCGATATTCAGGGAAATCAAAACTCAAGTTTTGTTCTTCAGTGAAGTCAAAACTCAACTTTTGTTCTTTAGGAAAGTCAAAATTAATGTTTAGATCTTCAGGAAATTTAAAACTGAAGTTTCGTTCTTCAGTAAAGTCAAAACTCAAGTTTGGTTTTTAAGTGAAGTTGAAACTCAAGTTTTGTTCTTCACAAAATTCAAAACATAGTTCTTAATCTTCAGGGAAATCAAAACTCAAGCTTTGTTCTTCAGTGAAGTCAAAACTCAACTTTTGTTCTTTAGGAATGTCAAAACTGAAATTTTGATCTTCAGGAAATTTAAAACAAGAGTTTCTTTCTTCACTGAAGTCAAAACTAAAGTTTGGTTTTTCAGTGAAGTTAAAACTTAAGTTTTGTTATTCACAAAAAACAAAACCCAAGTCTTCATCTTCCGGGAAATCAAAACTCAAGTTTTGTTCTTCAGTGAAATCAAAACTCAACTTTTGTTCTTTAGGAAAGTCAAAATTAAAGTTTTGATCTTCAGGAAATTTAAATCTGAAGTTTCGTTCTTCAGTGAAGTCAAAACTCAAGTTTGGTTTTTCAGTGAAGTTAAAACTGAAGTTTTGTTATTCACAAAAAAACAAAACCCATGTCTTGATCTTCAGGGAAATCAAAAATCAAGGTTTGTTCTTCAGTGAAGTCGAAACTCAACTTTTGTTCTTTAGGAAAGTCAAAATTAAAGTTTTGGTCTGCAGAAAATTGAAAACTGAGGTTTTGTTCTTCATTGAATTCAAAACTGATGTTTGGATTTTCAGTGAAGTTGAAACTCAAGTTTTGTTCTTCACAAAATTCAAAACGTAGGTCTTGATCTTCAGGGAAATCAAAACTCAAGTTTAGTTTTTCAGTGAATTCAAAACTCCACTTTTGTTCTTTAGGAAAGTCAAAACTGATGTTTTGATCTTCAGGAAATTTAAAACTGAAGTTTAGTTCTTCACTGAAGTAAAAAATCAAGTTTGGTTTTTATTGAAGTTAAAACTTTTGTTATTCACAAAAAACAAAACCCAAGTAACGATCTTCAGGGAAATCAAAACTCAAGTTTTGTTCTTTAGTGAAGTCAAAACTCCACTTTTGTTCTTTAGGAAAGTCAAAATTAAAGTTTTGATATTCAGGAAATTTAAAACTGAAGATTCGTTCTTCAGTGAAGTCAAAACTCAAAGTTTTATCTTCAGGGATGTCAGAACTCAAGTTTGTTTTTCAGTGAAGTCAAAACTCAACTTTTGATCTTTAGGAAAGTCAAAACTGAAGTTTTAATCTTCAGGAAATACCAAACTGAAGTTCCGTTCTTCAGTGAAATTAAAAATTAAGTTTTGTTTTTCATTGAAGTCAAAAGTCAAGTTTTGTGCTTCACAAAATTCAAAACTTAAGTCTTGATCTTCAGGGAAATCAAAACTCAAGTTTGGTTTTTCAGTGAAGTAAAAACTTAAATTTTGTTATTCACAAAAATCAAAACCCAAGTCTTCATCTTCCGGGAAATCAAAACTCAAGTTTTGTTCTTCAGTGAAATCAAAACTCAACTTTTGTTCTTTAGGAAAGTCAAAATTAGAGTTTTGATCTTCAGGAAATTTAAAACTGAAGTTTCGTTCTTCATTGGAGTCAAAACTCAAGTTTGGTTTTCAGTGAAGTTAAAACTTAAGTTTTGTTATTGACAAAAACCAAAACCCAAGTCTTGATCTTCCGGGAAATCAAAACTCAAGTTTTGTTCTTCAGTGAAGTCAAAACTCAACTTTTGTTCTTTAGGAAAGTCAAAATTAAAGTTTTGATCTTCAGGAAATTTAAAACTGAAGTTTCGTTCTTCAGTGAAGTCAAAACTCAAGTTTGGTTTTTCAGTGAAGTTGAAACTCAAGTTTTGTTCTTCACAAAATTCAAAACTTAGGTCTTGATCTTCAGGGAAATCAAAACTCAATCTTTGTTTTTCAGTGAAGTCAAAACTCAACTTTTGTTCTTTAGGAAAGTCAAAACTGAAGTTTTGATCTTCATGAAATTTAAAACTGGAGTTTCTTTCTTCACTGAAGTCAAAACTAAAGTTTGGTTTTTCAGTGAAGTTGAAAATCAAGTTTTGTTCTTCACAAAATTCAAAACTTAGGTCTTGATCTTCAGGGAAATTAAAACTCAAGTTTTGTTTTTAAGTGAAGTCAAAACTCAACTTTTGTTCTTTGGGAAAGTCAAAACTAAAGTTTTGATCTTTAGGAAATTCAAAACTGAAGTTTCTCTCTTCAGTGAAGTCAAAACTCAAGTTTAGTTTTTCAATGAAGTTAAAACTCAAGTTCTGTTCTTCAGAAAAGTCAAAACTTAAGTCTTGTTTTTCAGGGAAATCAAAACTCAAATTTTGTTTTTCAGTGAATGCAAAACTCAACTTTTGTTCTTTAGGAAAGTCAAAACTGAAGTTTTGATTTTGATTAAATTTAATACCAAAGTTTCGTTCTTCATTGAGGTCAAAAATAAGTTTTGGTTTTTAACTGAAGTTAAAACTTAAGTTTTGTTATTCACAAAAATCAAAACCCAAGTCTTGATCTTTAGGGAAATCAAAACTCAAGTTTTATTCTTCAGTGAAGTCAAAACTCAACTTTTGTTCATTCGGAAAGTCAAAATTAAAGTTTTGATCTTCAGGAAATTTAAATATGAAGTTTCGTTCTTCAGTGAAGTCAAAACTCAAGTTTGGTTTTTCAGTGAAGTTAAAACTGAAATTTTGTTATTAACAAAAAACAAAACCCATGTCTTGATCTTCAGGGAAATAAAAAATCAAGGTTTGTTCTTCAGTGAAGTCAAAACTCAACTTTTGTTCTTTAGGAAAGTCAAAATTAAAGTTTTGATCTTAAGGAAATTGAAAACTGAGGGTTTGTTCTTCATTGAATTCAAAACTGATGTTTGGATTTTCAGTGAAGTTGAAACTCAAGTTTTGTTCTTCACAAAATTCAAAACTTAGGTCTTGATCTTCAGGGAAATCAAAACTCAAGTTTAGTTTTTCAGTTAAGTTAAAACTCAAGTTCTGTTCTTCAGAAAAGTCAAAACTTAAGTCTTGTTTTTCAGGGAAATCAAAACTCAAATTTTGTTTTTCAGTGAAGTCAAAACTCAACTTTTGTTCTTTAGGAAAGTCAAAACTGAAGTTTTGATTTTCAGGAAATTTAATCCCGAAGTTTTGTTCTTCATTGAGGTCAAAAATAAGGTTTGGTTTTTAAGTGAAGTTAAAACTCAAGTTTTGTTATTAACAAAAATCAAAACCCAAGTCTTGATCTTTATGGAAATCAAAACTCAAGTTTTATTCTTCAGTGAAGTCAAAACTCAACTTTTGTTCTTTAGGAAAGTGAAAATTAAAGTTTTGATCTTTAGGAAATTTAAGACTGAAGTTTCGTTCTTCAGTTAAGTCAAAACTCAAGTTTGGTTTTTCAGTGAAGTTGAAACTTAAGTTTTGTTATTCACAAAAATCAAAACCCATGTCTTGATCTTCAAGGAAATCAAAACTCAAGTTTTGGTCTTTAGTGAAGTCAAAACTCAACTTTTTTTCTTTAGGAAAGTCAAAATTAAAGTTTTGATCTTCAGGAAACCTAAAACTGAAGTTTCGTTCTTCAGTGAAGTCAAAACCCAAGTTTGGTTTTTCAGTGAAGTTAAAACTAAAGTTTTGTTATTCACAAAAAAACAAACACATGTCTCGATATTCAGGGAAATCAAAACTCAAGTTTCGTTCTTCAGTAAAGTCAAAACTCAAGTTTGGGTTTTCAGTGAAGTTGAAACTCAAGTTTTGTTCTTCACAAAATTCAAAACATATTTCTTAATCTTCAGGGAAATCAAAACTCAAGCTTTGTTCTTCAGTGAAGTCAAAACTCAACTTTTGTTCTTTAGGAAAGTCAAAACTGAAGTCTTGATCTTCATGAAATTTAAAACTGGAGTTTCTTTCTTCACTGAAGTCAAAACTAAGTTTGGTTTTTCAGTGAAGTTGAAACTCAAGTTTTGTTCTTCACAAAATTCAAAACTTAGGTCTTGATCTTCAGGGAAATTAAAACTCAAGTTTTGTTTTTAAGTGAAGTCAAAACTCAACTTTTGTTCTTTGGGAAAGTCAAAACTAAAGTTTTGATCTTCAGGAAATTCAAAACTGAAGTTTCTCTCTTCAGTGAAGTCAAAACTCAAGTTTAGTTTTTCAGTGAAGTTAAAACTCAAGTTCTGTTCTTCAGAAAAGTCAAAACTTAAGTCTTGTTTTTCTGGGAAATAAAAACTAAAATTTTGTTTTTCAGTGAATGCAAAACTCAACTTTTGTTCTTTAGGAAAGTCAAAACTGAAGTTTTGATTTTGAGGAAATTTAATACCAAAGTTTCGTTCTTCATTGAGGTCAAGAATAAGGTTTGGTTTTTAACTGAAGTTAAAACTTAAGTTTTGTTATTCACAAAAATCAAAACCCAAGTCTTGATCTTTAGGGAAATCAAAACTCAAGTTTTATTCTTCAGTGAAGTCAAAACTCAACTTTTGTTCATTCGGAAAGTCAAAATTAAAGTTTTGATCTTCAGGAAATTTAAATCTGAAGTTTCGTTCTTCAGTGAAGTCAAAACTCAAGTTTGGTTTTTCAGTGAAGTTGAAACTTAAGTTTTGTTATTCACAAAAATCAAAACCCATGTCTTGATCTTCAAGGAAATCAAAACTCAAGTTTTGGTCTTTAGTGAAGTCAAAACTCAACTTTTTTTCTTTAGGAAAGTCAAAATTAAAGTTTTGATCTTCAGGAAATCTAAAACTGAAGTTTCGTTCTTCAGTGAAGTCAAAACTCAAGTTTGGTTTTTCAGTGAAGTTAAAACTAAAGTTTTGTTATTCACAAAAAACCAAACACATGTCTCGATATTCAGGGAAATCAAAACTCAAGTTTTGTTCTTCAGTGAAGTCAAAACTCAACTTTTGTTCTTTAGGAAAGTCAAAATTAATGTTTAGATCTTCAGGAAATTTAAAACTGAAGTTTCGTTCTTCAGTAAAGTCAAAACTCAAGTTTGGTTTTTAAGTGAAGTTGAAACTCAAGTTTTGTTCTTCACAAAATTCAAAACATAGTTCATAATCTTCAGGGAAATCAAAACTCAAGCTTTGTTCTTCAGTGAAGTCAAAACTCAACTTTTGTTCTTTAGGAATGTCAAAACTGAAATTTTGATCTTCAGGAAATTTAAAACAAGAGTTTCTTTCTTCACTGAAGTCAAAACTAAAGTTTGGTTTTTCAGTGAAGTTAAAACTTAAGTTTTGTTATTCACAAAAAACAAAACCCAAGTCTTCATCTTCCGGGAAATCAAAACTCAAGTTTTGTTCTTCAGTGAAATCAAAACTCAACTTTTGTTCTTTAGGAAAGTCAAAATTAAAGTTTTGATCTTCAGGAAATTTAAATCTGAAGTTTCGTTCTTCAGTGAAGTCAAAACTCAAGTTTGGTTTTTCAGTGAAGTTAAAACTGAAGTTTTGTTATTCACAAAAAAACAAAACCCATGTCTTGATCTTCAGGGAAATCAAAAATCAAGGTTTGTTCTTCAGTGAAGTCGAAACTCAACTTTTGTTCTTTAGGAAAGTCAAAATTAAAGTTTTGGTCTTCAGAAAATTGAAAACTGAGGTTTTGTTCTTCATTGAATTCAAAACTGATGTTTGGATTTTCAGTGAAGTTGAAACTCAAGTTTTGTTCTTCACAAAATTCAAAACTTAGGTCTTGATCTTCAGGGAAATCAAAACTCAAGTTTAGTTTTTCAGTGAATTCAAAACTCCACTTTTGTTCTTTAGGAAAGTCAAAACTGATGTTTTGATCTTCAGGAAATTTAAAACTGAAGTTTCGTTCTTCACTGAAGTAAAAAATCAAGTTTGGTTTTTATTGAAGTTAAAACTTTTGTTATTCACAAAAAACAAAACCCAAGTAACGATCTTCAGGGAAATCAAAACTCAAGTTTTGTTCTTTAGTGAAGTCAAAACTCCACTTTTGTTCTTTAGGAAAGTCAAAATTAAAGTTTTGATATTCAGGAAATTTAAAACTGAAGTTTCGTTCTTCATTGGAGTCAAAACTCAAGTTTAGTTTTTCAGTGAAGTTAAAACTTAAGTTTTGTTATTGACAAAAATCAAAACCCAAGTCTTGATCTTTAGGGAAATCAAAACTCAAGTTTTGTTCTTCAGTGAAGTCAAAACTCAACTTTTGTTTTTTAGGAAAGTCAAAATTAAAGTTTTGTTCTTCAGGAAATTTAAAACTGAAGTTTCGTTCTTCAGTGAAGTCAAAACTCAAGTTTGGTTTTTCAGTGAAGTTGAAACTCAAGTTTTGTTCTTCACAAAATTCAAAACTTAGGTCTTGATCTTCAGGGAAATCAAAACTCAATCTTTGTTTTTCAGTGAAGTCAAAACTCAACTTTTGTTCTTTAGGAAAGTCAAAACTGAAGTTTTGATCTTCATGAAATTTAAAACTGGAGTTTCTTTCTTCACTGAAGTCAAAACTAAAGATTGGTTTTTCAGTGAAGTTGAAACTCAAGTTTTGTTCTTCAAAAAATTCAAAACTTAGGTCTTGATCTTCAGGGAAATTAAAACTCAAGTTTTGTTTTTAAGTGAAGTCAAAACTCAACTTTTGTTCTTTGGGAAAGTCAAAACTAAAGTTTTGATCTTTAGGAAATTCAAAACTGAAGTTTCTCTCTTCAGTGAAGTCAAAACTCAAGTTTAGTTTTTCAGTGAAGTTAAAACTCAAGTTCTGTTCTTCAGAAAAGTCAAAACTTAAGTCTTGTTTTTCTGGGAAATCAAAACTAAAATTTTGTTTTTCAGTGAATGCAAAACTCAACTTTTGTTCTTTAGGAAAGTCAAAACTGAAGTTTTGATTTTGAGGAAATTTAATACCAAAGTTTCGTTCTTCATTGAGGTCAAGAATAAGGTTTGGTTTTTAACTGAAGTTAAAACTTAAGTTTTGTTATTCACAAAAATCAAAACCCAAGTCTTGATCTTTAGGGAAATCAAAACATAAGTTTTATTCTTCAGTGAAGTCAAAACTCAACTTTTGTTCATTCGGAAAGTCAAAATTAAAGTTTTGATCTTCAGGAAATTTAAATCTGAAGTTTCGTTCTTCAGTGAAGTCAAAACTCAAGTTTGGTTTTTCAGTGAAGTTGAAACTTAAGTTTTGTTATTCACAAAAATCAAAACCCATGTCTTGATCTTCAAGGAAATCAAAACTCAAGTTTTGGTATTTAGTAAAGTCAAAACTCAACTTTTTTTCTTTAGGAAAGTCAAAATTAAAGTTTTGATCTTCAGGAAATCTAAAACTAAAGTTTCGTTCTTCAGTGAAGTCAAAACTCAAGTTTGGTTTTTCAGTGAAGTTAAAACTAAAGTTTTGTCATTCACAAAAAAAAAACAAACACATGTCTCGATCTTCAGGGAAATCAAAACTCAAGTTTTGTTCTTCAGTGAAGTCAAAACTCAACTTTTGTTCTTTAGGAAAGTCAAAATTAATGTTTTGATCTTCAGGAAATTTAAAACTGAAGTTTCGTTCTACAGGAAAGTCGAAACTCAAGTTTGGTTTTTCAGTGAAGTTGAACCTCAAGTTTTGTTCTTCACAAAATTCAAAACATAGTTCTTAATCTTCAGGGAAATCAAAACTCAAGCTTTGTTCTTCAGTGAAGTCAAAACTCAACTTTTGTTCTTTAGGAATGTCAAAACTGAAGTTTTGATCTTCAGGAAATTTAAAACTGAAGTTTGGTTCTTCACTGAAGTGAAAACTCAAGTTTGGTTTTTCAGTGAAGTAAAAACTTAAATTTTGTTATTCACAAAAATCAAAACCCAAGTCTTCATCTTTCGGGAAATCAAAACTCAAGTTTTGTTCTTCAGTGAAATCAAAACTCAACTTTTGTTCTTTAGGAAAGTCAAAATTAGAGTTTTGATCTTCAGGAAATTTAAAACTGAAGTTTCGTTCTTCATTGGAGCCAAAACTCAAGTTTGGTTTTCAGTGAAGTTAAAACTTCAGTTTTGTTATTGACAAAAACCAAAACCCAAGTCTTGATCTTCCGGGAAATCAAAACTCAAGTTTTGTTCTTCAGTGAAGTCAAAACTCAACTTTTGTTCTTTAGGAAAGTCAAAATTAAAGTTTTGATCTTCAGGAAATTTAAAACTGAAGTTTCGTTCTTCAGTGAAGTCAAAACTCAAGTTTGGTTTTTCAGTGAAGTTGAAACTCAAGTTTTGTTCTTCACAAAATTCAAAACTTAGGTCTTGATCTTCAGGGAAATCAAAACTCAATCTTTGTTTTTCAGTGAAGTCAAAACTCAACTTTTGTTCTTTAGGAAAGTCAAAACTGAAGTTTTGATCTTCATGAAATTTAAAACTGGAGTTTCTTTCTTCACTGAAGTCAAAACTAAAGTTTGGTTTTTCAGTGAAGTTGAAAATCAAGTTTTGTTCTTCACAAAATTCAAAACTTAGGTCTTGATCTTCAGGGAAATTAAAACTCAAGTTTTGTTTTTAAGTGAAGTCAAAACTCAACTTTTGTTCTTTGGGAAAGTCAAAACTAAAGTTTTGATCTTTAGGAAATTCAAAACTGAAGTTTCTCTCTTCAGTGAAGTCAAAACTCAAGTTTAGTTTTTCAATGAAGTTAAAACTCAAGTTCTGTTCTTCAGAAAAGTCAAAACTTAAGTCTTGTTTTTCAGGGAAATCAAAACTCAAATTTTGTTTTTCAGTGAATGCAAAACTCAACTTTTGTTCTTTAGGAAAGTCAAAATTAATGTTTTGATCTTCAGGAAATTTAAAACTGAAGTTTCGTTCTTCAGTAAAGTCAAAACTCAAGTTTGGTTTTTAAGTGAAGTTGAAACTCAAGTTTTGTTCTTCACAAAATTCAAAACATAGTTCTTAATCTTCAGGGAAATCAAAACTCAAGCTTTGTTCTTCAGTGAAGTCAAAACTCAACTTTTGTTCTTTAGGAATGTCAAAACTGAAGTTTTGATCTTCAGGAAATTTAAAACAGGAGTTTCTTTCTTCACTGAAGTCAAAACTAAAGTTTGGTTTTTCAGTGAAGTTAAAACTTAAGTTTTGTTATTCACAAAAAACAAAACCCAAGTCTTCATCTTCCGGGAAATCAAAACTCAAGTTTTGTTCTTCAGTGAAATCAAAACTCAACTTTTGTTCTTTAGGAAAGTCAAAATTAAAGTTTTGATCTTCAGGAAATTTAAAACTGAAGTTTCGTTCTTCAGTGAAGTCAAAACTCAAGTTTGGTTTTTCAGTGAAGTTAAAACTGAAGTTTTGTTATTAACAAAAAAAACAAAACCCATGTCTTGATCTTCAGGGAAATAAAAAATCAAGGTTTGTTCTTCAGTGAAGTCCAAACTCAACTTTTGTTCTTTAGGAAAGTCAAAATTAAAGTTTTGGTCTTCAGGAAATTGAAAACTGAGGTTTTGTTCTTCACTGAATTCAAAACTGATGTTTGGATTTTCAGTGAAGTTGAAACTCAAGTTTTGTTCTTCACAAAATTCAAAACTTAGGTCTTGATCTTCAGGGAAATCAAAACTCAAGTTTAGTTTTTCAGTGAATTCAAAACTCCACATTTGTTCTTTAGGAAAGTCAAAACTGAAGTTTTGATCTTCAGGAAATTTAAAACTGAAGTTTCGTTCTTCACTGAAGTAAAAAATCAAGTTTGGTTTTTCATTGAAGTTAAAACTTTTGTTATTCACAAAAAACAAAACCCAAGTAACGATCTTCAGGGAAATCAAAACTCAAGTTTTGTTCTTTAGTGAAGTCAAAACTCCACTTTTGTTCTTTAGGAAAGTCAAAATTAAAGTTTTGATATTCAGGAAATTTAAAACTGAAGATTCGTTCTTCAGTGAAGTCAAAACTCAAAGTTTTATCTTCAGGGATGTCAGAACTCAAGTTTGTTTTTCAGTGAAGTCAAAACTCAACTTTTGATCTTTAGGAAAGTCAAAACTGAAGTTTTAATCTCCAGGAAATACCAAACTGAAGTTCCGTTCTTCAGTGAAATTAAAAATTAAGTTTTGTTTTTCATTGAAGTCAAAAGTCAAGTTTTGTGCTTCACAAAATTCAAAACTTAAGTCTTGATCTTCAGGGAAATCAAAACTCAAGTTTTGTTTTTCAGTGAAGTCAAAACTCAACTTTTGTTTTTTTGGACAGTCACAACTGAAGTTTTGATCTTCAGGAAATTTAAAACTGAAGTTTTGTTCTTCACTGAAGTGAAAACTCAAGTTTGGTTTTTCATTGAAGTAAAAACTTAAATTTTGTTATTCACAAAAATCAAAACCCAAGTCTTCATCTTCCGGGAAATCAAAACTCAAGTTTTGTTCTTCAGTGAAATCAAAACTCAACTTTTGTTCTTTAGGAAAGTCAAAATTAGAGTTTTGATCTTCAGGAAATTTAAAACTGAAGTTTCGTTCTTCATTGGAGTCAAAACTCAAGTTTGGTTTTCAGTGAAGTTAAAACTTAAGTTTTGTTATTGACAAAAACCAAAACCCAAGTCTTGATCTTCCGGGAAATCAAAACTCAAGTTTTGTTCTTCAGTGAAGTCAAAACTCAACTTTTGTTCTTTAGGAAAGTCAAAATTAAAGTTTTGATCTTCAGGAAATTTAAAACTGAAGTTTCGTTCTTCAGTGAAGTCAAAACTCAAGTTTGGTTTTTCAGTGAAGTTGAAACTCAAGTTTTGTTCTTCACAAAATTCAAAACTTAGGTCTTGATCTTCAGGGAAATCAAAACTCAATCTTTGTTTTTCAGTGAAGTCAAATCTCAACTTTTGTTCTTTAGGAAAGTCAAAACTGAAGTTTTGATCTTCATGAAATTTAAAACTGGAGTTTCTTTCTTCACAGAAGTCAAAACTAAAGTTTGGTTTTTCAGTGAAGTTGAAAATCAAGTTTTGTTCTTCACAAAATTCAAAACTTAGGTCTTGATCTTCAGGGAAATTAAAACTCAAGTTTTGTTTTTAAGTGAAGTCAAAACTCAACTTTTGTTCTTTGGGAAAGTCAAAACTAAAGTTTTGATCTTTAGGAAATTCAAAACTGAAGTTTCTCTCTTCAGTGAAGTCAAAACTCAAGTTTAGTTTTTCAGTGAAGTTAAAACTCAAGTTCTGTTCTTCAGAAAAGTAAAAACTTAAGTCTTGTTTTTCAGGGAAATCAAAACTCAAATTTTGTTTTTCAGTGAATGCAAAACTCAACTTTTGTTCTTTAGGAAAGTCAAAACTGAAGTTTTGATTTTGATTAAATTTAATACCAAAGTTTCGTTCTTCATTGAGGTCAAAAATAAGTTTTGGTTTTTAACTGAAGTTAAAACTTAAGTTTTGTTATTCACAAAAATCAAAACCCAAGTCTTGATCTTTAGGGAAATCAAAACTCAAGTTTTATTCTTCAGTGAAGTCAAAACTCAACCTTTGTTCATTCGGAAAGTCAAAATTAAAGTTTTGATCTTCAGGAAATTTAAATATGAAGTTTCGTTCTTCAGTGAAGTCAAAACTCAAGTTTGGTTTTTCAGTGAAGTTAAAACTGAAGTTTTGTTATTAACAAAAAACAAAACCCATGTCTTGATCTTCAGGGAAATAAAAAAATCAAGGTTTGTTCTTCAGTGAAGTCAAAACTCAACTTTTGTTCTTTAGGAAAGTCAAAATTAAAGTTTTGATCTTAAGGAAATTGAAAACTGAGGGTTTGTTCTTCATTGAATTCAAAACTGATGTTTGGATTTTCAGTGAAGTTGAAACTCAAGTTTTGTTCTTCACAAAATTCAAAACTTAGGTCTTGATCTTCAGGGAAATCAAAACTCAAGTTTAGTTTTTCAGTTAAGTTAAAACTCAAGTTCTGTTCTTCAGAAAAGTCAAAACTTAAGTCTTGTTTTTCAGGGAAATCAAAACTCAAATTTTGTTTTTCAGTGAAGTCAAAACTCAAATTTTGTTCTTTAGGAAAGTCAAAACTGAAGTTTTGATTTTCAGGAAATTTAATACCGAAGTTTTGTTCTTCATTCAGGTCAAAAATAAGGTTTGGTTTTTAAGTGAAGTTAAAACTTAAGTTTTGTTATTAACAAAAATCAAAACCCAAGTCTTGATCTTTATGGAAATCAAAACTCAAGTTTTATTCTTCAGTGAAGTCAAAACTCAACTTTTGTTCTTTAGGAAAGTGAAAATTAAAGTTTTGATCTTTAGGAAATTTAAAACTAAAGTTTCGTTCTTCAGTTAAGTCAAAACTCAAGTTTGGTTTTTCAGTGAAGTTGAAACTTAAGTTTTGTTATTCACAAAAATCAAAACCCATGTCTTGATCTTCAAGGAAATCAAAACTCAAGTTTTGGTCTTTAGTGAAATCAAAACTCAGCTTTTTTTCTTTAGGAAAGTCAAAATTAAAGATTTGATCTTCAGGAAACCTAAAACTGAAGTTTCGTTCTTCAGTGAAGTCAAAACTCAAGTTTGGTTTTTCAGTGAAGTTAAAACTAAAGTTTTGTTATTCACAAAAAACCAAACACATGTCTCGATATTCAGGGAAATCAAAACTCAAGTTTTGTTCTTCAGTGAAGTCAAAACTCAACTTTTGTTCTTTAGGAAAGTCAAAATTAATGTTTTGATCTTCAGGAAATTTAAAACTGAAGTTTCGTTCTTCAGTGAAGTCAAAACTCAAGTTTGGGTTTTCAGTGAAGTTGAAACTCAAGTTTTGTTCTTCACAAAACTCAAAACATAGTTCTTAATCTTCAGGGAAATCAAAACTCAAGCTTTGTTCTTCAGTGAAGTCAAAACTCAACTTTTGTTCTTTAGGAATGTCAAAACTGAAGTTTTGATCTTCAGGAAATTTAAAACAGGAGTTTCTTTCTTCACTGAAGTCAAAACTAAAGTTTGGTTTTTCAGTGAAGTTAAAACTTAAGTTTTGTTATTCACAAAAAACAAAACCCAAGTCTTGATCTTCCGGGAAATCAAAACTCAAGTTTTGTTCTTCTGTGAAATCAAAACTCAACTTTTGTTCTTTAGGAAAGTCAAAATTAAAGTTTTGATCTTCAGGAAATTTAAAACTGAAGTTTCGTTCTTCATTGGAGTCAAAACTCAAGTTTAGTTTTTCAGTGAAGTTAAAACTTAAGTTTTGTTATTGACAAAAATCAAAACCCAAGTCTTGATCTTTAGGGAAATCAAAACTCAAGTTTTGTTCTTCAGTAAAGTCAAAACTCAACTTTTGTTTTTTAGGAAAGTCAAAATTAAAGTTTTGATCTTCAGGAAATTTAAAACTGAAGTTTCGTTCTTCAGTGAAGTCAAAACTCAAGTTTGGTTTTTCAGTGAAGTTGAAACTCAAGTTTTGTTCTTCACAAAATTCAAAACTTAGGTCTTGATCTTCAGGGAAATCAAAACTCAATCTTTGTTTTTCAGTGAAGTCAAAACTCAACTTTTGTTCTTTAGGAAAGTCAAAACTGAAGTTTTGATCTTCATGAAATTTAAAACTGGAGTTTTTTTCTTCACTGAAGTCAAAACTAAAGATTGGTTTTTCAGTGAAGTTGAAACTCAAGTTTTGTTCTTCAAAAAATTCAAAACTTAGGTCTTGATCTTCAGGGAAATTAAAACTCAAGTTTTTTTTTAAGTGAAGTCAAAACTCAACTTTTGTTCTTTGGGAAAGTCAAAACTAAAGTTTGGATCTTTAGGAAATTCAAAACTGAAGTTTCTCTCTTCAGTGAAGTCAAAACTCAAGTTTAGTTTTTCAGTGAAGTTAAAACTCAAGTTCTGTTCTTCAGAAAAGTCAAAACTTAAGTCTTGTTTTTCTGGGAAATAAAAACTCAAATTTTGTTTTTCAGTGAATGCAAAACTCAACTTTGTTCTTTAGGAAAGTCAAAACTGAAGTTTTGATTTTGAGGAAATTTAATACCAAAGTTTCGTTCTTCATTGAGGTCAAAAATAAGGTTTGGTTTTTAACTGAAGTTAAAACTTAAGTTTTGTTATTCACAAAAATCAAAACCCAAGTCTTGATCTTTAGGGAAATCAAAACTCAAGTTTTATTCTTCAGTGAAGTCAAAACTCAACTTTTGTTCATTCGGAAAGTCAAAATTAAAGTTTTGATCTTCAGGAAATTTAAATCTGAAGTTTCGTTCTTCAGTGAAGTCAAAACTCAAGTTTGGTTTTTAAGTAAAGTTAAAACTGAAGTTTTGTTATTAACAAAAAACAAAACCCATGTCTTGATCTTCAGGGAAATCAAAAATCAAGGTTTGTTCTTCAGTGAAGTCAAAACTCAACTTTTGTTCTTTAGGAAAGTCAAAATTAAAGTTTTGGTCTTTAGGAAATTGAAAACTGAGGTTTTGTTCTTCATTGAATTCAAAACTGATGTTTGGATTTTCAGTGAAGTTGAAACTCAAGTTTTGTTCTTCACAAAATTCAAAACTTAGGTCTTGATCTTCAGGGAAATCAAAACTCAAGTTTAGTTTTTCAGTGAAGTCAAAACTCCACTTTTGTTCTTTAGGAAAGTCAAAACTGAAGTTTTGATCTTCAGGAAATTTAAAACTGAAGTTTCGTTCTTCACTGAAGTAAAAAATCAAGTTTGGTTTTTCACTGAAGTTAAAACTTTTGTTATTCACAAAAAACAAAACCCAAGTAACGATCTTCAGGGAAATCAAAACTCAAGTTTTGTTCTTTAGTGAAGTCAAAACTCCACTTTTGTTCTTTAGGAAAGTGAAAATTAAAGTTTTGATATTCAGGAAATTTAAAACTGAAGATTCGTTCTTCAGTGAAGTCAAAACTCAAAGGTTTATCTTCAGGGATGTCAGAACTCAAGTTTGTTTTTCAGTGAAGTCAAAACTCAACTTTTGATCTTTAGGAAAGTCAAAACTGAAGTTTTAATCTACAGGAAATACCAAACTGAAGTTCCGTTCTTCAGTGAAATTAAAAATTAAGTTTTGTTTTTCATTGAAGTCAAAACTCAAGTTTTGTGCTTCACAAAATTCAAAACTTAAGTCTTGATCTTCAGGGAAATCAAAACTCAAGTTTTGTTTTTCAGTGAAGTCAAAACTCAACTTTTGTTTTTTTGGACAGTCACAACTGAAGTTTTGATCTTCAGGAAATTTAAAACTGAAGTTTCGTTCTTCACTGAAGTCAAAACTCAAGTTTGGTTTTTCATTGAAGTAAAAACTTAAATTTTGTTATTCACAAAAATCAAAACCCAAGTCTTCATCTTCCGGGAAATCAAAACTCAAGTTTTGTTCTTCAGTTAAATCAAAACTCAACTTTTGTTCTTTAGGAAAGTCAAAATTAAAGTTTTGATCTTCAAGAAATTTTAAACTGAAGTTTCGTTCTTCATTGGAGTCAAAACTCAAGTTTGGTTTCAAGTGAAGTTAAAACTTAAGTTTTGTTATTGACAAAAACCAAAACCCAAGTCTTGATCTTCCGGGAAATCAAAACTCAAGTTTTGTTCTTCAGTGAAGTCAAAACTCAACTTTTGTTCTTTAGGAAAGTCAAAATTAAAGTTTTGATCTTCAGGAAATTTAAAACTGAAGTTTCGTTCTTCAGTGAAGTCAAAACTCAAGTTTGGTTTTTCAGTGAAGTTGAAACTCAAGTTTTGTTCTTCACAAAATTCAAAACTTAGGTCTTGATCTTCAGGGAAATCAAAACTCAATCTTTGTTTTTCAGTGAAGTCAAAACTCAACTTTTGTTCTTTAGGAAAGTCAAAACTGAAGTTTTGATCTTCATGAAATTTAAAACTGGAGTTTCTTTCTTCACTGAAGTCAAAACTAAAGTTTGGTTTTTCAGTGAAGTTGAAACTCAAGTTTTGTTCTTCACAAAATTCAAAACTTAGGTCTTGATCTTCAGGGAAATTAAAACTCAAGTTTTGTTTTTAAGTGAAGTCAAAACTCAACTTTTGTTCTTTGGGAAAGTCAAAACTAAAGTTTTGATCTTCAGGAAATTTAAATCTGAAGTTTCGTTCTTCAGTGAAGTCAAAACTCAAGTTTGGTTTTTCAGTGAAGTTAAAACTGAAGTTTTGTTATTCACAAAAAAACAAAACCCATGTCTTGATCTTCAGGGAAATAAAAAATCAAGGTTTGTTCTTCAGCGAAGTCAAAACTCAACTTTTGTTCTTTAGGAAAGTCAAAATTAAAGTTTTGATCTTAAGGAAATTGAAAACTGAGGGTTTGTTCTTCACTGAATTCAAAACTGATGTTTGGATTTTCAGTGAAGTTGAAACTCAAGTTTTGTTCTTCACAAAATTCAAAACTTAGGTCTTGATCTTCAGGGAAATCAAAACTCAAGTTTAGTTTTTCAGTTAAGTTAAAACTCAAGTTCTGTTCTTCAGAAAAGTCAAAACTTAAGTCTTGTTTTTCAGGGAAATCAAAACTCAAATTTTGTTTTTCAGTGAAGTCAAAACTCAACTTTTGTTCTTTAGGAAAGTCAAAACAAAAGTTTTGATTTTCAGGAAATTTAATACCGAAGTTTTGTTCTTCATTGAGGTCAAAAATAAAGTTTGGTTTTTAAGTGAAGTTAAAACTTAAGTTTTGTTATTAACAAAAATCAAAACCCAAGTCTTGATCTTTATGGAAATCAAAACTCAAGTTTTATTCTTCATTGAAGTCAAAACTCAACTTTTGTTCTTTAGGAAAGTGAAAATTAAAGTTTTGATCTTTAGGAAATTTAAAACTAGAGTTTCGTTCTTCAGTTAAGTCAAAACTCAAGTTTGGTTTTTCAGTGAAGTTGAAACTTAAGTTTTGTTATTCACAAAAATCAAAACCCATGTCTTGATCTTCAAGGAAATCAAAACTCAAGTTTTGGTCTTTAGTGAAGTCAAAACTCAACTTTTTTTCTTTAGGAAAGTCAAAATTAAAGTTTTGATCTTCAGGAAATCTAAAACTGAAGTTTCGTTCTTCAGTGAATTCAAAACTCAAGTTTGGTTTTTCAGTGAAGTTAAAACTAAAGTTTTGTTATTCACAAAAAACCAAACACATGTCTCGATATTCAGGGAAATCAAAACTCAAGTTTTGTTCTTCAGTGAAGTCAAAACTCAACTTTTGTTCTTTAGGAAAGTCAAAATTAATGTTTAGATCTTCAGGAAATTTAAAACTGAAGTTTCGTTCTTCAGTAAAGTCAAAACTCAAGTTTGGTTTTTAAGTGAAGTTGAAACTCAAGTTTTGTTCTTCACAAAATTCAAAACATAGTTCTTAATCTTCAGGGAAATCAAAACTCAAGCTTTGTTCTTCAGTGAAGTCAAAACTCAACTTTTGTTCTTTAGGAATGTCAAAACTGAAATTTTGATCTTCAGGAAATTTAAAACAAGAGTTTCTTTCTTCACTGAAGTCAAAACTAAAGTTTGGTTTTTCAGTGAAGTTAAAACTTAAGTTTTGTTATTCACAAAAAACAAAACCCAAGTCTTCATCTTCCGGGAAATCAAAACTCAAGTTTTGTTCTTCAGTGAAATCAAAACTCAACTTTTGTTCTTTAGGAAAGTCAAAATTAAAGTTTTGATCTTCAGGAAATTTAAATCTGAAGTTTCGTTCTTCAGTGAAGTCAAAACTCAAGTTTGGTTTTTCAGTGAAGTTAAAACTGAAGTTTTGTTATTCACAAAAAAACAAAACCCATGTCTTGATCTTCAAGGAAATAAAAAATCAAGGTTTGTTCTTCAGTGAAGTCGAAACTCAACTTTTGTTCTTTAGGAAAGTCAAAATTAAAGTTTTGGTCTGCAGAAAATTGAAAACTGAGGTTTTGTTCTTCATTGAATTCAAAACTGATGTTTGGATTTTCAGTGAAGTTGAAACTCAAGTTTTGTTCTTCACAAAATTCAAAACTTAGGTCTTGATCTTCAGGGAAATCAAAACTCAAGTTTAGTTTTTCAGTGAATTCAAAACTCCACTTTTGTTCTTTAGGAAAGTCAAAACTGATGTTTTGATCTTCAGGAAATTTAAAACTGAAGTTTCGTTCTTCACTGAAGTAAAAAATCAAGTTTGGTTTTTATTGAAGTTAAAACTTTTGTTATTCACAAAAAACAAAACCCAAGTAACGATCTTCAGGGAAATCAAAACTCAAGTTTTGTTCTTTAGTGAAGTCAAAACTCCACTTTTGTTCTTTACGAAAGTCAAAATTAAAGTTTTGATATTCAGGAAATTTAAAACTGAAGATTCGTTCTTCAGTGAAGTCAAAACTCAAAGTTTTATCTTCAGGGATGTCAGAACTCAAGTTTGTTTTTCAGTGAAGTCAAAACTCAACTTTTGATCTTTAGGAAAGTCAAAACTGAAGTTTTAATCTTCAGGAAATACCAAACTGAAGTTCCGTTCTTCAGTGAAATTAAAAATTAAGTTTTGTTTTTCATTGAAGTCAAAAGTCAAGTTTTGTGCTTCACAAAATTCAAAACTTAAGTCTTGATCTTCAGGGAAATCAAAACTCAAGTTTTGTTTTTCAGTGAAGTCAAAACTCAACTTTTGTTTTTTTGGACAGTCACAACTGAAGTTTTGATCTTCAGGAAATTTAAAACTGAAGTTTTGTTCTTCACTGAAGTGAAAACTCAAGTTTGGTTTTTCAGTGAAGTAAAAACTTAAATTTTGTTATTCACAAAAATCAAAACCCAAGTCTTCATCTTCCGGGAAATCAAAACTCAAGTTTTGTTCTTCAGTGAAGTCAAAACTCAACTTTTGTTCTTTAGGAAAGTCAAAATTAATGTTTTGATCTTCAGGAAATTTAAAACTGAAGTTTCGTTCTACAGGAAAGTCAAAACTCAAGTTTGGTTTTTCAGTGAAGTTGAAACTCAAGTTTTGTTCTTCACAAAATTCAAAACTTAGGTCTTGATCTTCAGGGAAATCAAAACTCAATCTTTGTTTTTCAGTGAAGTCAAAACTCAACTTTTGTTCTTTAGGAAAGTCAAAACTGAAGTTTTGATCTTCATGAAATTTAAAACTGGAGTTTCTTTCTTCACTGAAGTCAAAACTAAAGTTTGGTTTTTCAGTGAAGTTGAAAATCAAGTTTTGTTCTTCACAAAATTCAAAACTTAGGTCTTGATCTTCAGGGAAATTAAAACTCAAGTTTTGTTTTTAAGTGAAGTCAAAACTCAACTTTTGTTCTTTGGGAAAGTCAAAACTAAAGTTTTGATCTTTAGGAAATTCAAAACTGAAGTTTCTCTCTTCAGTGAAGTCAAAACTCAAGTTTAGTTTTTCAATGAAGTTAAAACTCAAGTTCTGTTCTTCAGAAAAGTCAAAACTTAAGTCTTGTTTTTCAGGGAAATCAAAACTCAAATTTTGTTTTTCAGTGAATGCAAAACTCAACTTTTGTTCTTTAGGAAAGTCAAAACTGAAGTTTTGATTTTGAGGAAATTTAATACCAAAGTTTCGTTCTTCATTGAGGTCAAAAATAAGTTTTGGTTTTTAACTGAAGTTAAAACTTAAGTTTTGTTATTCACAAAAATCAAAACCCAAGTCTTGATCTTTAGGGAAATCAAAACTCAAGTTTTATTCTTCAGTGAAGTCAAAACTCAACCTTTGTTCATTCGGAAAGTCAAAATTAAAGTTTTGATCTTCAGGAAATTTAAATATGAAGTTTCGTTCTTCAGTGAAGTCAAAACTCAAGTTTGGTTTTTCAGTGAAGTTAAAACTGAAGTTTTGTTATTAACAAAAGACAAAACCCATGTCTTGATCTTCAGGGAAATAAAAAAATCAAGGTTTGTTCTTCAGTGAAGTCAAAACTCAACTTTTGTTCTTTAGGAAAGTCAAAATTGAAGTTTTGATCTTAAGGAAATTGAAAACTGAGGGTTTGTTCTTCATTGAATTCAAAACTGATGTTTGGATTTTCAGTGAAGTTGAAACTCAAGTTTTGTTCTTCACAAAATTCAAAACTTAGGTCTTGATCTTCAGGGAAATCAAAACTCAAGTTTAGTTTTTCAGTTAAGTTAAAACTCAAGTTCTGTTCTTCAGAAAAGTCAAAACTTAAGTCTTGTTTTTCAGGGAAATCAAAACTCAAATTTTGTTTTTCAGTGAAGTCAAAACTCAAATTTTGTTCTTTAGGAAAGTCAAAACTGAAGTTTTGATTTTCAGGAAATTTAATACCGAAGTTTTGTTCTTCATTGAGGTCAAAAATAAGGTTTGGTTTTTAAGTGAAGTTAAAACTTAAGTTTTGTTATTAACAAAAATCAAAACCCAAGTCTTGATCTTTATGGAAATCAAAACTCAAGTTTTATTCTTCATTGAAGTCAAAACTCAACTTTTGTTCTTTAGGAAAGTGAAAATTAAAGTTTTGATCTTTAGGAAATTTAAAACTAAAGTTTCGTTCTTCAGTTAAGTCAAAACTCAAGTTTGGTTTTTCAGTGAAGTTGAAACTTAAGTTTTGTTATTCACAAAAATCAAAACCCATGTCTTGATCTTCAAGGAAATCAAAACTCAAGTTTTGGTCTTTAGTGAAATCAAAACTCAACTTTTTTTCTTTAGGAAAGTCAAAATTAAAGATTTGATCTTCAGGAAACCTAAAACTGAAGTTTCGTTCTTCAGTGAAGTCAAAACTCAAGTTTGGTTTTTCAGTGAAGTTAAAACTAAAGTTTTGTTATTCACAAAAAACCAAACACATGTCTCGATATTCAGGGAAATCAAAACTCAAGTTTTGTTCTTCAGTGAAGTCAAAACTCAACTTTTGTTCTTTAGGAAAGTCAAAATTAATGTTTTGATCTTCAGGAAATTTAAAACTGAAGTTTCGTTCTTCAGTGAAGTCAAAACTCAAGTTTGGGTTTTCAGTGAAGTTGAAACTCAAGTTTTGTTCTTCACAAAACTCAAAACATAGTTCTTAATCTTCAGGGAAATCAAAACTCAAGCTTTGTTCTTCAGTGAAGTCAAAACTCAACTTTTGTTCTTTAGGAATGTCAAAACTGAAGTTTTGATCTTCAGGAAATTTAAAACAGGAGTTTCTTTCTTCACTGAAGTCAAAACTAAAGTTTGGTTTTTAAGTGAAGTTAAAACTTAAGTTTTGTTATTCACAAAAACAAAACCCAAGTCTTGATCTTCCGGGAAATCAAAACTCAAGTTTTGTTCTTCTGTGAAATCAAAACTCAACTTTTGTTCTTTAGGAAAGTCAAAATTAAAGTTTTGATCTTCAGGAAATTTAAAACTGAAGTTTCGTTCTTCATTGGAGTCAAATCTCAAGTTTAGTTTTTCAGTGAAGTTAAAACTTAAGTTTTGTTATTGACAAAAATCAAAACCCAAGTCTTGATCTTTAGGGAAATCAAAACTCAAGTTTTGTTCTTCAGTGAAGTCAAAACTCAACTTTTGTTTTTTAGGAAAGTCAAAATTAAAGTTTTGATCTTCAGGAAATTTAAAACTGAAGTTTCGTTCTTCAGTGAAGTCAAAACTCAAGTTTGGTTTTTCAGTGAAGTTGAAACTCAAGTTTTGTTCTTCACAAAATTCAAAACTTAGGTCTTGATCTTCAGGGAAATCAAAACTCAATCTTTGTTTTTCAGTGAAGTCAAAACTCAACTTTTGTTCTTTAGGAAAGTCAAAACTGAAGTTTTGATCTTCATGACATTTAAAACTGGAGTTTTTTTCTTCACTGAAGTCAAAACTAAAGATTGGTTTTTCAGTGAAGTTGAAACTCAAGTTTTGTTCATCAAAAAATTCAAAACTTAGGTCTTGATCTTCAGGGAAATTAAAACTCAAGTTTTTTTTAAGTGAAGTCAAAACTCAACTTTTGTTCTTTGGGAAAGTCAAAACTAAAGTTTTGATCTTTAGGAAATTCAAAACTGAAGTTTCTCTCTTCAGTGAAGTCAAAACTCAAGTTTAGTTTTTCAGTGAAGTTAAAACTCAAGTTCTGTTCTTCAGAAAAGTCAAAACTTAAGTCTTGTTTTTCTGGGAAATAAAAACTCAAATTTTGTTTTTCAGTGAATGCAAAACTCAACTTTGTTCTTTAGGAAAGTCAAAACTGAAGTTTTGATTTTGAGGAAATTTAATACCAAAGTTTCGTTCTTCATTGAGGTCAAAAATAAGGTTTGGTTTTTAACTGAAGTTAAAACTTAAGTTTTGTTATTCACAAAAATCAAAACCCAAGTCTTGATCTTTAGGGAAATCAAAACTCAAGTTTTATTCTTCAGTGAAGTCAAAACTCAACTTTTGTTCATTCGGAAAGTCAAAATTAAAGTTTTGATCTTCAGGAAATTTAAATCTGAAGTTTCGTTCTTCAGTGAAGTCAAAACTCAAGTTTGGTTTTTCAGTAAAGTTAAAACTGAAGTTTTGTTATTAACAAAAAAACAAAACCCCTGTCTTGATCTTCAGGGAAATCAAAAATCAAGGTTAGTTCTTCAGTGAAGTCAAAACTCAACTTTTGTTCTTTAGGAAAGTCAAAATTAAAGTTTTGGTCTTTAGGAAATTGAAAACTGAGGTTTTGTTCTTCATTGAATTCAAAACTGATGTTTGGATTTTCAGTGAAGTTGAAACTCAAGTTTTGTTCTTCACAAAATTCAAAACTTAGGTCTTGATCTTCAGGGAAATCAAAACTCAAGTTTAGTTTTTCAGTGAAGTCAAAACTCCACTTTTGTTCTTTAGGAAAGTCAAAACTGAAGTTTTGATCTTCAGGAAATTTAAAACTGAAGTTTCGTTCTTCACTGAAGTAAAAAAATCAAGTTTGGTTTTTCACTGAAGTTAAAACTTTTGTTATTCACAAAAAACAAAACCCAAGTAACGATCTTCAGGGAAATCAAAACTCAAGTTTTGTTCTTTAGTGAAGTCAAAACTCCACTTTTGTTCTTTAGGAAAGTGAAAATTAAAGTTTTGATATTCAGGAAATTTAAAACTGAAGATTCGTTCTTCAGTGAAGTCAAAACTCAAAGGTTTATCTTCAGGGATGTCAGAACTCAAGTTTGTTTTTCAGTGAAGTCAAAACTCAACTTTTGATCTTTAGGAAAGTCAAAACTGAAGTTTTAATCTACAGGAAATACCAAACTGAAGTTCCGTTCTTCAGTGAAATTAAAAATTAAGTTTTGTTTTTCATTGAAGTCAAAACTCAAGTTTTGTGCTTCACAAAATTCAAAACTTAAGTCTTGATCTTCAGGGAAATCAAAACTCAAGTTTTGTTTTTCAGTGAAGTCAAAACTCAACTTTTGTTTTTTTGGACAGTCACAACTGAAGTTTTGATCTTCAGGAAATTTAAAACTGAAGTTTCGTTCTTCACTGAAGTCAAAACTCAAGTTTGGTTTTTCATTGAAGTAAAAACTTAAATTTTGTTATTCACAAAAATCAAAACCCAAGTCTTCATCTTCCGGGAAATCAAAACTCAAGTTTTGTTCTTCAGTTAAATCAAAACTCAACTTTTGTTCTTTAGGAAAGTCAAAATTAAAGTTTTGATCTTCAAGAAATTTTAAACTGAAGTTTCGTTCTTCATTGGAGTCAAAACTCAAGTTTGGTTTTCAGTGAAGTTAAAACTTAAGTTTTGTTATTGACAAAAACCAAAACCCAAGTCTTGATCTTCCGGGAAATCAAAACTCAAGTTTTGTTCTTCAGTGAAGTCAAAACTCACCTTTTGTTCTTTAGGAAAGTCAAAATTAAAGTTTTGATCTTCAGGAAATTTAAAACTGAAGTTTCGTTCTTCAGTGAAGTCAAAACTCAAGTTTGGTTTTTCAGTGAAGTTGAAACTCAAGTTTTGTTCTTCACAAAATTCAAAACTTAGGTCTTGATCTTCAGGGAAATCAAAACTCAATCTTTGTTTTTCAGTGAAGTCAAAACTCAACTTTTGTTCTTTTGGAAAGTCAAAACTGAAGTTTTGATCTTCATGAAATTTAAAACTGGAGTTTCTTTCTTCACTGAAGTCAAAACTAAAGTTTGGTTTTTCAGTGAAGTTGAAACTCAAGTTTTGTTCTTCACAAAATTCAAAACTTAGGTCTTGATCTTCAGGGAAATTAAAACTCAAGTTTTGTTCTTAAGTGAAGTCAAAACTCAACTTTTGTTCTTTGGGAAAGTCAAAACTAAAGTTTTGATCTTCAGGAAATTTAAATCTGAAGTTTCGTTCTTCAGTGAAGTCAAAACTCAAGTTTGGTTTTTCAGTGAAGTTAAAACTGAAGTTTTGTTATTCACAAAAAAACAAAACCCATGTCTTGATCTTCAGGGAAATAAAAAATCAAGGTTTGTTCTTCAGCGAAGTCAAAACTCAACTTTTGTTCTTTAGGAAAGTCAAAATTAAAGTTTTGATCTTAAGGAAATTGAAAACTGAGGGTTTGTTCTTCACTGAATTCAAAACTGATGTTTGGATTTTCAGTGAAGTTGAAACTCAAGTTTTGTTCTTCACAAAATTCAAAACTTAGGTCTTGATCTTCAGGGAAATCAAAACTCAAGTTTAGTTTTTCAGTTAAGTTAAAACTCAAGTTCTGTTCTTCAGAAAAGTCAAAACTTAAGTCTTGTTTTTCAGGGAAATCAAAACTCAAATTTTGTTTTTCAGTGAAGTCAAAACTCAACTTTTGTTCTTTAGGAAAGTCAAAACAAAAGTTTTGATTTTCAGGAAATTTAATACCGAAGTTTTGTTCTTCATTGAGGTCAAAAATAAAGTTTGGTTTTTAAGTGAAGTTAAAACTTAAGTTTTGTTATTAACAAAAATCAAAACCCAAGTCTTGATCTTTATGGAAATCAAAACTCAAGTTTTATTCTTCATTGAAGTCAAAACTCAACTTTTGTTCTTTACGAAAGTGAAAATTAAAGTTTTGATCTTTAGGAAATTTAAAACTAAAGTTTCGTTCTTCAGTTAAGTCAAAACTCAAGTTTGGTTTTTCAGTGAATTTGAAACTTAAGTTTTGTTATTCACAAAAATCAAAACCCATGTCTTGATCTTCAAGGAAATCAAAACTCAAGTTTTGGTCTTTAGTGAAGTCAAAACTCAACTTTTTTTCTTTAGGAAAGTCAAAATTAAAGTTTTGATCTTCAGGAAATCTAAAACTGAAGTTTCGTTCTTCAGTGAAGTCAAAACTCAAGTTTGGTTTTTCAGTGAAGTTAAAACTAAAGTTTTGTTATTCACAAAAAACCAAACACATGTCTCGATCTTCAGGGAAATCAAAACTCAAGTTTTGTTCTTCAGTGAAGTCAAAACTCAACTTTTGTTCTTTAGGAAAGTCAAAATTAATGTTTAGATCTTCAGGAAATTTAAAACTGAAGTTTCGTTCTTCAGTAAAGTCAAAACTCAAGTTTGGTTTTTAATTGAAGTTGAAACTCAAGTTTTGTTCTTCACAAAATTCAAAACATAGTTCTTAATATTCAGGGAAATCAAAACTCAAGCTTTGTTCTTCAGTGAAGTCAAAACTCAACTTTTGTTCTTTAGGAATGTCAAAACTGAAATTTTGATCTTCAGGAAATTTAAAACAAGAGTTTCTTTCTTCACTGAAGTCAAAACTAAAGTTTGGTTTTTCAGTGAAGTTAAAACTTAAGTTTTGTTATTCACAAAAAAACAAAACCCAAGTCTTCATCTTCCGGGAAATCAAAACTCAAGTTTTGTTCTTCAGTGAAATCAAAACTCAACTTTTGTTCTTTAGGAAAGTCAAAATTAAAGTTTTGATCTTCAGGAAATTTAAATCTGAAGTTTCGTTCTTCAGTGAAGTCAAAACTCAAGTTTGGTTTTTCAGTGAAGTTAAAACTGAAGTTTTGTTATTCACAAAAAAACAAAACCCATGTCTTGATCTTCAGGGAAATCAAAAATCAAGGTTTGTTCTTCAGTGAAGTCGAAACTCAACTTTTGTTCTTTAGGAAAGTCAAAATTAAAGTTTTGGTCTTCAGAAAATTGAAAACTGAGGTTTTGTTCTTCATTGAATTCAAAACTGATGTTTGGATTTTCAGTGAAGTTGAAACTCAAGTTTTGTTCTTCACAAAATTCAAAACTTAGGTCTTGATCTTCAGGGAAATCAAAACTCAAGTTTAGTTTTTCAGTGAATTCAAAACTCCACTTTTGTTCTTTAGGAAAGTCAAAACTGATGTTTTGATCTTCAGGAAATTTAAAACTGAAGTTTCGTTCTTTACTGAAGTAAAAAATCAAGTTTGGTTTTTATTGAAGTTAAAACTTTTGTTATTCACAAAAAACAAAACCCAAGTAACGATCTTCAGGGAAATCAAAACTCAAGTTTTGTTCTTTAGTGAAGTCAAAACTCCACTTTTGTTCTTTAGGAAAGTCAAAATTAAAGTTTTGATATTCAGGAAATTTAAAACTGAAGATTCGTTCTTCAGTGAAGTCAAAACTCAAAGTTTTATCTTCAGGGATGTCAGAACTCAAGTTTGTTTTTCAGTGAAGTCAAAACTCAACTTTTGATCTTTAGGAAAGTCAAAACTGAAGTTTTAATCTTCAGGAAATACCAAACTGAAGTTCCGTTCTTCAGTGAAATTAAAAATTAAGTTTTGTTTTTCATTGAAGTCAAAAGTCAAGTTTTGTGCTTCACAAAATTCAAAACTTAAGTCTTGATCTTCAGGGAAATCAAAACTCAAGTTTGGTTTTTCAGTGAAGTAAAAACTTAAATTTTGTTATTCACAAAAATCAAAACCCAAGTCTTCATCTTCCGGGAAATCAAAACTCAAGTTTTGTTCTTCAGTGAAATCAAAACTCAACTTTTGTTCTTTAGGAAAGTCAAAATTAGAGTTTTGATCTTCAGGAAATTTAAAACTGAAGTTTCGTTCTTCATTGGAGTCAAAACTCAAGTTTGGTTTTCAGTGAAGTTAAAACTTAAGTTTTGTTATTGACAAAAACCAAAACCCAAGTCTTGATCTTCCGGGAAATCAAAACTCAAGTTTTGTTCTTCAGTGAAGTCAAAACTCAACTTTTGTTCTTTAGGAAAGTCAAAATTAAAGTTTTGATCTTCAGGAAATTTAAAACTGAAGTTTCGTTCTTCAGTGAAGTCAAAACTCAAGTTTGGTTTTTCAGTGAAGTTGAAACTCAAGTTTTGTTCTTCACAAAATTCAAAACTTAGGTCTTGATCTTCAGGGAAATCAAAACTCAATCTTTGTTTTTCAGTGAAGTCAAAACTCAACTTTTGTTCTTTAGGAAAGTCAAAACTGAAGTTTTGATCTTCATGAAATTTAAAACTGGAGTTTCTTTCTTCACTGAAGTCAAAACTAAAGTTTGGTTTTTCAGTGAAGTTGAAAATCAAGTTTTGTTCTTCACAAAATTCAAAACTTAGGTCTTGATCTTCAGGGAAATTAAAACTCAAGTTTTGTTTTTAAGTGAAGTCAAAACTCAACTTTTGTTCTTTGGGAAAGTCAAAACTAAAGTTTTGATCTTTAGGAAATTCAAAACTGAAGTTTCTCTCTTCAGTGAAGTCAAAACTCAAGTTTAGTTTTTCAGTGAAGTTAAAACTCAAGTTCTGTTCTTCAGAAAAGTAAAAACTTAAGTCTTGTTTTTCAGGGAAATCAAAACTCAAATTTTGTTTTTCAGTGAATGCAAAACTCAACTTTTGTTCTTTAGGAAAGTCAAAACTGAAGTTTTGATTTTGAGTAAATTTAATACCAAAGTTTCGTTCTTCATTGAGGTCAAAAATAAGTTTTGGTTTTTAACTGAAGTTAAAACTTAAGTTTTGTTATTCACAAAAATCAAAACCCAAGTCTTGATCTTTAGGGAAATCAAAACTCAAGTTTTATTCTTCAGTGAAGTCAAAACTCAACTTTTGTTCATTCGGAAAGTCAAAATTAAAGTTTTGATCTTCAGGAAATTTAAATATGAAGTTTCGTTCTTCAGTGAAGTCAAAACTCAAGTTTGGTTTTTCAGTGAAGTTAAAACTGAAATTTTGTTATTAACAAAAAACAAAACCCATGTCTTGATCTTCAGGGAAATAAAAAATCAAGGTTTGTTCTTCAGTGAAGTCAAAACTCAACTTTTGTTCTTTAGGAAAGTCAAAATTAAAGTTTTGATCTTAAGGAAATTGAAAACTGAGGGTTTGTTCTTCATTGAATTCAAAACTGATGTTTGGATTTTCAGTGAAGTTGAAACTCAAGTTTTGTTCTTCACAAAATTCAAAACTTAGGTCTTGATCTTCAGGGAAATCAAAACTCAAGTTTAGTTTTTCAGTTAAGTTAAAACTCAAGTTCTGTTCTTCAGAAAAGTCAAAACTTAAGTCTTGTTTTTCAGGGAAATCAAAACTCAAATTTTGTTTTTCAGTGAAGTGAAAACTCAACTTTTGTTCTTTAGGAAAGTCAAAACTGAAGTTTTGATTTTCAGGAAATTTAATCCCGAAGTTTTGTTCTTCATTGAGGTCAAAAATAAGGTTTGGTTTTTAAGTGAAGTTAAAACTTAAGTTTTGTTATTAACAAAAATCAAAACCCAAGTCTTGATCTTTATGGAAATCAAAACTCAAGTTTTATTCTTCAGTGAAGTCAAAACTCAACTTTTGTTCTTTAGGAAAGTGAAAATTAAAGTTTTGATCTTTAGGAAATTTAAAACTAAAGTTTCGTTCTTCAGTTAAGTCAAAACTCAAGTTTGGTTTTTCAGTGAAGTTGAAACTTAAGTTTTGTTATTCACAAAAATCAAAACCCATGTCTTGATCTTCAAGGAAATCAAAACTCAAGTTTTGGTCTTTAGTGAAGTCAAAACTCAACTTTTTTTCTTTAGGAAAGTCAAAATTAAAGTTTTGATCTTCAGGAAACCTAAAACTGAAGTTTCGTTCTTCAGTGAAGTCAAAACCCAAGTTTGGTTTTTCAGTGAAGTTAAAACTAAAGTTTTGTTATTCACAAAAAAAACAAACACATGTCTCGATATTCAGGGAAATCAAAACTCAAGTTTTGTTCTTCAGTGAAGTCAAAACTCAACTTTTGTTCTTTAGGAAAGTCAAAATTAATGTTTTGATCTTCAGGAAATTTAAAATTGAAGTTTCGTTCTTCAGTAAAGTCAAAACTCAAGTTTGGGTTTTCAGTGAAGTTGAAACTCAAGTTTTGTTCTTCACAAAATTCAAAACATATTTCCTAATCTTCAGGGAAATCAAAACTCAAGCTTTGTTCTTCAGTGAAGTCAAAACTCAACTTTTGTTCTTTAGGAATGTCAAAACTGAAGTTTTGATCTTCAGGAAATTTAAAACAGGAGTTTCTTTCTTCACTGAAGTCAAAACTAAAGTTTGGTTTTTCAGTGAAGTTAAAACTTAAGTTTTGTTATTCACAAAAAACAAAACCCAAGTCTTGATCTTCCGGGAAATCAAAACTCAAGTTTTGTTCTTCAGTGAAATCAAAACTCAACTTTTGTTCTTTAGGAAAGTCAAAATTAAAGTTTTGATCTTCAGGAAATTTAAAACTGAAGTTTCGTTCTTCATTGGAGTCAAAACTCAAGTTTAGTTTTTCAGTGAAGTTAAAACTTAAGTTTTGTTATTGACAAAAATCAAAACCCAAGTCTTGATCTTTAGGGAAATCAAAACTCAAGTTTTGTTCTTCAGTGAAGTCAAAACTCAACTTTTGTTTTTTAGGAAAGTCAAAATTAAAGTTTTGTTCTTCAGGAAATTTAAAACTGAAGTTTCGTTCTTCAGTGAAGTCAAAACTCAAGTTTGGTTTTTCAGTGAAGTTGAAACTCAAGTTTTGTTCTTCACAAAATTCAAAACTTAGGTCTTGATCTTCAGGGAAATCAAAACTCAATCTTTGTTTTTCAGTGAAGTCAAAACTCAACTTTTGTTCTTTAGGAAAGTCAAAACTGAAGTTTTGATCTTCATGAAATTTAAAACTGGAGTTTCTTTCTTCACTGAAGTCAAAACTAAAGATTGGTTTTTCAGTGAAGTTGAAACTCAAGTTTTGTTCTTCAAAAAATTCAAAACTTAGGTCTTGATCTTCAGGGAAATTAAAACTCAAGTTTTGTTTTTAAGTGAAGTCAAAACTCAACTTTTGTTCTTTGGGAAAGTCAAAACTAAAGTTTTGATCTTTAGGAAATTCAAAACTGAAGTTTCTCTCTTCAGTGAAGTCAAAACTCAAGTTTAGTTTTTCAGTGAAGTTAAAACTCAAGTTCTGTTCTTCAGAAAAGTCAAAACTTAAGTCTTGTTTTTCTGGGAAATAAAAACTAAAATTTTGTTTTTCAGTGAATGCAAAACTCAACGTTTGTTCTTTAGGAAAGTCAAAACTGAAGTTTTGATTTTGAGGAAATTTAATACCAAAGTTTCGTTCTTCATTGAGGTCAAGAAAAAGGTTTGGTTTTTAACTGAAGTTAAAACTTAAGTTTTGTTATTCACAAAAATCAAAACCCAAGTCTTGATCTGTAGGGAAATCAAAACTCAAGTTTTATTCTTCAGTGAAGTCAAAACTCAACTTTTGTTCATTCGGAAAGTCAAAATTAAAGTTTTGATCTTCAGGAAATTTAAATCTGAAGTTTCGTTCTTCAGTGAAGTCAAAACTCAAGTTTGGTTTTTCAGTGAAGTTGAAACTTTAGTTTTGTTATTCACAAAAATCAAAACCCATGTCTTGATCTTCAAGGAAATCAAAACTCAAGTTTTGGTATTTAGTAAAGTCAAAACTCAACTTTTGTTCTTTAGGAAAGTCAAAATTAAAGTTTTGATCTTCAGGAAATCTAAAACTAAAGTTTCGTTCTTCAGTGAAGTCAAAACTCAAGTTTGGTTTTTCAGTGAAGTTAAAACTAAAGTTTTGTTATTCACAAAAAAACAAACACATGTCTCGATCTTCAGGGAAATCAAAACTCAAGTTTTGTTCTTCAGTGAAGTCAAAACTCAACTTTTGTTCTTTAGGAAAGTCAAAATTAATGTTTTGATCTTCAGGAAATTTAAAACTGAAGTTTCGTTCTACAGGAAAGTCAAAACTCAAGTTTGGTTTTTCAGTGAAGTTGAACCTCAAGTTTTGTTCTTCACAAAATTCAAAACATAGTTCTTAATCTTCAGGGAAATCAAAACTCAAGCTTTGTTCTTCAGTGAAGTCAAAACTCAACTTTTGTTCTTTAGGAATGTCAAAACTGAAGTTTTGATCTTCAGGAAATTTAAAACTGAAGTTTGGTTCTTCACTGAAGTGAAAACTCAAGTTTGGTTTTTCAGTGAAGTAAAAACTTAAATTTTGTTATTCACAAAAATCAAAACCCAAGTCTTCACCTTTCGGGAAATCAAAACTCAAGTTTTGTTCTTCAGTGAAATCAAAACTCAACTTTTGTTCTTTAGGAAAGTCAAAATTAGAGTTTTGATCTTCAGGAAATTTAAAACTGAAGTTTCGTTCTTCATTGGAGCCAAAACTCAAGTTTGGTTTTCAGTGAAGTTAAAACTTCAGTTTTGTTATTGACAAAAACCAAAACCCAAGTCTTGATCTTCCGGGAAATCAAAACTCAAGTTTTGTTCTTCAGTGAAGTCAAAACTCAACTTTTGTTCTTTAGGAAAGTCAAAATTAAAGTTTTGATCTTCAGGAAATTTAAAACTGAAGTTTCGTTCTTCAGTGAAGTCAAAACTCAAGTTTGGTTTTTCAGTGAAGTTGAAACTCAAGTTTTGTTCTTCACAAAATTCAAAACTTAGGTCTTGATCTTCAGGGAAATCAAAACTCAATCTTTGTTTTTCAGTGAAGTCAAAACTCAACTTTTGTTCTTTAGGAAAGTCAAAACTGAAGTTTTGATCTTCATGAAATTTAAAACTGGAGTTTCTTTCTTCACTGAAGTCAAAACTAAAGTTTGGTTTTTCAGTGAAGTTGAAAATCAAGTTTTGTTCTTCACAAAATTCAAAACTTAGGTCTTGATCTTCAGGGAAATTAAAACTCAAGTTTTGTTTTTAAGTGAAGTCAAAACTCAACTTTTGTTCTTTGGGAAAGTCAAAAATAAAGTTTTGATCTTTAGGAAATTCAAAACTGAAGTTTCTCTCTTCAGTGAAGTCAAAACTCAAGTTTAGTTTTTCAATGAAGTTAAAACTCAACTTCTGTTCTTCAGAAAAGTCAAAACTTAAGTCTTGTTTTTCAGGGAAATCAAAACTCAAATTTTGTTTTTCAGTGAATGCAAAACTCAACTTTTGTTCTTTAGGAAAGTCAAAATTAATGTTTTGATCTTCAGGAAATTTAAAACTGAAGTTTCGTTCTTCAGTAAAGTCAAAACTCAAGTTTGGTTTTTAAGTGAAGTTGACACTCAAGTTTTGTTCTTCACAAAATTCAAAACATAGTTCTTAATCTTCAGGGAAATCAAAACTCAAGCTTTGTTCTTCAGTGAAGTCAAAACTCAACTTTTGTTCTTTAGGAATGTCAAAACTGAAGTTTTGATCTTCAGGAAATTTAAAACAGGAGTTTCTTTCTTCACTGAAGTCAAAACTAAAGTTTGGTTTTTCAGTGAAGTTAAAACTTAAGTTTTGTTATTCACAAAAAACAAAACCCAAGTCTTCATCTTCCGGGAAATCAAAACTCAAGTTTTGTTCTTCAGTGAAATCAAAACTCAACTTTTGTTCTTTAGGAAAGTCAAAATTAAAGTTTTGATCTTCAGGAAATTTAAAACTGAAGTTTCGTTCTTCAGTGAAGTCAAAACTCAAGTTTGGTTTTTCAGTGAAGTTAAAACTGAAGTTTTGTTATTAACAAAAAAAAACAAAACCCATGTCTTGATCTTCAGGGAAATCAAAAATCAAGGTTTGTTCTTCAGTGAAGTCCAAACTCAACTTTTGTTCTTTAGGAAAGTCAAAATTAAAGTTTTGGTCTTCAGGAAATTGAAAACTGAGGTTTTGTTCTTCACTGAATTCAAAACTGATGTTTGGATTTTCAGTGAAGTTGAAACTCAAGTTTTGTTCTTCACAAAATTCAAAACTTAGGTCTTGATCTTCAGGGAAATCAAAACTCAAGTTTAGTTTTTCAGTGAATTCAAAACTCCACATTTGTTCTTTAGGAAAGTCAAAACTGAAGTTTTGATCTTCAGGAAATTTAAAACTGAAGTTTCGTTCTTCACTGAAGTAAAAAATCAAGTTTGGTTTTTCATTGAAGTTAAAACTTTTGTTATTCACAAAAAACAAAACCCAAGTAACGATCTTCAGGGAAATCAAAACTCAAGTTTTGTTCTTTAGTGAAGTCAAAACTCCTCTTTTGTTCTTTAGGAAAGTCAAAATTAAAGTTTTGATATTCAGGAAATTTAAAACTGAAGATTCGTTCTTCAGTGAAGTCAAAACTCAAAGTTTTATCTTCAGGGATGTCAGAACTCAAGTTTGTTTTTCAGTGAAGTCAAAACTCAACTTTTGATCTTTAGGAAAGTCAAAACTGAAGTTTTAATCTCCAGGAAATACCAAACTGAAGTTCCTTTCTTCAGTGAAATTAAAAATTAAGTTTTGTTTTTCATTGAAGTCAAAAGTCAAGTTTTGTGCTTCACAAAATTCAAAACTTAAGTCTTGATCTTCAGGGAAATCAAAACTCAAGTTTTGTTTTTCAGTGAAGTCAAAACTCAACTTTTGTTTTTTTGGACAGTCACAACTGAAGTTTTGATCTTCAGGAAATTTAAAACTGAAGTTTTGTTCTTCACTGAAGTGAAAACTCAAGTTTGGTTTTTCATTGAAGTAAAAACTTAAATTTTGTTATTCACAAAAATCAAAACCCAAGTCTTCATCTTCCGGGAAATCAAAACTCAAGAAATGTTCTTCAGTGAAATCAAAACTCAACTTTTGTTCTTTAGGAAAGTCAAAATTAGAGTTTTGATCTTCAGGAAATTTAAAACTGAAGTTTCGTTCTTCATTGGAGTCAAAACTCAAGTTTGGTTTTCAGTGAAGTTAAAACTTAAGTTTTGTTATTGACAAAAACCAAAACCCAAGTCTTGATCTTCCGGGAAATCAAAACTCAAGTTTTGTTCTTCAGTGAAGTCAAAACTCAACTTTTGTTCTTTAGGAAAGTCAAAATTAAAGTTTTGATCTTCAGGAAATTTAAAACTGAAGTTTCGTTCTTCAGTGAAGTCAAAACTCAAGTTTGGTTTTTCAGTGAAGTTGAAACTCAAGTTTTGTTCTTCACAAAATTCAAAACTTAGGTCTTGATCTTCAGGGAAATCAAAACTCAATCTTTGTTTTTCAGTGAAGTCAAAACTCAACTTTTGTTCTTTAGGAAAGTCAAAACTGAAGTTTTGATCTTCATGAAATTTAAAACTGGAGTTTCTTTCTTCACTGAAGTCAAAACTAAAGTTTGGTTTTTCAGTGAAGTTGAAAATCAAGTTTTGTTCTTCACAAAATTCAAAACTTAGGTCTTGATCTTCAGGGAAATTAAAACTCAAGTTTTGTTTTTAAGTGAAGTCAAAACTCAACCTTTGTTCTTTGGGAAAGTCAAAACTAAAGTTTTGATCTTTAGGAAATTCAAAACTGAAGTTTCTCTCTTCAGTGAAGTCAAAACTCAAGTTTAGTTTTTCAATGAAGTTAAAACTCAAGTTCTGTTCTTCAGAAAAGTCAAAACTTAAGTCTTATTTTTCAGGGAAATCAAAACTCAATCTTTGTTTTTCAGTGAATGCAAAACTCAACTTTTGTTCTTTAGGAAAGTCAAAACTGAAGTTTTGATTTTGAGGAAATTTAATACCAAAGTTTCGTTCTTCATTGAGGTCAAAAATAAGTTTTGGTTTTTAACTGAAGTTAAAACTTAAGTTTTGTTATTCACAAAAATCAAAACCCAAGTCTTGATCTTTAGGGAAATCAAAACTCAAGTTTTATTCTTCAGTGAAGTCAAAACTCAACCTTTGTTCATTCGGAAAGTCAAAATTAAAGTTTTGATCTTCAGGAAATTTAAATATGAAGTTTCGTTCTTCAGTGAAGTCAAAACTCAAGTTTGGTTTTTCAGTGAAGTTAAAACTGAAGTTTTGTTATTAACAAAAAACAAAACCCATGTCTTGATCTTCAGGGAAATAAAAAAATCAAGGTTTGTTCTTCAGTGAAGTCAAAACTCAACTTTTGTTCTTTAGGAAAGTCAAAATTAAAGTTTTGATCTTAAGGAAATTGAAAACTGAGGGTTTGTTCTTCATTGAATTCAAAACTGATGTTTGGATTTTCAGTGAAGTTGAAACTCAAGTTTTGTTCTTCACAAAATTCAAAACTTAGGTCTTGATCTTCAGGGAAATCAAAACTCAAGTTTAGTTTTTCAGTTAAATTAAAACTCAAGTTCTGTTCTTCAGAAAAGTCAAAACTTAAGTCTTGTTTTTCAGGGAAATCAAAACTCAAATTTTGTTTTTCAGTGAAGTCAAAACTCAATTTTTGTTCTTTAGGAAAGTCAAAACTGAAGTTTTGATTTTCAGGAAATTTAATACCGAAGTTTTGTTCTTCATTCAGGTCAAAAATAAGGTTTGGTTTTTAAGTGAAGTTAAAACTTAAGTTTTGTTATTAACAAAAATCAAAACCCAAGTCTTGATCTTTATGGAAATCAAAACTCAAGTTTTATTCTTCAGTGAAGTCAAAACTCAACTTTTGTTCTTTAGGAAAGTGAAAATTAAAGTTTTGATCTTTAGGAAATTTAAAACTAAAGTTTCGTTCTTCAGTTAAGTCAAAACTCAAGTTTGGTTTTTCAGTGAAGTTGAAACTTAAGTTTTGTTATTCACAAAAATCAAAACCCATGTCTTGATCTTCAAGGAAATCAAAACTCAAGTTTTGGTCTTTAGTGAAATCAAAACTCAACTTTTTTTCTTTAGGAAAGTCAAAATTAAAGATTTGATCTTCAGGAAACCTAAAACTGAAGTTTCGTTCTTCAGTGAAGTCAAAACTCAAGTTTGGTTTTTCAGTGAAGTTAAAACTAAAGTTTTGTTATTCACAAAAAACCAAACACATGTCTCGATATTCAGGGAAATCAAAACTCAAGTTTTGTTCTTCAGTGAAGTCAAAACTCAACTTTTGTTCTTTAGGAAAGTCAAAATTAATGTTTTGATCTTCAGGAAATTTAAAACTGAAGTTTCGTTCTTCAGTGAAGTCAAAACTCAAGTTTGGGTTTTCAGTGAAGTTGAAACTCAAGTTTTGTTCTTCACAAAACTCAAAACATAGTTCTTAATCTTCAGGGAAATCAAAACTCAAGCTTTGTTCTTCAGTGAAGTCAAAACTCAACTTTTGTTCTTTAGGAATGTCAAAACTGAAGTTTTGATCTTCAGGAAATTTAAAACAGGAGTTTCTTTCTTCACTGAAGTCAAAACTAAAGTTTGGTTTTTCAGTGAAGTTAAAACTTAAGTTTTGTTATTCACAAAAAAACAAAACCCAAGTCTTGATCTTCCGGGAAATCAAAACTCAAGTTTTGTTCTTCTGTGAAATCAAAACTCAACTTTTGTTCTTTAGGAAAGTCAAAATTAAAGTTTTGATCTTCAGGAAATTTAAAACTGAAGTTTCGTTCTTCATTGGAGTCAAAACTCAAGTTTAGTTTTTCAGTGAAGTTAAAACTTAAGTTTTGTTATTGACAAAAATCAAAACCCAAGTCTTGATCTTTAGGGAAATCAAAACTCAAGTTTTGTTCTTCAGTGAAGTCAAAACTCAACTTTTGTTTTTTAGGAAAGTCAAAATTAAAGTTTTGATCTTCAGGAAATTTAAAACTGAAGTTTCGTTCTTCAGTGAAGTCAAAACTCAAGTTTGGTTTTTCAGTGAAGTTGAAACTCAAGTTTTGTTCTTCACAAAATTCAAAACTTAGGTCTTGATCTTCAGGGAAATCAAAACTCAATCTTTGTTTTTCAGTGAAGTCAAAACTCAACTTTTGTTCTTTAGGAAAGTCAAAACTGAAGTTTTGATCTTCATGAAATTTAAAACTGGAGTTTTTTTCTTCACTGAAGTCAAAACTAAAGATTGGTTTTTCAGTGAAGTTGAAACTCAAGTTTTGTTCTTCAAAAAATTCAAAACTTAGGTCTTGATCTTCAGGGAAATTAAAACTCAAGTTTTTTTTTAAGTGAAGTCAAAACTCAACTTTTGTTCTTTGAGAAAGTCAAAACTAAAGTTTTGATCTTTAGGAAATTCAAAACTGAAGTTTCTCTCTTCAGTGAAGTCAAAACTCAAGTTTAGTTTTTCAGTGAAGTTAAAACTCAAGTTCTGTTCTTCAGAAAAGTCAAAACTTAAGTCTTGTTTTTCTGGGAAATAAAAACTCAAATTTTGTTTTTCAGTGAATGCAAAACTCAACTTTGTTCTTTAGGAAAGTCAAAACTGAAGTTTTGATTTTGAGGAAATTTAATACCAAAGTTTCGTTCTTCATTGAGGTCAAAAATAAGGTTTGGTTTTTAACTGAAGTTAAAACTTAAGTTTTGTTATTCACAAAAATCAAAACCCAAGTCTTGATCTTTAGGGAAATCAAAACTCAAGTTTTATTCTTCAGTGAAGTCAAAACTCAACTTTTGTTCATTCGGAAAGTCAAAATTAAAGTTTTGATCTTCAGGAAATTTAAATCTGAAGTTTCGTTCTTCAGTGAAGTCAAAACTCAAGTTTGGTTTTTCAGTAAAGTTAAAACTGAAGTTTTGTTATTAACAAAAAAACAAAACCCATGTCTTGATCTTCAGAGAAATCAAAAATCAAGGTTTGTTCTTCAGTGAAGTCAAAACTCAACTTTTGTTCTTTAGGAAAGTCAAAATTAAAGTTTTGGTCTTTAGGAAATTGAAAACTGAGGTTTTGTTCTTCATTGAATTCAAAACTGATGTTTGGATTTTCAGTGAAGTTGAAACTCAAGTTTTGTTCTTCACAAAATTCAAAACTTAGGTCTTGATCTTCAGGGAAATCAAAACTCAAGTTTAGTTTTTCAGTGAAGTCAAAACTCCACTTTTGTTCTTTAGGAAAGTCAAAACTGAAGTTTTGATCTTCAGGAAATTTAAAACTGAAGTTTCGTTCTTCACTGAAGTAAAAAATCAAGTTTGGTTTTTCACTGAAGTTAAAACTTTTGTTATTCACAAAAAACAAAACCCAAGTAACGATCTTCAGGGAAATCAAAACTCAAGTTTTGTTCTTTAGTGAAGTCAAAACTCCACTTTTGTTCTTTAGGAAAGTGAAAATTAAAGTTTTGATATTCAGGAAATTTAAAACTGAAGATTCGTTCTTCAGTGAAGTCAAAACTCAAAGGTTTATCTTCAGGGATGTCAGAACTCAAGTTTGTTTTTCAGTGAAGTCAAAACTCAACTTTTGATCTTTAGGAAAGTCAAAACTGAAGTTTTAATCTACAGGAAATACCAAACTGAAGTTCCGTTCTTCAGTGAAATTAAAAATTAAGTTTTGTTTTTCATTGAAGTCAAAACTCAAGTTTTGTGCTTCACAAAATTCAAAACTTAAGTCTTGATCTTCAGGGAAATCAAAACTCAAGTTTTGTTTTTCAGTGAAGTCAAAACTCAACTTTTGTTTTTTTGGACAGTCACAACTGAAGTTTTGATCTTCAGGAAATTTAAAACTGAAGTTTCGTTCTTCACTGAAGTCAAAACTCAAGTTTGGTTTTTCATTGAAGTAAAAACTTAAATTTTGTTATTCACAAAAATCAAAACCCAAGTCTTCATCTTCTGGGAAATCAAAACTCAAGTTTTGTTCTTCAGTTAAATCAAAACTCAACTTTTGTTCTTTAGGAAAGTCAAAATTAAAGTTTTGATCTTCAAGAAATTTTAAACTGAAGTTTCGTTCTTCATTGGAGTCAAAACTCAAGTTTGGTTTTCAGTGAAGTTAAAACTTAAGTTTTGTTATTGACAAAAACCAAAACCCAAGTCTTGATCTTCCAGGAAATCAAAACTCAAGTTTTGTTCTTCAGTGAAGTCAAAACTCAACTTTTGTTCTTTAGGAAAGTCAAAATTAAAGTTTTGATCTTCAGGAAATTTAAAACTGAAGTTTCGTTCTTCAGTGAAGTCAAAACTCAAGTTTGGTTTTTCAGTGAAGTTGAAACTCAAGTTTTGTTCTTCACAAAATTCAAAACTTAGGTCTTGATCTTCAGGGAAATCAAAACTCAATCTTTGTTTTTCAGTGAAGTCAAAACTCAACTTTTGTTCTTTAGGAAAGTCAAAACTGAAGTTTTGATCTTCATGAAATTTAAAACTGGAGTTTCTTTCTTCACTGAAGTCAAAACTAAAGTTTGGTTTTTCAGTGAAGTTGAAACTCAAGTTTTGTTCTTCACAAAATTCAAAACTTAGGTCTTGATCTTCAGGGAAATTAAAACTCAAGTTTTGTTTTTAAGTGAAGTCAAAACTCAACTTTTGTTCTTTGGGAAAGTCAAAACTAAAGTTTTGATCTTCAGGAAATTTAAATCTGAAGTTTCGTTCTTCAGTGAAGTCAAAACTCAAGTTTGGTTTTTCAGTGAAGTTAAAACTGAAGTTTTGTTATTCACAAAAAAACAAAACCCATGTCTTGATCTTCAGGGAAATAAAAAATCAAGGTTTGTTCTTCAGCGAAGTCAAAACTCAACTTTTGTTCTTTAGGAAAGTCAAAATTAAAGTTTTGATCTTAAGGAAATTGAAAACTGAGGGTTTGTTCATCACTGAATTCAAAACTGATGTTTGGATTTTCAGTGAAGTTGAAACTCAAGTTTTGTTCTTCACAAAATTCAAAACTTAGGTCTTGATCTTCAGGGAAATCAAAACTAAAGTTTAGTTTTTCAGTTAAGTTAAAACTCAAGTTCTGTTCTTCAGAAAAGTCAAAACTTAAGTCTTGTTTTTCAGGGAAATCAAAACTCAAATTTTGTTTTTCAGTGAAGTCAAAACTCAACTTTTGTTCTTTAGGAAAGTCAAAACAAAAGTTTTGATTTTCAGGAAATTTAATACCGAAGTTTTGTTCTTCATTGAGGTCAAAAATAAAGTTTGGTTTTTAAGTGAAGTTAAAACTTAAGTTTTGTTATTAACAAAAATCAAAACCCAAGTCTTGATCTTTATGGAAATCAAAACTCAAGTTTTATTCTTCATTGAAGTCAAAACTCAACTTTTGTTCTTTAGGAAAGTGAAAATTAAAGTTTTGATCTTTAGGAAATTTAAAACTAGAGTTTCGTTCTTCAGTTAAGTCAAAACTCAAGTTTGGTTTTTCAGTGAAGTTGAAACTTAAGTTTTGTTATTCACAAAAATCAAAACCCATGTCTTGATCTTCAAGGAAATCAAAACTCAAGTTTTGGTCTTTAGTGAAGTCAAAACTCAACTTTTTTTCTTTAGGAAAGTCAAAATTAAAGTTTTGATCTTCAGGAAATCTAAAACTGAAGTTTCGTTCTTCAGTGAATTCAAAACTCAAGTTTGGTTTTTCAGTGAAGTTAAAACTAAAGTTTTGTTATTCACAAAAAACCAAACACATGTCTCGATATTCAGGGAAATCAAAACTCAAGTTTTGTTCTTCAGTGAAGTCAAAACTCAACTTTTGTTCTTTAGGAAAGTCAAAATTAATGTTTAGATCTTCAGGAAATTTAAAACTGAAGTTTCGTTCTTCAGTAAAGTCAAAACTCAAGTTTGGTTTTTAAGTGAAGTTGAAACTCAAGTTTTGTTCTTCACAAAATTCAAAACATAGTTCTTAATCTTCAGGGAAATCAAAACTCAAGCTTTGTTCTTCAGTGAAGTCAAAACTCAACTTTTGTTCTTTAGGAATGTCAAAACTGAAATTTTGATCTTCAGGAAATTTAAAACAAGAGTTTCTTTCTTCACTGAAGTCAAAACTAAAGTTTGGTTTTTCAGTGAAGTTAAAACTTAAGTTTTGTTATTCACAAAAAACAAAACCCAAGTCTTCATCTTCCGGGAAATCAAAACTCAAGTTTTGTTCTTCAGTGAAATCAAAACTCAACTTTTGTTCTTTAGGAAAGTCAAAATTAAAGTTTTGATCTTCAGGAAATTTAAATCTGAAGTTTCGTTCTTCAGTGAAGTCAAAACTCAAGTTTGGTTTTTCAGTGAAGTTAAAACTGAAGTTTTGTTATTCACAAAAAAACAAAACCCATGTCTTGATCTTCAGGGAAATAAAAAATCAAGGTTTGTTCTTCAGTGAAGTCGAAACTCAACTTTTGTTCTTTAGGAAAGTCAAAATTAAAGTTTTGGTCTGCAGAAAATTGAAAACTGAGGTTTTGTTCTTCATTGAATTCAAAACTGATGTTTGGATTTTCAGTGAAGTTGAAACTCAAGTTTTGTTCTTCACAAAATTCAAAACTTAGGTCTTGATCTTCAGGGAAATCAAAACTCAAGTTTAGTTTTTCAGTGAATTCAAAACTCCACTTTTGTTCTTTAGGAAAGTCAAAACTGATGTTTTGATCTTCAGGAAATTTAAAACTGAAGTTTCGTTCTTCACTGAAGTAAAAAATCAAGTTTGGTTTTTATTGAAGTTAAAACTTTTGTTATTCACAAAAAACAAAACCCAAGTAACGATCTTCAGGGAAATCAAAACTCAAGTTTTGTTCTTTAGTGAAGTCAAAACTCCACTTTTGTTCTTTAGGAAAGTCAAAATTAAAGTTTTGATATTCAGGAAATTTTATAACTGAAGATTCGTTCTTCAGTGAAGTCAAAACTCAAAGTTTTATCTTCAGGGATGTCACAACTCAAGTTTGTTTTTCAGTGAAGTCAAAACTCAACTTTTGATCTTTAGGAAAGTCAAAACTGAAGTTTTAATCTTCAGGAAATACCAAACTGAAGTTCCGTTCTTCAGTGAAATTAAAAATTAAGTTTTGTTTTTCATTGAAGTCAAAAGTAAAGTTTTGTGCTTCACAAAATTCAAAACTTAAGTCTTGATCTTCAGGGAAATCAAAACTCAATTTTGGTTTTTCAGTGAAGTAAAAACTTAAATTTTGTTATTCACAAAAATCAAAACCCAAGTCTTCATCTTCCGGGAAATCAAAACTCAAGTTTTGTTCTTCAGTGAAATCAAAACTCAACTTTTGTTCTTTAGGAAAGTCAAAATTAGAGTTTTGATCTTCAGGAAATTTAAAACTGAAGTTTCGTTCTTCATTGGAGTCAAAACTCAAGTTTGGTTTTCAGTGAAGTTAAAACTTAAGTTTTGTTATTGACAAAAACCAAAACCCAAGTCTTGATCTTCCGGGAAATCAAAACTCAAGTTTTGTTCTTCAGTGAAGTCAAAACTCAACTTTTGTTCTTTAGGAAAGTCAAAATTAAAGTTTTGATCTTCAGGAAATTTAAAACTGAAGTTTCGTTCTTCAGTGAAGTCAAAACTCAAGTTTGGTTTTTCAGTGAAGTTGAAACTCAAGTTTTGTTCTTCACAAAATTCAAAACTTAGGTCTTGATCTTCAGGGAAATCAAAACTCAATCTTTGTTTTTCAGTGAAGTCAAAACTCAACTTTTGTTCTTTAGGAAAGTCAAAACTGAAGTTTTGATCTTCATGAAATTTAAAACTGGAGTTTCTTTCTTCACTGAAGTCAAAACTAAAGTTTGGTTTTTCAGTGAAGTTGAAAATCAAGTTTTGTTCTTCAAAAAATTCAAAACTTAGGTCTTGATCTTCAGGGAAATTAAAACTCAAGTTTTGTTTTTAAGTGAAGTCAAAACTCAACTTTTGTTCTTTGGGAAAGTCAAAACTAAAGTTTTGATCTTTAGGAAATTCAAAACTGAAGTTTCTCTCTTCAGTGAAATCAAAACTCAAGTTTAGTTTTTCAGTGAAGTTAAAACTCAAGTTCTGTTCTTCAGAAAAGTCAAAACTTAAGTCTTGTTTTTCAGGGAAATCAAAACTCAAATTTTGTTTTTCAGTGAATGCAAAACTCAACTTTTGTTCTTTAGGAAAGTCAAAACTGAAGTTTTGATTTTGAGTAAATTTAATACCAAAGTTTCGTTCTTCATTGAGGTCAAAAATAAGTTTTGGTTTTTAACTGAAGTTAAAACTTAAGTTTTGTTATTCACAAAAATCAAAACCCAAGTCTTGATCTTTAGGGAAATCAAAACTCAAGTTTTATTCTTCAGTGAAGTCAAAACTCAACTTTTGTTCATTCGGAAAGTCAAAATTAAAGTTTTGATCTTCAGGAAATTTAAATATGAAGTTTCGTTCTTCAGTGAAGTCAAAACTCAAGTTTGGTTTTTCAGTGAAGTTAAAACTGAAATTTTGTTATTAACAAAAAACAAAACCCATGTCTTGATCTTCAGGGAAATAAAAAATCAAGGTTTGTTCTTCAGTGAAGTCAAAACTCAACTTTTGTTCTTTAGGAAAGTCAAAATTAAAGTTTTGATCTTAAGGAAATTGAAAACTGAGGGTTTGTTCTTCATTGAATTCAAAACTGATGTTTGGATTTTCAGTGAAGTTGAAACTCAAGTTTTGTTCTTCACAAAATTCAAAACTTAGGTCTTGATCTTCAGGGAAATCAAAACTCAAGTTTAGTTTTTCAGTTAAGTTAAAACTCAAGTTCTGTTCTTCAGAAAAGTCAAAACTTAAGTCTTGTTTTTCAGGGAAATCAAAACTCAAATTTTGTTTTTCAGTGAAGTCAAAACTCAACTTTTGTTCTTTAGGAAAGTCAAAACTGAAGTTTTGATTTTCAGGAAATTTAATCCCGAAGTTTTGTTCTTCATTGAGGTCAAAAATAAGGTTTGGTTTTTAAATGAAGTTAAAACTTAAGTTTTGTTATTAACAAAAATCAAAACCCAAGTCTTGATCTTTATGGAAATCAAAACTCAAGTTTTATTCTTCAGTGAAGTCAAAACTCAACTTTTGTTCTTTAGGAAAGTGAAAATTAAAGTTTTGATCTTTAGGAAATTTAAAACTGAAGTTTCGTTCTTCAGTTAAGTCAAAACTCAAGTTTGGTTTTTCAGTGAAGTTGAAACTTAAGTTTTGTTATTCACAAAAATCAAAACCCATGTCTTGATCTTCAAGGAAATCAAAACTCAAGTTTTGGTCTTTAGTGAAGTCAAAACTCAACTTTTTTTCTTTAGGAAAGTCAAAATTAAAGTTTTGATCTTCAGGAAACCTAAAACTGAAGTTTCGTTCTTCAGTGAAGTCAAAACCCAAGTTTGGTTTTTCAGTGAAGTTAAAACTAAAGTTTTGATATTCACAAAAAAACAAACACATGTCTCGATATTCAGGGAAATCAAAACTCAAGTTTTGTTCTTCAGTGAAGTCAAAACTCAACTTTTGTTCTTTAGGAAAGTCAAAATTAATGTTTTGATCTTCAGGAAATTTAAAATTGAAGTTTCGTTCTTCAGTAAAGTCAAAACTCAAGTTTGGGTTTTCAGTGAAGTTGAAACTCAAGTTTTGTTCTTCACAAAATTCAAAACATATTTCTTAATCTTCAGGGAAATCAAAACTCAAGCTTTGTTCTTCAGTGAAGTCAAAACTCAACTTTTGTTCTTTAGGAATGTCAAAACTGAAGTTTTGATCTTCAGGAAATTTAAAACAGGAGTTTCTTTCTTCACTGAAGTCAAAACTAAAGTTTGGTTTTTCAGTGAAGTTAAAACTTAAGTTTTGTTATTCACAAAAAACAAAACCCAAGTCTTCATCTTCCGGGAAATCAAAACTCAAGTTTTATTCTTCAGTGAAGTCAAAACTCAACTTTTGTTCATTCGGAAAGTCAAAATTAAAGTTTTGATCTTCAGGAAATTTAAATCTGAAGTTTCGTTCTTCAGTGAAGTCAAAACTCAAGTTTGGTTTTTCAGTGAAGTTAAAACTGAAGTTTTGTTATTCACAAAAAAACAAAACCCATGTCTTGATCTTCAGGGAAATCAAAAATCAAGGTTTGTTCTTCAGTGAAGTCGAAACTCAACTTTTGTTCTTTAGGAAAGTCAAAATTAAAGTTTTGGTCTGCAGAAAATTGAAAACTGAGGTTTTGTTCTTCATTGAATTCAAAACTGATGTTTGGATTTTCAGTGAAGTTGAAACTCAAGTTTTGTTCTTCACAAAATTCAAAACGTAGGTCTTGATCTTCAGGGAAATCAAAACTCAAGTTTAGTTTTTCAGTGAATTCAAAACTCCACTTTTGTTCTTTAGGAAAGTCAAAACTGATGTTTTGATCTTCAGGAAATTTAAAACTGAAGTTTAGTTCTTCACTGAAGTAAAAAATCAAGTTTGGTTTTTATTGAAGTTAAAACTTTTGTTATTCACAAAAAACAAAACCCAAGTAACGATCTTCAGGGAAATCAAAACTCAAGTTTTGTTCTTTAGTGAAGTCAAAACTCCACTTTTGTTCTTTAGGAAAGTCAAAATTAAAGTTTTGATATTCAGGAAATTTAAAACTGAAGATTCGTTCTTCAGTGAAGTCAAAACTCAAAGTTTTATCTTCAGGGATGTCAGAACTCAAGTTTGTTTTTCAGTGAAGTCAAAACTCAACTTTTGATCTTTAGGAAAGTCAAAACTGAAGTTTTAATCTTCAGGAAATACCAAACTGAAGTTCCGTTCTTCAGTGAAATTAAAAATTAAGTTTTGTTTTTCATTGAAGTCAAAAGTCAAGTTTTGTGCTTCACAAAATTCAAAACTTAAGTCTTGATCTTCAGGGAAATCAAAACTCAAGTTTGGTTTTTCAGTGAAGTAAAAACTTAAATTTTGTTATTCACAAAAATCAAAACCCAAGTCTTCATCTTCCGGGAAATCAAAACTCAAGTTTTGTTCTTCAGTGAAATCAAAACTCAACTTTTGTTCTTTAGGAAAGTCAAAATTAGAGTTTTGATCTTCAGGAAATTTAAAACTGAAGTTTCGTTCTTCATTGGAGTCAAAACTCAAGTTTGGTTTTCAGTGAAGTTAAAACTTAAGTTTTGTTATTGACAAAAACCAAAACCCAAGTCTTGATCTTCCGGGAAATCAAAACTCAAGTTTTGTTCTTCAGTGAAGTCAAAACTCAACTTTTGTTCTTTAGGAAAGTCAAAATTAAAGTTTTGATCTTCAGGAAATTTAAAACTGAAGTTTCGTTCTTCAGTGAAGTCAAAACTCAAGTTTGGTTTTTCAGTGAAGTTGAAACTCAAGTTTTGTTCTTCACAAAATTCAAAACTTAGGTCTTGATCTTCAGGGAAATCAAAACTCAATCTTTGTTTTTCAGTGAAGTCAAAACTCAACTTTTGTTCTTTAGGAAAGTCAAAACTGAAGTTTTGATCTTCATGAAATTTAAAACTGGAGTTTCTTTCTTCACTGAAGTCAAAACTAAAGTTTGGTTTTTCAGTGAAGTTGAAAATCAAGTTTTGTTCTTCACAAAATTCAAAACTTAGGTCTTGATCTTCAGGGAAATTAAAACTCAAGTTTTGTTTTTAAGTGAAGTCAAAACTCAACTTTTGTTCTTTGGGAAAGTCAAAACTAAAGTTTTGATCTTTAGGAAATTCAAAACTGAAGTTTCTCTCTTCAGTGAAGTCAAAACTCAAGTTTAGTTTTTCAATGAAGTTAAAACTCAAGTTCTGTTCTTCAGAAAAGTCAAAACTTAAGTCTTGTTTTTCAGGGAAATCAAAACTCAAATTTTGTTTTTCAGTGAATGCAAAACTCAACTTTTGTTCTTTAGGAAAGTCAAAACTGAAGTTTTGATTTTGATTAAATTTAATACCAAAGTTTCGTTCTTCATTGAGGTCAAAAATAAGTTTTGGTTTTTAACTGAAGTTAAAACTTAAGTTTTGTTATTCACAAAAATCAAAACCCAAGTCTTGATCTTTAGGGAAATCAAAACTCAAGTTTTATTCTTCAGTGAAGTCAAAACTCAACTTTTGTTCATTCGGAAAGTCAAAATTAAAGTTTTGATCTTCAGGAAATTTAAATATGAAGTTTCGTTCTTCAGTGAAGTCAAAACTCAAGTTTGGTTTTTCAGTGAAGTTAAAACTGAAATTTTGTTATTAACAAAAAACAAAACCCATGTCTTGATCTTCAGGGAAATAAAAAATCAAGGTTTGTTCTTCAGTGAAGTCAAAACTCAACTTTTGTTCTTTAGGAAAGTCAAAATTAAAGTTTTGATCTTAAGGAAATTGAAAACTGAGGGTTTGTTCTTCATTGAATTCAAAACTGATGTTTGGATTTTCAGTGAAGTTGAAACTCAAGTTTTGTTCTTCACAAAATTCAAAACTTAGGTCTTGATCTTCAGGGAAATCAAAACTCAAGTTTAGTTTTTCAGTTAAGTTAAAACTCAAGTTCTGTTCTTCAGAAAAGTCAAAACTTAAGTCTTGTTTTTCAGGGAAATCAAAACTCAAATTTTGTTTTTCAGTGAAGTCAAAACTCAACTTTTGTTCTTTAGGAAAGTCAAAACTGAAGTTTTGATTTTCAGGAAATTTAATCCCGAAGTTTTGTTCTTCATTGAGGTCAAAAATAAGGTTTGGTTTTTAAGTGAAGTTAAAACTTAAGTTTTGTTATTAACAAAAATCAAAACCCAAGTCTTGATCTTTATGGAAATCAAAACTCAAGTTTTATTCTTCAGTGAAGTCAAAACTCAACTTTTGTTCTTTAGGAAAGTGAAAATTAAAGTTTTGATCTTTAGGAAATTTAAGACTGAAGTTTCGTTCTTCAGTTAAGTCAAAACTCAAGTTTGGTTTTTCAGTGAAGTTGAAACTTAAGTTTTGTTATTCACAAAAATCAAAACCCATGTCTTGATCTTCAAGGAAATCAAAACTCAAGTTTTGGTCTTTAGTGAAGTCAAAACTCAACTTTTTTTCTTTAGGAAAGTCAAAATTAAAGTTTTGATCTTCAGGAAACCTAAAACTGAAGTTTCGTTCTTCAGTGAAGTCAAAACCCAAGTTTGGTTTTTCAGTGAAGTTAAAACTAAAGTTTTGTTATTCACAAAAAAACAAACACATGTCTCGATATTCAGGGAAATCAAAACTCAAGTTTCGTTCTTCAGTAAAGTCAAAACTCAAGTTTGGGTTTTCAGTGAAGTTGAAACTCAAGTTTTGTTCTTCACAAAATTCAAAACATATTTCTTAATCTTCAGGGAAATCAAAACTCAAGCTTTGTTCTTCAGTGAAGTCAAAACTCAACTTTTGTTCTTTAGGAAAGTCAAAACTGAAGTCTTGATCTTCATGAAATTTAAAACTGGAGTTTCTTTCTTCACTGAAGTCAAAACTAAGTTTGGTTTTTCAGTGAAGTTGAAACTCAAGTTTTGTTCTTCACAAAATTCAAAACTTAGGTCTTGATCTTCAGGGAAATTAAAACTCAAGTTTTGTTTTTAAGTGAAGTCAAAACTCAACTTTTGTTCTTTGGGAAAGTCAAAACTAAAGTTTTGATCTTCAGGAAATTCAAAACTGAAGTTTCTCTCTTCAGTGAAGTCAAAACTCAAGTTTAGTTTTTCAGTGAAGTTAAAACTCAAGTTCTGTTCTTCAGAAAAGTCAAAACTTAAGTCTTGTTTTTCTGGGAAATAAAAACTAAAATTTTGTTTTTCAGTGAATGCAAAACTCAACTTTTGTTCTTTAGGAAAGTCAAAACTGAAGTTTTGATTTTGAGGAAATTTAATACCAAAGTTTCGTTCTTCATTGAGGTCAAGAATAAGGTTTGGTTTTTAACTGAAGTTAAAACTTAAGTTTTGTTATTCACAAAAATCAAAACCCAAGTCTTGATCTTTAGGGAAATCAAAACTCAAGTTTTATTCTTCAGTGAAGTCAAAACTCAACTTTTGTTCATTCGGAAAGTCAAAATTAAAGTTTTGATCTTCAGGAAATTTAAATCTGAAGTTTCGTTCTTCAGTGAAGTCAAAACTCAAGTTTGGTTTTTCAGTGAAGTTGAAACTTAAGTTTTGTTATTCACAAAAATCAAAACCCATGTCTTGATCTTCAAGGAAATCAAAACTCAAGTTTTGGTCTTTAGTGAAGTCAAAACTCAACTTTTTTTCTTTAGGAAAGTCAAAATTAAAGTTTTGATCTTCAGGAAATCTAAAACTGAAGTTTCGTTCTTCAGTGAAGTCAAAACTCAAGTTTGGTTTTTCAGTGAAGTTAAAACTAAAGTTTTGTTATTCACAAAAAACCAAACACATGTCTCGATATTCAGGGAAATCAAAACTCAAGTTTTGTTCTTCAGTGAAGTCAAAACTCAACTTTTGTTCTTTAGGAAAGTCAAAATTAATGTTTAGATCTTCAGGAAATTTAAAACTGAAGTTTCGTTCTTCAGTAAAGTCAAAACTCAAGTTTGGTTTTTAAGTGAAGTTGAAACTCAAGTTTTGTTCTTCACAAAATTCAAAACATAGTTCATAATCTTCAGGGAAATCAAAACTCAAGCTTTGTTCTTCAGTGAAGTCAAAACTCAACTTTTGTTCTTTAGGAATGTCAAAACTGAAATTTTGATCTTCAGGAAATTTAAAACAAGAGTTTCTTTCTTCACTGAAGTCAAAACTAAAGTTTGGTTTTTCAGTGAAGTTAAAACTTAAGTTTTGTTATTCACAAAAAACAAAACCCAAGTCTTCATCTTCCGGGAAATCAAAACTCAAGTTTTGTTCTTCAGTGAAATCAAAACTCAACTTTTGTTCTTTAGGAAAGTCAAAATTAAAGTTTTGATCTTCAGGAAATTTAAATCTGAAGTTTCGTTCTTCAGTGAAGTCAAAACTCAAGTTTGGTTTTTCAGTGAAGTTAAAACTGAAGTTTTGTTATTCACAAAAAAACAAAACCCATGTCTTGATCTTCAGGGAAATCAAAAATCAAGGTTTGTTCTTCAGTGAAGTCGAAACTCAACTTTTGTTCTTTAGGAAAGTCAAAATTAAAGTTTTGGTCTTCAGAAAATTGAAAACTGAGGTTTTGTTCTTCATTGAATTCAAAACTGATGTTTGGATTTTCAGTGAAGTTGAAACTCAAGTTTTGTTCTTCACAAAATTCAAAACTTAGGTCTTGATCTTCAGGGAAATCAAAACTCAAGTTTAGTTTTTCAGTGAATTCAAAACTCCACTTTTGTTCTTTAGGAAAGTCAAAACTGATGTTTTGATCTTCAGGAAATTTAAAACTGAAGTTTCGTTCTTCACTGAAGTAAAAAATCAAGTTTGGTTTTTATTGAAGTTAAAACTTTTGTTATTCACAAAAAACAAAACCCAAGTAACGATCTTCAGGGAAATCAAAACTCAAGTTTTGTTCTTTAGTGAAGTCAAAACTCCACTTTTGTTCTTTAGGAAAGTCAAAATTAAAGTTTTGATATTCAGGAAATTTAAAACTGAAGTTTCGTTCTTCATTGGAGTCAAAACTCAAGTTTAGTTTTTCAGTGAAGTTAAAACTTAAGTTTTGTTATTGACAAAAATCAAAACCCAAGTCTTGATCTTTAGGGAAATCAAAACTCAAGTTTTGTTCTTCAGTGAAGTCAAAACTCAACTTTTGTTTTTTAGGAAAGTCAAAATTAAAGTTTTGTTCTTCAGGAAATTTAAAACTGAAGTTTCGTTCTTCAGTGAAGTCAAAACTCAAGTTTGGTTTTTCAGTGAAGTTGAAACTCAAGTTTTGTTCTTCACAAAATTCAAAACTTAGGTCTTGATCTTCAGGGAAATCAAAACTCAATCTTTGTTTTTCAGTGAAGTCAAAACTCAACTTTTGTTCTTTAGGAAAGTCAAAACTGAAGTTTTGATCTTCATGAAATTTAAAACTGGAGTTTCTTTCTTCACTGAAGTCAAAACTAAAGATTGGTTTTTCAGTGAAGTTGAAACTCAAGTTTTGTTCTTCAAAAAATTCAAAACTTAGGTCTTGATCTTCAGGGAAATTAAAACTCAAGTTTTGTTTTTAAGTGAAGTCAAAACTCAACTTTTGTTCTTTGGGAAAGTCAAAACTAAAGTTTTGATCTTTAGGAAATTCAAAACTGAAGTTTCTCTCTTCAGTGAAGTCAAAACTCAAGTTTAGTTTTTCAGTGAAGTTAAAACTCAAGTTCTGTTCTTCAGAAAAGTCAAAACTTAAGTCTTGTTTTTCTGGGAAATCAAAACTAAAATTTTGTTTTTCAGTGAATGCAAAACTCAACTTTTGTTCTTTAGGAAAGTCAAAACTGAAGTTTTGATTTTGAGGAAATTTAATACCAAAGTTTCGTTCTTCATTGAGGTCAAGAATAAGGTTTGGTTTTTAACTGAAGTTAAAACTTAAGTTTTGTTATTCACAAAAATCAAAACCCAAGTCTTGATCTTTAGGGAAATCAAAACATAAGTTTTATTCTTCAGTGAAGTCAAAACTCAACTTTTGTTCATTCGGAAAGTCAAAATTAAAGTTTTGATCTTCAGGAAATTTAAATCTGAAGTTTCGTTCTTCAGTGAAGTCAAAACTCAAGTTTGGTTTTTCAGTGAAGTTGAAACTTAAGTTTTGTTATTCACAAAAATCAAAACCCATGTCTTGATCTTCAAGGAAATCAAAACTCAAGTTTTGGTATTTAGTAAAGTCAAAACTCAACTTTTTTTCTTTAGGAAAGTCAAAATTAAAGTTTTGATCTTCAGGAAATCTAAAACTAAAGTTTCGTTCTTCAGTGAAGTCAAAACTCAAGTTTGGTTTTTCAGTGAAGTTAAAACTAAAGTTTTGTCATTCACAAAAAAAAAACAAACACATGTCTCGATCTTCAGGGAAATCAAAACTCAAGTTTTGTTCTTCAGTGAAGTCAAAACTCAACTTTTGTTCTTTAGGAAAGTCAAAATTAATGTTTTGATCTTCAGGAAATTTAAAACTGAAGTTTCGTTCTACAGGAAAGTCGAAACTCAAGTTTGGTTTTTCAGTGAAGTTGAACCTCAAGTTTTGTTCTTCACAAAATTCAAAACATAGTTCTTAATCTTCAGGGAAATCAAAACTCAAGCTTTGTTCTTCAGTGAAGTCAAAACTCAACTTTTGTTCTTTAGGAATGTCAAAACTGAAGTTTTGATCTTCAGGAAATTTAAAACTGAAGTTTGGTTCTTCACTGAAGTGAAAACTCAAGTTTGGTTTTTCAGTGAAGTAAAAACTTAAATTTTGTTATTCACAAAAATCAAAACCCAAGTCTTCATCTTTCGGGAAATCAAAACTCAAGTTTTGTTCTTCAGTGAAATCAAAACTCAACTTTTGTTCTTTAGGAAAGTCAAAATTAGAGTTTTGATCTTCAGGAAATTTAAAACTGAAGTTTCGTTCTTCATTGGAGCCAAAACTCAAGTTTGGTTTTCAGTGAAGTTAAAACTTCAGTTTTGTTATTGACAAAAACCAAAACCCAAGTCTTGATCTTCCGGGAAATCAAAACTCAAGTTTTGTTCTTCAGTGAAGTCAAAACTCAACTTTTGTTCTTTAGGAAAGTCAAAATTAAAGTTTTGATCTTCAGGAAATTTAAAACTGAAGTTTCGTTCTTCAGTGAAGTCAAAACTCAAGTTTGGTTTTTCAGTGAAGTTGAAACTCAAGTTTTGTTCTTCACAAAATTCAAAACTTAGGTCTTGATCTTCAGGGAAATCAAAACTCAATCTTTGTTTTTCAGTGAAGTCAAAACTCAACTTTTGTTCTTTAGGAAAGTCAAAACTGAAGTTTTGATCTTCATGAAATTTAAAACTGGAGTTTCTTTCTTCACTGAAGTCAAAACTAAAGTTTGGTTTTTCAGTGAAGTTGAAAATCAAGTTTTGTTCTTCACAAAATTCAAAACTTAGGTCTTGATCTTCAGGGAAATTAAAACTCAAGTTTTGTTTTTAAGTGAAGTCAAAACTCAACTTTTGTTCTTTGGGAAAGTCAAAACTAAAGTTTTGATCTTTAGGAAATTCAAAACTGAAGTTTCTCTCTTCAGTGAAGTCAAAACTCAAGTTTAGTTTTTCAATGAAGTTAAAACTCAAGTTCTGTTCTTCAGAAAAGTCAAAACTTAAGTCTTGTTTTTCAGGGAAATCAAAACTCAAATTTTGTTTTTCAGTGAATGCAAAACTCAACTTTTGTTCTTTAGGAAAGTCAAAATTAATGTTTTGATCTTCAGGAAATTTAAAACTGAAGTTTCGTTCTTCAGTAAAGTCAAAACTCAAGTTTGGTTTTTAAGTGAAGTTGAAACTCAAGTTTTGTTCTTCACAAAATTCAAAACATAGTTCTTAATCTTCAGGGAAATCAAAACTCAAGCTTTGTTCTTCAGTGAAGTCAAAACTCAACTTTTGTTCTTTAGGAATGTCAAAACTGAAGTTTTGATCTTCAGGAAATTTAAAACAGGAGTTTCTTTCTTCACTGAAGTCAAAACTAAAGTTTGGTTTTTCAGTGAAGTTAAAACTTAAGTTTTGTTATTCACAAAAAACAAAACCCAAGTCTTCATCTTCCGGGAAATCAAAACTCAAGTTTTGTTCTTCAGTGAAATCAAAACTCAACTTTTGTTCTTTAGGAAAGTCAAAATTAAAGTTTTGATCTTCAGGAAATTTAAAACTGAAGTTTCGTTCTTCAGTGAAGTCAAAACTCAAGTTTGGTTTTTCAGTGAAGTTAAAACTGAAGTTTTGTTATTAACAAAAAAAACAAAACCCATGTCTTGATCTTCAGGGAAATAAAAAATCAAGGTTTGTTCTTCAGTGAAGTCCAAACTCAACTTTTGTTCTTTAGGAAAGTCAAAATTAAAGTTTTGGTCTTCAGGAAATTGAAAACTGAGGTTTTGTTCTTCACTGAATTCAAAACTGATGTTTGGATTTTCAGTGAAGTTGAAACTCAAGTTTTGTTCTTCACAAAATTCAAAACTTAGGTCTTGATCTTCAGGGAAATCAAAACTCAAGTTTAGTTTTTCAGTGAATTCAAAACTCCACATTTGTTCTTTAGGAAAGTCAAAACTGAAGTTTTGATCTTCAGGAAATTTAAAACTGAAGTTTCGTTCTTCACTGAAGTAAAAAATCAAGTTTGGTTTTTCATTGAAGTTAAAACTTTTGTTATTCACAAAAAAACAAAACCCAAGTAACGATCTTCAGGGAAATCAAAACTCAAGTTTTGTTCTTTAGTGAAGTCAAAACTCCACTTTTGTTCTTTAGGAAAGTCAAAATTAAAGTTTTGATATTCAGGAAATTTAAAACTGAAGATTCGTTCTTCAGTGAAGTCAAAACTCAAAGTTTTATCTTCAGGGATGTCAGAACTCAAGTTTGTTTTTCAGTGAAGTCAAAACTCAACTTTTGATCTTTAGGAAAGTCAAAACTGAAGTTTTAATCTCCAGGAAATACCAAACTGAAGTTCCGTTCTTCAGTGAAATTAAAAATTAAGTTTTGTTTTTCATTGAAGTCAAAAGTCAAGTTTTGTGCTTCACAAAATTCAAAACTTAAGTCTTGATCTTCAGGGAAATCAAAACTCAAGTTTTGTTTTTCAGTGAAGTCAAAACTCAACTTTTGTTTTTTTGGACAGTCACAACTGAAGTTTTGATCTTCAGGAAATTTAAAACTGAAGTTTTGTTCTTCACTGAAGTGAAAACTCAAGTTTGGTTTTTCATTGAAGTAAAAACTTAAATTTTGTTATTCACAAAAATCAAAACCCAAGTCTTCATCTTCCGGGAAATCAAAACTCAAGTTTTGTTCTTCAGTGAAATCAAAACTCAACTTTTGTTCTTTAGGAAAGTCAAAATTAGAGTTTTGATCTTCAGGAAATTTAAAACTGAAGTTTCGTTCTTCATTGGAGTCAAAACTCAAGTTTGGTTTTCAGTGAAGTTAAAACTTAAGTTTTGTTATTGACAAAAACCAAAACCCAAGTCTTGATCTTCCGGGAAATCAAAACTCAAGTTTTGTTCTTCAGTGAAGTCAAAACTCAACTTTTGTTCTTTAGGAAAGTCAAAATTAAAGTTTTGATCTTCAGGAAATTTAAAACTGAAGTTTCGTTCTTCAGTGAAGTCAAAACTCAAGTTTGGTTTTTCAGTGAAGTTGAAACTCAAGTTTTGTTCTTCACAAAATTCAAAACTTAGGTCTTGATCTTCAGGGAAATCAAAACTCAATCTTTGTTTTTCAGTGAAGTCAAATCTCAACTTTTGTTCTTTAGGAAAGTCAAAACTGAAGTTTTGATCTTCATGAAATTTAAAACTGGAGTTTCTTTCTTCACAGAAGTCAAAACTAAAGTTTGGTTTTTCAGTGAAGTTGAAAATCAAGTTTTGTTCTTCACAAAATTCAAAACTTAGGTCTTGATCTTCAGGGAAATTAAAACTCAAGTTTTGTTTTTAAGTGAAGTCAAAACTCAACTTTTGTTCTTTGGGAAAGTCAAAACTAAAGTTTTGATCTTTAGGAAATTCAAAACTGAAGTTTCTCTCTTCAGTGAAGTCAAAACTCAAGTTTAGTTTTTCAGTGAAGTTAAAACTCAAGTTCTGTTCTTCAGAAAAGTAAAAACTTAAGTCTTGTTTTTCAGGGAAATCAAAACTCAAATTTTGTTTTTCAGTGAATGCAAAACTCAACTTTTGTTCTTTAGGAAAGTCAAAACTGAAGTTTTGATTTTGATTAAATTTAATACCAAAGTTTCGTTCTTCATTGAGGTCAAAAATAAGTTTTGGTTTTTAACTGAAGTTAAAACTTAAGTTTTGTTATTCACAAAAATCAAAACCCAAGTCTTGATCTTTAGGGAAATCAAAACTCAAGTTTTATTCTTCAGTGAAGTCAAAACTCAACCTTTGTTCATTCGGAAAGTCAAAATTAAAGTTTTGATCTTCAGGAAATTTAAATATGAAGTTTCGTTCTTCAGTGAAGTCAAAACTCAAGTTTGGTTTTTCAGTGAAGTTAAAACTGAAGTTTTGTTATTAACAAAAAACAAAACCCATGTCTTGATCTTCAGGGAAATAAAAAAATCAAGGTTTGTTCTTCAGTGAAGTCAAAACTCAACTTTTGTTCTTTAGGAAAGTCAAAATTAAAGTTTTGATCTTAAGGAAATTGAAAACTGAGGGTTTGTTCTTCATTGAATTCAAAACTGATGTTTGGATTTTCAGTGAAGTTGAAACTCAAGTTTTGTTCTTCACAAAATTCAAAACTTAGGTCTTGATCTTCAGGGAAATCAAAACTCAAGTTTAGTTTTTCAGTTAAGTTAAAACTCAAGTTCTGTTCTTCAGAAAAGTCAAAACTTAAGTCTTGTTTTTCAGGGAAATCAAAACTCAAATTTTGTTTTTCAGTGAAGTCAAAACTCAAATTTTGTTCTTTAGGAAAGTCAAAACTGAAGTTTTGATTTTCAGGAAATTTAATACCGAAGTTTTGTTCTTCATTCAGGTCAAAAATAAGGTTTGGTTTTTAAGTGAAGTTAAAACTTAAGTTTTGTTATTAACAAAAATCAAAACCCAAGTCTTGATCTTTATGGAAATCAAAACTCAAGTTTTATTCTTCAGTGAAGTCAAAACTCAACTTTTGTTCTTTAGGAAAGTGAAAATTAAAGTTTTGATCTTTAGGAAATTTAAAACTAAAGTTTCGTTCTTCAGTTAAGTCAAAACTCAAGTTTGGTTTTTCAGTGAAGTTGAAACTTAAGTTTTGTTATTCACAAAAATCAAAACCCATGTCTTGATCTTCAAGGAAATCAAAACTCAAGTTTTGGTCTTTAGTGAAATCAAAACTCAGCTTTTTTTCTTTAGGAAAGTCAAAATTAAAGATTTGATCTTCAGGAAACCTAAAACTGAAGTTTCGTTCTTCAGTGAAGTCAAAACTCAAGTTTGGTTTTTCAGTGAAGTTAAAACTAAAGTTTTGTTATTCACAAAAAACCAAACACATGTCTCGATATTCAGGGAAATCAAAACTCAAGTTTTGTTCTTCAGTGAAGTCAAAACTCAACTTTTGTTCTTTAGGAAAGTCAAAATTAATGTTTTGATCTTCAGGAAATTTAAAACTGAAGTTTCGTTCTTCAGTGAAGTCAAAACTCAAGTTTGGGTTTTCAGTGAAGTTGAAACTCAAGTTTTGTTCTTCACAAAACTCAAAACATAGTTCTTAATCTTCAGGGAAATCAAAACTCAAGCTTTGTTCTTCAGTGAAGTCAAAACTCAACTTTTGTTCTTTAGGAATGTCAAAACTGAAGTTTTGATCTTCAGGAAATTTAAAACAGGAGTTTCTTTCTTCACTGAAGTCAAAACTAAAGTTTGGTTTTTCAGTGAAGTTAAAACTTAAGTTTTGTTATTCACAAAAAACAAAACCCAAGTCTTGATCTTCCGGGAAATCAAAACTCAAGTTTTGTTCTTCTGTGAAATCAAAACTCAACTTTTGTTCTTTAGGAAAGTCAAAATTAAAGTTTTGATCTTCAGGAAATTTAAAACTGAAGTTTCGTTCTTCATTGGAGTCAAAACTCAAGTTTAGTTTTTCAGTGAAGTTAAAACTTAAGTTTTGTTATTGACAAAAATCAAAACCCAAGTCTTGATCTTTAGGGAAATCAAAACTCAAGTTTTGTTCTTCAGTAAAGTCAAAACTCAACTTTTGTTTTTTAGGAAAGTCAAAATTAAAGTTTTGATCTTCAGGAAATTTAAAACTGAAGTTTCGTTCTTCAGTGAAGTCAAAACTCAAGTTTGGTTTTTCAGTGAAGTTGAAACTCAAGTTTTGTTCTTCACAAAATTCAAAACTTAGGTCTTGATCTTCAGGGAAATCAAAACTCAATCTTTGTTTTTCAGTGAAGTCAAAACTCAACTTTTGTTCTTTAGGAAAGTCAAAACTGAAGTTTTGATCTTCATGAAATTTAAAACTGGAGTTTTTTTCTTCACTGAAGTCAAAACTAAAGATTGGTTTTTCAGTGAAGTTGAAACTCAAGTTTTGTTCTTCAAAAAATTCAAAACTTAGGTCTTGATCTTCAGGGAAATTAAAACTCAAGTTTTTTTTTAAGTGAAGTCAAAACTCAACTTTTGTTCTTTGGGAAAGTCAAAACTAAAGTTTTGATCTTTAGGAAATTCAAAACTGAAGTTTCTCTCTTCAGTGAAGTCAAAACTCAAGTTTAGTTTTTCAGTGAAGTTAAAACTCAAGTTCTGTTCTTCAGAAAAGTCAAAACTTAAGTCTTGTTTTTCTGGGAAATAAAAACTCAAATTTTGTTTTTCAGTGAATGCAAAACTCAACTTTGTTCTTTAGGAAAGTCAAAACTGAAGTTTTGATTTTGAGGAAATTTAATACCAAAGTTTCGTTCTTCATTGAGGTCAAAAATAAGGTTTGGTTTTTAACTGAAGTTAAAACTTAAGTTTTGTTATTCACAAAAATCAAAACCCAAGTCTTGATCTTCAGGGAAATCAAAACTCAAGTTTTATTCTTCAGTGAAGTCAAAACTCAACTTTTGTTCATTCGGAAAGTCAAAATTAAAGTTTTGATCTTCAGGAAATTTAAATCTGAAGTTTCGTTCTTCAGTGAAGTCAAAACTCAAGTTTGGTTTTTAAGTAAAGTTAAAACTGAAGTTTTGTTATTAACAAAAAACAAAACCCATGTCTTGATCTTCAGGGAAATCAAAAATCAAGGTTTGTTCTTCAGTGAAGTCAAAACTCAACTTTTGTTCTTTAGGAAAGTCAAAATTAAAGTTTTGGTCTTTAGGAAATTGAAAACTGAGGTTTTGTTCTTCATTGAATTCAAAACTGATGTTTGGATTTTCAGTGAAGTTGAAACTCAAGTTTTGTTCTTCACAAAATTCAAAACTTAGGTCTTGATCTTCAGGGAAATCAAAACTCAAGTTTAGTTTTTCAGTGAAGTCAAAACTCCACTTTTGTTCTTTAGGAAAGTCAAAACTGAAGTTTTGATCTTCAGGAAATTTAAAACTGAAGTTTCGTTCTTCACTGAAGTAAAAAATCAAGTTTGGTTTTTCACTGAAGTTAAAACTTTTGTTATTCACAAAAAACAAAACCCAAGTAACGATCTTCAGGGAAATCAAAACTCAAGTTTTGTTCTTTAGTGAAGTCAAAACTCCACTTTTGTTCTTTAGGAAAGTGAAAATTAAAGTTTTGATATTCAGGAAATTTAAAACTGAAGATTCGTTCTTCAGTGAAGTCAAAACTCAAAGGTTTATCTTCAGGGATGTCAGAACTCAAGTTTGTTTTTCAGTGAAGTCAAAACTCAACTTTTGATCTTTAGGAAAGTCAAAACTGAAGTTTTAATCTACAGGAAATACCAAACTGAAGTTCCGTTCTTCAGTGAAATTAAAAATTAAGTTTTGTTTTTCATTGAAGTCAAAACTCAAGTTTTGTGCTTCACAAAATTCAAAACTTAAGTCTTGATCTTCAGGGAAATCAAAACTCAAGTTTTGTTTTTCAGTGAAGTCAAAACTCAACTTTTGTTTTTTTGGACAGTCACAACTGAAGTTTTGATCTTCAGGAAATTTAAAACTGAAGTTTCGTTCTTCACTGAAGTCAAAACTCAAGTTTGGTTTTTCATTGAAGTAAAAACTTAAATTTTGTTATTCACAAAAATCAAAACCCAAGTCTTCATCTTCCGGGAAATCAAAACTCAAGTTTTGTTCTTCAGTTAAATCAAAACTCAACTTTTGTTCTTTAGGAAAGTCAAAATTAAAGTTTTGATCTTCAAGAAATTTTAAACTGAAGTTTCGTTCTTCATTGGAGTCAAAACTCAAGTTTGGTTTCAAGTGAAGTTAAAACTTAAGTTTTGTTATTGACAAAAACCAAAACCCAAGTCTTGATCTTCCGGGAAATCAAAACTCAAGTTTTGTTCTTCAGTGAAGTCAAAACTCAACTTTTGTTCTTTAGGAAAGTCAAAATTAAAGTTTTGATCTTCAGGAAATTTAAAACTGAAGTTTCGTTCTTCAGTGAAGTCAAAACTCAAGTTTGGTTTTTCAGTGAAGTTGAAACTCAAGTTTTGTTCTTCACAAAATTCAAAACTTAGGTCTTGATCTTCAGGGAAATCAAAACTCAATCTTTGTTTTTCAGTGAAGTCAAAACTCAACTTTTGTTCTTTAGGAAAGTCAAAACTGAAGTTTTGATCTTCATGAAATTTAAAACTGGAGTTTCTTTCTTCACTGAAGTCAAAACTAAAGTTTGGTTTTTCAGTGAAGTTGAAACTCAAGTTTTGTTCTTCACAAAATTCAAAACTTAGGTCTTGATCTTCAGGGAAATTAAAACTCAAGTTTTGTTTTTAAGTGAAGTCAAAACTCAACTTTTGTTCTTTGGGAAAGTCAAAACTAAAGTTTTGATCTTCAGGAAATTTAAATCTGAAGTTTCGTTCTTCAGTGAAGTCAAAACTCAAGTTTGGTTTTTCAGTGAAGTTAAAACTGAAGTTTTGTTATTCACAAAAAAACAAAACCCATGTCTTGATCTTCAGGGAAATAAAAAATCAAGGTTTGTTCTTCAGCGAAGTCAAAACTCAACTTTTGTTCTTTAGGAAAGTCAAAATTAAAGTTTTGATCTTAAGGAAATTGAAAACTGAGGGTTTGTTCTTCACTGAATTCAAAACTGATGTTTGGATTTTCAGTGAAGTTGAAACTCAAGTTTTGTTCTTCACAAAATTCAAAACTTAGGTCTTGATCTTCAGGGAAATCAAAACTCAAGTTTAGTTTTTCAGTTAAGTTAAAACTCAAGTTCTGTTCTTCAGAAAAGTCAAAACTTAAGTCTTGTTTTTCAGGGAAATCAAAACTCAAATTTTGTTTTTCAGTGAAGTCAAAACTCAACTTTTGTTCTTTAGGAAAGTCAAAACAAAAGTTTTGATTTTCAGGAAATTTAATACCGAAGTTTTGTTCTTCATTGAGGTCAAAAATAAAGTTTGGTTTTTAAGTGAAGTTAAAACTTAAGTTTTGTTATTAACAAAAATCAAAACCCAAGTCTTGATCTTTATGGAAATCAAAACTCAAGTTTTATTCTTCATTGAAGTCAAAACTCAACTTTTGTTCTTTAGGAAAGTGAAAATTAAAGTTTTGATCTTTAGGAAATTTAAAACTAGAGTTTCGTTCTTCAGTTAAGTCAAAACTCAAGTTTGGTTTTTCAGTGAAGTTGAAACTTAAGTTTTGTTATTCACAAAAATCAAAACCCATGTCTTGATCTTCAAGGAAATCAAAACTCAAGTTTTGGTCTTTAGTGAAGTCAAAACTCAACTTTTTTTCTTTAGGAAAGTCAAAATTAAAGTTTTGATCTTCAGGAAATCTAAAACTGAAGTTTCGTTCTTCAGTGAATTCAAAACTCAAGTTTGGTTTTTCAGTGAAGTTAAAACTAAAGTTTTGTTATTCACAAAAAACCAAACACATGTCTCGATATTCAGGGAAATCAAAACTCAAGTTTTGTTCTTCAGTGAAGTCAAAACTCAACTTTTGTTCTTTAGGAAAGTCAAAATTAATGTTTAGATCTTCAGGAAATTTAAAACTGAAGTTTCGTTCTTCAGTAAAGTCAAAACTCAAGTTTGGTTTTTAAGTGAAGTTGAAACTCAAGTTTTGTTCTTCACAAAATTCAAAACATAGTTCTTAATCTTCAGGGAAATCAAAACTCAAGCTTTGTTCTTCAGTGAAGTCAAAACTCAACTTTTGTTCTTTAGGAATGTCAAAACTGAAATTTTGATCTTCAGGAAATTTAAAACAAGAGTTTCTTTCTTCACTGAAGTCAAAACTAAAGTTTGGTTTTTCAGTGAAGTTAAAACTTAAGTTTTGTTATTCACAAAAAACAAAACCCAAGTCTTCATCTTCCGGGAAATCAAAACTCAAGTTTTGTTCTTCAGTGAAATCAAAACTCAACTTTTGTTCTTTAGGAAAGTCAAAATTAAAGTTTTGATCTTCAGGAAATTTAAATCTGAAGTTTCGTTCTTCAGTGAAGTCAAAACTCAAGTTTGGTTTTTCAGTGAAGTTAAAACTGAAGTTTTGTTATTCACAAAAAAACAAAACCCATGTCTTGATCTTCAAGGAAATAAAAAATCAAGGTTTGTTCTTCAGTGAAGTCGAAACTCAACTTTTGTTCTTTAGGAAAGTCAAAATTAAAGTTTTGGTCTGCAGAAAATTGAAAACTGAGGTTTTGTTCTTCATTGAATTCAAAACTGATGTTTGGATTTTCAGTGAAGTTGAAACTCAAGTTTTGTTCTTCACAAAATTCAAAACTTAGGTCTTGATCTTCAGGGAAATCAAAACTCAAGTTTAGTTTTTCAGTGAATTCAAAACTCCACTTTTGTTCTTTAGGAAAGTCAAAACTGATGTTTTGATCTTCAGGAAATTTAAAACTGAAGTTTCGTTCTTCACTGAAGTAAAAAATCAAGTTTGGTTTTTATTGAAGTTAAAACTTTTGTTATTCACAAAAAACAAAACCCAAGTAACGATCTTCAGGGAAATCAAAACTCAAGTTTTGTTCTTTAGTGAAGTCAAAACTCCACTTTTGTTCTTTACGAAAGTCAAAATTAAAGTTTTGATATTCAGGAAATTTAAAACTGAAGATTCGTTCTTCAGTGAAGTCAAAACTCAAAGTTTTATCTTCAGGGATGTCAGAACTCAAGTTTGTTTTTCAGTGAAGTCAAAACTCAACTTTTGATCTTTAGGAAAGTCAAAACTGAAGTTTTAATCTTCAGGAAATACCAAACTGAAGTTCCGTTCTTCAGTGAAATTAAAAATTAAGTTTTGTTTTTCATTGAAGTCAAAAGTCAAGTTTTGTGCTTCACAAAATTCAAAACTTAAGTCTTGATCTTCAGGGAAATCAAAACTCAAGTTTTGTTTTTCAGTGAAGTCAAAACTCAACTTTTGTTTTTTTGGACAGTCACAACTGAAGTTTTGATCTTCAGGAAATTTAAAACTGAAGTTTTGTTCTTCACTGAAGTGAAAACTCAAGTTTGGTTTTTCAGTGAAGTAAAAACTTAAATTTTGTTATTCACAAAAATCAAAACCCAAGTCTTCATCTTCCGGGAAATCAAAACTCAAGTTTTGTTCTTCAGTGAAGTCAAAACTCAACTTTTGTTCTTTAGGAAAGTCAAAATTAATGTTTTGATCTTCAGGAAATTTAAAACTGAAGTTTCGTTCTACAGGAAAGTCAAAACTCAAGTTTGGTTTTTCAGTGAAGTTGAAACTCAAGTTTTGTTCTTCACAAAATTCAAAACTTAGGTCTTGATCTTCAGGGAAATCAAAACTCAATCTTTGTTTTTCAGTGAAGTCAAAACTCAACTTTTGTTCTTTAGGAAAGTCAAAACTGAAGTTTTGATCTTCATGAAATTTAAAACTGGAGTTTCTTTCTTCACTGAAGTCAAAACTAAAGTTTGGTTTTTCAGTGAAGTTGAAAATCAAGTTTTGTTCTTCACAAAATTCAAAACTTAGGTCTTGATCTTCAGGGAAATTAAAACTCAAGTTTTGTTTTTAAGTGAAGTCAAAACTCAACTTTTGTTCTTTGGGAAAGTCAAAACTAAAGTTTTGATCTTTAGGAAATTCAAAACTGAAGTTTCTCTCTTCAGTGAAGTCAAAACTCAAGTTTAGTTTTTCAATGAAGTTAAAACTCAAGTTCTGTTCTTCAGAAAAGTCAAAACTTAAGTCTTGTTTTTCAGGGAAATCAAAACTCAAATTTTGTTTTTCAGTGAATGCAAAACTCAACTTTTGTTCTTTAGGAAAGTCAAAACTGAAGTTTTGATTTTGAGGAAATTTAATACCAAAGTTTCGTTCTTCATTGAGGTCAAAAATAAGTTTTGGTTTTTAACTGAAGTTAAAACTTAAGTTTTGTTATTCACAAAAATCAAAACCCAAGTCTTGATCTTTAGGGAAATCAAAACTCAAGTTTTATTCTTCAGTGAAGTCAAAACTCAACCTTTGTTCATTCGGAAAGTCAAAATTAAAGTTTTGATCTTCAGGAAATTTAAATATGAAGTTTCGTTCTTCAGTGAAGTCAAAACTCAAGTTTGGTTTTTCAGTGAAGTTAAAACTGAAGTTTTGTTATTAACAAAAGACAAAACCCATGTCTTGATCTTCAGGGAAATAAAAAAATCAAGGTTTGTTCTTCAGTGAAGTCAAAACTCAACTTTTGTTCTTTAGGAAAGTCAAAATTGAAGTTTTGATCTTAAGGAAATTGAAAACTGAGGGTTTGTTCTTCATTGAATTCAAAACTGATGTTTGGATTTTCAGTGAAGTTGAAACTCAAGTTTTGTTCTTCACAAAATTCAAAACTTAGGTCTTGATCTTCAGGGAAATCAAAACTCAAGTTTAGTTTTTCAGTTAAGTTAAAACTCAAGTTCTGTTCTTCAGAAAAGTCAAAACTTAAGTCTTGTTTTTCAGGGAAATCAAAACTCAAATTTTGTTTTTCAGTGAAGTCAAAACTCAAATTTTGTTCTTTAGGAAAGTCAAAACTGAAGTTTTGATTTTCAGGAAATTTAATACCGAAGTTTTGTTCTTCATTGAGGTCAAAAATAAGGTTTGGTTTTTAAGTGAAGTTAAAACTTAAGTTTTGTTATTAACAAAAATCAAAACCCAAGTCTTGATCTTTATGGAAATCAAAACTCAAGTTTTATTCTTCATTGAAGTCAAAACTCAACTTTTGTTCTTTAGGAAAGTGAAAATTAAAGTTTTGATCTTTAGGAAATTTAAAACTAAAGTTTCGTTCTTCAGTTAAGTCAAAACTCAAGTTTGGTTTTTCAGTGAAGTTGAAACTTAAGTTTTGTTATTCACAAAAATCAAAACCCATGTCTTGATCTTCAAGGAAATCAAAACTCAAGTTTTGGTCTTTAGTGAAATCAAAACTCAACTTTTTTTCTTTAGGAAAGTCAAAATTAAAGATTTGATCTTCAGGAAACCTAAAACTGAAGTTTCGTTCTTCAGTGAAGTCAAAACTCAAGTTTGGTTTTTCAGTGAAGTTAAAACTAAAGTTTTGTTATTCACAAAAAACCAAACACATGTCTCGATATTCAGGGAAATCAAAACTCAAGTTTTGTTCTTCAGTGAAGTCAAAACTCAACTTTTGTTCTTTAGGAAAGTCAAAATTAATGTTTTGATCTTCAGGAAATTTAAAACTGAAGTTTCGTTCTTCAGTGAAGTCAAAACTCAAGTTTGGGTTTTCAGTGAAGTTGAAACTCAAGTTTTGTTCTTCACAAAACTCAAAACATAGTTCTTAATCTTCAGGGAAATCAAAACTCAAGCTTTGTTCTTCAGTGAAGTCAAAACTCAACTTTTGTTCTTTAGGAATGTCAAAACTGAAGTTTTGATCTTCAGGAAATTTAAAACAGGAGTTTCTTTCTTCACTGAAGTCAAAACTAAAGTTTGGTTTTTAAGTGAAGTTAAAACTTAAGTTTTGTTATTCACAAAAACAAAACCCAAGTCTTGATCTTCCGGGAAATCAAAACTCAAGTTTTGTTCTTCTGTGAAATCAAAACTCAACTTTTGTTCTTTAGGAAAGTCAAAATTAAAGTTTTGATCTTCAGGAAATTTAAAACTGAAGTTTCGTTCTTCATTGGAGTCAAATCTCAAGTTTAGTTTTTCAGTGAAGTTAAAACTTAAGTTTTGTTATTGACAAAAATCAAAACCCAAGTCTTGATCTTTAGGGAAATCAAAACTCAAGTTTTGTTCTTCAGTGAAGTCAAAACTCAACTTTTGTTTTTTAGGAAAGTCAAAATTAAAGTTTTGATCTTCAGGAAATTTAAAACTGAAGTTTCGTTCTTCAGTGAAGTCAAAACTCAAGTTTGGTTTTTCAGTGAAGTTGAAACTCAAGTTTTGTTCTTCACAAAATTCAAAACTTAGGTCTTGATCTTCAGGGAAATCAAAACTCAATCTTTGTTTTTCAGTGAAGTCAAAACTCAACTTTTGTTCTTTAGGAAAGTCAAAACTGAAGTTTTGATCTTCATGACATTTAAAACTGGAGTTTTTTTCTTCACTGAAGTCAAAACTAAAGATTGGTTTTTCAGTGAAGTTGAAACTCAAGTTTTGTTCATCAAAAAATTCAAAACTTAGGTCTTGATCTTCAGGGAAATTAAAACTCAAGTTTTTTTTAAGTGAAGTCAAAACTCAACTTTTGTTCTTTGGGAAAGTCAAAACTAAAGTTTTGATCTTTAGGAAATTCAAAACTGAAGTTTCTCTCTTCAGTGAAGTCAAAACTCAAGTTTAGTTTTTCAGTGAAGTTAAAACTCAAGTTCTGTTCTTCAGAAAAGTCAAAACTTAAGTCTTGTTTTTCTGGGAAATAAAAACTCAAATTTTGTTTTTCAGTGAATGCAAAACTCAACTTTGTTCTTTAGGAAAGTCAAAACTGAAGTTTTGATTTTGAGGAAATTTAATACCAAAGTTTCGTTCTTCATTGAGGTCAAAAATAAGGTTTGGTTTTTAACTGAAGTTAAAACTTAAGTTTTGTTATTCACAAAAATCAAAACCCAAGTCTTGATCTTTAGGGAAATCAAAACTCAAGTTTTATTCTTCAGTGAAGTCAAAACTCAACTTTTGTTCATTCGGAAAGTCAAAATTAAAGTTTTGATCTTCAGGAAATTTAAATCTGAAGTTTCGTTCTTCAGTGAAGTCAAAACTCAAGTTTGGTTTTTCAGTAAAGTTAAAACTGAAGTTTTGTTATTAACAAAAAAACAAAACCCCTGTCTTGATCTTCAGGGAAATCAAAAATCAAGGTTAGTTCTTCAGTGAAGTCAAAACTCAACTTTTGTTCTTTAGGAAAGTCAAAATTAAAGTTTTGGTCTTTAGGAAATTGAAAACTGAGGTTTTGTTCTTCATTGAATTCAAAACTGATGTTTGGATTTTCAGTGAAGTTGAAACTCAAGTTTTGTTCTTCACAAAATTCAAAACTTAGGTCTTGATCTTCAGGGAAATCAAAACTCAAGTTTAGTTTTTCAGTGAAGTCAAAACTCCACTTTTGTTCTTTAGGAAAGTCAAAACTGAAGTTTTGATCTTCAGGAAATTTAAAACTGAAGTTTCGTTCTTCACTGAAGTAAAAAAATCAAGTTTGGTTTTTCACTGAAGTTAAAACTTTTGTTATTCACAAAAAACAAAACCCAAGTAACGATCTTCAGGGAAATCAAAACTCAAGTTTTGTTCTTTAGTGAAGTCAAAACTCCACTTTTGTTCTTTAGGAAAGTGAAAATTAAAGTTTTGATATTCAGGAAATTTAAAACTGAAGATTCGTTCTTCAGTGAAGTCAAAACTCAAAGGTTTATCTTCAGGGATGTCAGAACTCAAGTTTGTTTTTCAGTGAAGTCAAAACTCAACTTTTGATCTTTAGGAAAGTCAAAACTGAAGTTTTAATCTACAGGAAATACCAAACTGAAGTTCCGTTCTTCAGTGAAATTAAAAATTAAGTTTTGTTTTTCATTGAAGTCAAAACTCAAGTTTTGTGCTTCACAAAATTCAAAACTTAAGTCTTGATCTTCAGGGAAATCAAAACTCAAGTTTTGTTTTTCAGTGAAGTCAAAACTCAACTTTTGTTTTTTTGGACAGTCACAACTGAAGTTTTGATCTTCAGGAAATTTAAAACTGAAGTTTCGTTCTTCACTGAAGTCAAAACTCAAGTTTGGTTTTTCATTGAAGTAAAAACTTAAATTTTGTTATTCACAAAAATCAAAACCCAAGTCTTCATCTTCCGGGAAATCAAAACTCAAGTTTTGTTCTTCAGTTAAATCAAAACTCAACTTTTGTTCTTTAGGAAAGTCAAAATTAAAGTTTTGATCTTCAAGAAATTTTAAACTGAAGTTTCGTTCTTCATTGGAGTCAAAACTCAAGTTTGGTTTTCAGTGAAGTTAAAACTTAAGTTTTGTTATTGACAAAAACCAAAACCCAAGTCTTGATCTTCCGGGAAATCAAAACTCAAGTTTTGTTCTTCAGTGAAGTCAAAACTCACCTTTTGTTCTTTAGGAAAGTCAAAATTAAAGTTTTGATCTTCAGGAAATTTAAAACTGAAGTTTCGTTCTTCAGTGAAGTCAAAACTCAAGTTTGGTTTTTCAGTGAAGTTGAAACTCAAGTTTTGTTCTTCACAAAATTCAAAACTTAGGTCTTGATCTTCAGGGAAATCAAAACTCAATCTTTGTTTTTCAGTGAAGTCAAAACTCAACTTTTGTTCTTTTGGAAAGTCAAAACTGAAGTTTTGATCTTCATGAAATTTAAAACTGGAGTTTCTTTCTTCACTGAAGTCAAAACTAAAGTTTGGTTTTTCAGTGAAGTTGAAACTCAAGTTTTGTTCTTCACAAAATTCAAAACTTAGGTCTTGATCTTCAGGGAAATTAAAACTCAAGTTTTGTTCTTAAGTGAAGTCAAAACTCAACTTTTGTTCTTTGGGAAAGTCAAAACTAAAGTTTTGATCTTCAGGAAATTTAAATCTGAAGTTTCGTTCTTCAGTGAAGTCAAAACTCAAGTTTGGTTTTTCAGTGAAGTTAAAACTGAAGTTTTGTTATTCACAAAAAAACAAAACCCATGTCTTGATCTTCAGGGAAATAAAAAATCAAGGTTTGTTCTTCAGCGAAGTCAAAACTCAACTTTTGTTCTTTAGGAAAGTCAAAATTAAAGTTTTGATCTTAAGGAAATTGAAAACTGAGGGTTTGTTCTTCACTGAATTCAAAACTGATGTTTGGATTTTCAGTGAAGTTGAAACTCAAGTTTTGTTCTTCACAAAATTCAAAACTTAGGTCTTGATCTTCAGGGAAATCAAAACTCAAGTTTAGTTTTTCAGTTAAGTTAAAACTCAAGTTCTGTTCTTCAGAAAAGTCAAAACTTAAGTCTTGTTTTTCAGGGAAATCAAAACTCAAATTTTGTTTTTCAGTGAAGTCAAAACTCAACTTTTGTTCTTTAGGAAAGTCAAAACAAAAGTTTTGATTTTCAGGAAATTTAATACCGAAGTTTTGTTCTTCATTGAGGTCAAAAATAAAGTTTGGTTTTTAAGTGAAGTTAAAACTTAAGTTTTGTTATTAACAAAAATCAAAACCCAAGTCTTGATCTTTATGGAAATCAAAACTCAAGTTTTATTCTTCATTGAAGTCAAAACTCAACTTTTGTTCTTTACGAAAGTGAAAATTAAAGTTTTGATCTTTAGGAAATTTAAAACTAAAGTTTCGTTCTTCAGTTAAGTCAAAACTCAAGTTTGGTTTTTCAGTGAATTTGAAACTTAAGTTTTGTTATTCACAAAAATCAAAACCCATGTCTTGATCTTCAAGGAAATCAAAACTCAAGTTTTGGTCTTTAGTGAAGTCAAAACTCAACTTTTTTTCTTTAGGAAAGTCAAAATTAAAGTTTTGATCTTCAGGAAATCTAAAACTGAAGTTTCGTTCTTCAGTGAAGTCAAAACTCAAGTTTGGTTTTTCAGTGAAGTTAAAACTAAAGTTTTGTTATTCACAAAAAACCAAACACATGTCTCGATCTTCAGGGAAATCAAAACTCAAGTTTTGTTCTTCAGTGAAGTCAAAACTCAACTTTTGTTCTTTAGGAAAGTCAAAATTAATGTTTAGATCTTCAGGAAATTTAAAACTGAAGTTTCGTTCTTCAGTAAAGTCAAAACTCAAGTTTGGTTTTTAATTGAAGTTGAAACTCAAGTTTTGTTCTTCACAAAATTCAAAACATAGTTCTTAATATTCAGGGAAATCAAAACTCAAGCTTTGTTCTTCAGTGAAGTCAAAACTCAACTTTTGTTCTTTAGGAATGTCAAAACTGAAATTTTGATCTTCAGGAAATTTAAAACAAGAGTTTCTTTCTTCACTGAAGTCAAAACTAAAGTTTGGTTTTTCAGTGAAGTTAAAACTTAAGTTTTGTTATTCACAAAAAAACAAAACCCAAGTCTTCATCTTCCGGGAAATCAAAACTCAAGTTTTGTTCTTCAGTGAAATCAAAACTCAACTTTTGTTCTTTAGGAAAGTCAAAATTAAAGTTTTGATCTTCAGGAAATTTAAATCTGAAGTTTCGTTCTTCAGTGAAGTCAAAACTCAAGTTTGGTTTTTCAGTGAAGTTAAAACTGAAGTTTTGTTATTCACAAAAAAACAAAACCCATGTCTTGATCTTCAGGGAAATCAAAAATCAAGGTTTGTTCTTCAGTGAAGTCGAAACTCAACTTTTGTTCTTTAGGAAAGTCAAAATTAAAGTTTTGGTCTTCAGAAAATTGAAAACTGAGGTTTTGTTCTTCATTGAATTCAAAACTGATGTTTGGATTTTCAGTGAAGTTGAAACTCAAGTTTTGTTCTTCACAAAATTCAAAACTTAGGTCTTGATCTTCAGGGAAATCAAAACTCAAGTTTAGTTTTTCAGTGAATTCAAAACTCCACTTTTGTTCTTTAGGAAAGTCAAAACTGATGTTTTGATCTTCAGGAAATTTAAAACTGAAGTTTCGTTCTTTACTGAAGTAAAAAATCAAGTTTGGTTTTTATTGAAGTTAAAACTTTTGTTATTCACAAAAAACAAAACCCAAGTAACGATCTTCAGGGAAATCAAAACTCAAGTTTTGTTCTTTAGTGAAGTCAAAACTCCACTTTTGTTCTTTAGGAAAGTCAAAATTAAAGTTTTGATATTCAGGAAATTTAAAACTGAAGATTCGTTCTTCAGTGAAGTCAAAACTCAAAGTTTTATCTTCAGGGATGTCAGAACTCAAGTTTGTTTTTCAGTGAAGTCAAAACTCAACTTTTGATCTTTAGGAAAGTCAAAACTGAAGTTTTAATCTTCAGGAAATACCAAACTGAAGTTCCGTTCTTCAGTGAAATTAAAAATTAAGTTTTGTTTTTCATTGAAGTCAAAAGTCAAGTTTTGTGCTTCACAAAATTCAAAACTTAAGTCTTGATCTTCAGGGAAATCAAAACTCAAGTTTGGTTTTTCAGTGAAGTAAAAACTTAAATTTTGTTATTCACAAAAATCAAAACCCAAGTCTTCATCTTCCGGGAAATCAAAACTCAAGTTTTGTTCTTCAGTGAAATCAAAACTCAACTTTTGTTCTTTAGGAAAGTCAAAATTAGAGTTTTGATCTTCAGGAAATTTAAAACTGAAGTTTCGTTCTTCATTGGAGTCAAAACTCAAGTTTGGTTTTCAGTGAAGTTAAAACTTAAGTTTTGTTATTGACAAAAACCAAAACCCAAGTCTTGATCTTCCGGGAAATCAAAACTCAAGTTTTGTTCTTCAGTGAAGTCAAAACTCAACTTTTGTTCTTTAGGAAAGTCAAAATTAAAGTTTTGATCTTCAGGAAATTTAAAACTGAAGTTTCGTTCTTCAGTGAAGTCAAAACTCAAGTTTGGTTTTTCAGTGAAGTTGAAACTCAAGTTTTGTTCTTCACAAAATTCAAAACTTAGGTCTTGATCTTCAGGGAAATCAAAACTCAATCTTTGTTTTTCAGTGAAGTCAAAACTCAACTTTTGTTCTTTAGGAAAGTCAAAACTGAAGTTTTGATCTTCATGAAATTTAAAACTGGAGTTTCTTTCTTCACTGAAGTCAAAACTAAAGTTTGGTTTTTCAGTGAAGTTGAAAATCAAGTTTTGTTCTTCACAAAATTCAAAACTTAGGTCTTGATCTTCAGGGAAATTAAAACTCAAGTTTTGTTTTTAAGTGAAGTCAAAACTCAACTTTTGTTCTTTGGGAAAGTCAAAACTAAAGTTTTGATCTTTAGGAAATTCAAAACTGAAGTTTCTCTCTTCAGTGAAGTCAAAACTCAAGTTTAGTTTTTCAGTGAAGTTAAAACTCAAGTTCTGTTCTTCAGAAAAGTAAAAACTTAAGTCTTGTTTTTCAGGGAAATCAAAACTCAAATTTTGTTTTTCAGTGAATGCAAAACTCAACTTTTGTTCTTTAGGAAAGTCAAAACTGAAGTTTTGATTTTGAGTAAATTTAATACCAAAGTTTCGTTCTTCATTGAGGTCAAAAATAAGTTTTGGTTTTTAACTGAAGTTAAAACTTAAGTTTTGTTATTCACAAAAATCAAAACCCAAGTCTTGATCTTTAGGGAAATCAAAACTCAAGTTTTATTCTTCAGTGAAGTCAAAACTCAACTTTTGTTCATTCGGAAAGTCAAAATTAAAGTTTTGATCTTCAGGAAATTTAAATATGAAGTTTCGTTCTTCAGTGAAGTCAAAACTCAAGTTTGGTTTTTCAGTGAAGTTAAAACTGAAATTTTGTTATTAACAAAAAACAAAACCCATGTCTTGATCTTCAGGGAAATAAAAAATCAAGGTTTGTTCTTCAGTGAAGTCAAAACTCAACTTTTGTTCTTTAGGAAAGTCAAAATTAAAGTTTTGATCTTAAGGAAATTGAAAACTGAGGGTTTGTTCTTCATTGAATTCAAAACTGATGTTTGGATTTTCAGTGAAGTTGAAACTCAAGTTTTGTTCTTCACAAAATTCAAAACTTAGGTCTTGATCTTCAGGGAAATCAAAACTCAAGTTTAGTTTTTCAGTTAAGTTAAAACTCAAGTTCTGTTCTTCAGAAAAGTCAAAACTTAAGTCTTGTTTTTCAGGGAAATCAAAACTCAAATTTTGTTTTTCAGTGAAGTGAAAACTCAACTTTTGTTCTTTAGGAAAGTCAAAACTGAAGTTTTGATTTTCAGGAAATTTAATCCCGAAGTTTTGTTCTTCATTGAGGTCAAAAATAAGGTTTGGTTTTTAAGTGAAGTTAAAACTTAAGTTTTGTTATTAACAAAAATCAAAACCCAAGTCTTGATCTTTATGGAAATCAAAACTCAAGTTTTATTCTTCAGTGAAGTCAAAACTCAACTTTTGTTCTTTAGGAAAGTGAAAATTAAAGTTTTGATCTTTAGGAAATTTAAAACTAAAGTTTCGTTCTTCAGTTAAGTCAAAACTCAAGTTTGGTTTTTCAGTGAAGTTGAAACTTAAGTTTTGTTATTCACAAAAATCAAAACCCATGTCTTGATCTTCAAGGAAATCAAAACTCAAGTTTTGGTCTTTAGTGAAGTCAAAACTCAACTTTTTTTCTTTAGGAAAGTCAAAATTAAAGTTTTGATCTTCAGGAAACCTAAAACTGAAGTTTCGTTCTTCAGTGAAGTCAAAACCCAAGTTTGGTTTTTCAGTGAAGTTAAAACTAAAGTTTTGTTATTCACAAAAAAAACAAACACATGTCTCGATATTCAGGGAAATCAAAACTCAAGTTTTGTTCTTCAGTGAAGTCAAAACTCAACTTTTGTTCTTTAGGAAAGTCAAAATTAATGTTTTGATCTTCAGGAAATTTAAAATTGAAGTTTCGTTCTTCAGTAAAGTCAAAACTCAAGTTTGGGTTTTCAGTGAAGTTGAAACTCAAGTTTTGTTCTTCACAAAATTCAAAACATATTTCCTAATCTTCAGGGAAATCAAAACTCAAGCTTTGTTCTTCAGTGAAGTCAAAACTCAACTTTTGTTCTTTAGGAATGTCAAAACTGAAGTTTTGATCTTCAGGAAATTTAAAACAGGAGTTTCTTTCTTCACTGAAGTCAAAACTAAAGTTTGGTTTTTCAGTGAAGTTAAAACTTAAGTTTTGTTATTCACAAAAAACAAAACCCAAGTCTTGATCTTCCGGGAAATCAAAACTCAAGTTTTGTTCTTCAGTGAAATCAAAACTCAACTTTTGTTCTTTAGGAAAGTCAAAATTAAAGTTTTGATCTTCAGGAAATTTAAAACTGAAGTTTCGTTCTTCATTGGAGTCAAAACTCAAGTTTAGTTTTTCAGTGAAGTTAAAACTTAAGTTTTGTTATTGACAAAAATCAAAACCCAAGTCTTGATCTTTAGGGAAATCAAAACTCAAGTTTTGTTCTTCAGTGAAGTCAAAACTCAACTTTTGTTTTTTAGGAAAGTCAAAATTAAAGTTTTGTTCTTCAGGAAATTTAAAACTGAAGTTTCGTTCTTCAGTGAAGTCAAAACTCAAGTTTGGTTTTTCAGTGAAGTTGAAACTCAAGTTTTGTTCTTCACAAAATTCAAAACTTAGGTCTTGATCTTCAGGGAAATCAAAACTCAATCTTTGTTTTTCAGTGAAGTCAAAACTCAACTTTTGTTCTTTAGGAAAGTCAAAACTGAAGTTTTGATCTTCATGAAATTTAAAACTGGAGTTTCTTTCTTCACTGAAGTCAAAACTAAAGATTGGTTTTTCAGTGAAGTTGAAACTCAAGTTTTGTTCTTCAAAAAATTCAAAACTTAGGTCTTGATCTTCAGGGAAATTAAAACTCAAGTTTTGTTTTTAAGTGAAGTCAAAACTCAACTTTTGTTCTTTGGGAAAGTCAAAACTAAAGTTTTGATCTTTAGGAAATTCAAAACTGAAGTTTCTCTCTTCAGTGAAGTCAAAACTCAAGTTTAGTTTTTCAGTGAAGTTAAAACTCAAGTTCTGTTCTTCAGAAAAGTCAAAACTTAAGTCTTGTTTTTCTGGGAAATAAAAACTAAAATTTTGTTTTTCAGTGAATGCAAAACTCAACGTTTGTTCTTTAGGAAAGTCAAAACTGAAGTTTTGATTTTGAGGAAATTTAATACCAAAGTTTCGTTCTTCATTGAGGTCAAGAAAAAGGTTTGGTTTTTAACTGAAGTTAAAACTTAAGTTTTGTTATTCACAAAAATCAAAACCCAAGTCTTGATCTGTAGGGAAATCAAAACTCAAGTTTTATTCTTCAGTGAAGTCAAAACTCAACTTTTGTTCATTCGGAAAGTCAAAATTAAAGTTTTGATCTTCAGGAAATTTAAATCTGAAGTTTCGTTCTTCAGTGAAGTCAAAACTCAAGTTTGGTTTTTCAGTGAAGTTGAAACTTTAGTTTTGTTATTCACAAAAATCAAAACCCATGTCTTGATCTTCAAGGAAATCAAAACTCAAGTTTTGGTATTTAGTAAAGTCAAAACTCAACTTTTGTTCTTTAGGAAAGTCAAAATTAAAGTTTTGATCTTCAGGAAATCTAAAACTAAAGTTTCGTTCTTCAGTGAAGTCAAAACTCAAGTTTGGTTTTTCAGTGAAGTTAAAACTAAAGTTTTGTTATTCACAAAAAAACAAACACATGTCTCGATCTTCAGGGAAATCAAAACTCAAGTTTTGTTCTTCAGTGAAGTCAAAACTCAACTTTTGTTCTTTAGGAAAGTCAAAATTAATGTTTTGATCTTCAGGAAATTTAAAACTGAAGTTTCGTTCTACAGGAAAGTCAAAACTCAAGTTTGGTTTTTCAGTGAAGTTGAACCTCAAGTTTTGTTCTTCACAAAATTCAAAACATAGTTCTTAATCTTCAGGGAAATCAAAACTCAAGCTTTGTTCTTCAGTGAAGTCAAAACTCAACTTTTGTTCTTTAGGAATGTCAAAACTGAAGTTTTGATCTTCAGGAAATTTAAAACTGAAGTTTGGTTCTTCACTGAAGTGAAAACTCAAGTTTGGTTTTTCAGTGAAGTAAAAACTTAAATTTTGTTATTCACAAAAATCAAAACCCAAGTCTTCACCTTTCGGGAAATCAAAACTCAAGTTTTGTTCTTCAGTGAAATCAAAACTCAACTTTTGTTCTTTAGGAAAGTCAAAATTAGAGTTTTGATCTTCAGGAAATTTAAAACTGAAGTTTCGTTCTTCATTGGAGCCAAAACTCAAGTTTGGTTTTCAGTGAAGTTAAAACTTCAGTTTTGTTATTGACAAAAACCAAAACCCAAGTCTTGATCTTCCGGGAAATCAAAACTCAAGTTTTGTTCTTCAGTGAAGTCAAAACTCAACTTTTGTTCTTTAGGAAAGTCAAAATTAAAGTTTTGATCTTCAGGAAATTTAAAACTGAAGTTTCGTTCTTCAGTGAAGTCAAAACTCAAGTTTGGTTTTTCAGTGAAGTTGAAACTCAAGTTTTGTTCTTCACAAAATTCAAAACTTAGGTCTTGATCTTCAGGGAAATCAAAACTCAATCTTTGTTTTTCAGTGAAGTCAAAACTCAACTTTTGTTCTTTAGGAAAGTCAAAACTGAAGTTTTGATCTTCATGAAATTTAAAACTGGAGTTTCTTTCTTCACTGAAGTCAAAACTAAAGTTTGGTTTTTCAGTGAAGTTGAAAATCAAGTTTTGTTCTTCACAAAATTCAAAACTTAGGTCTTGATCTTCAGGGAAATTAAAACTCAAGTTTTGTTTTTAAGTGAAGTCAAAACTCAACTTTTGTTCTTTGGGAAAGTCAAAAATAAAGTTTTGATCTTTAGGAAATTCAAAACTGAAGTTTCTCTCTTCAGTGAAGTCAAAACTCAAGTTTAGTTTTTCAATGAAGTTAAAACTCAACTTCTGTTCTTCAGAAAAGTCAAAACTTAAGTCTTGTTTTTCAGGGAAATCAAAACTCAAATTTTGTTTTTCAGTGAATGCAAAACTCAACTTTTGTTCTTTAGGAAAGTCAAAATTAATGTTTTGATCTTCAGGAAATTTAAAACTGAAGTTTCGTTCTTCAGTAAAGTCAAAACTCAAGTTTGGTTTTTAAGTGAAGTTGACACTCAAGTTTTGTTCTTCACAAAATTCAAAACATAGTTCTTAATCTTCAGGGAAATCAAAACTCAAGCTTTGTTCTTCAGTGAAGTCAAAACTCAACTTTTGTTCTTTAGGAATGTCAAAACTGAAGTTTTGATCTTCAGGAAATTTAAAACAGGAGTTTCTTTCTTCACTGAAGTCAAAACTAAAGTTTGGTTTTTCAGTGAAGTTAAAACTTAAGTTTTGTTATTCACAAAAAACAAAACCCAAGTCTTCATCTTCCGGGAAATCAAAACTCAAGTTTTGTTCTTCAGTGAAATCAAAACTCAACTTTTGTTCTTTAGGAAAGTCAAAATTAAAGTTTTGATCTTCAGGAAATTTAAAACTGAAGTTTCGTTCTTCAGTGAAGTCAAAACTCAAGTTTGGTTTTTCAGTGAAGTTAAAACTGAAGTTTTGTTATTAACAAAAAAAAACAAAACCCATGTCTTGATCTTCAGGGAAATCAAAAATCAAGGTTTGTTCTTCAGTGAAGTCCAAACTCAACTTTTGTTCTTTAGGAAAGTCAAAATTAAAGTTT
>JANJGK010000273.1:222500-225000 GCA_039081455.1 Macrobrachium rosenbergii | reverse complement strand
AAATAAATAATAATAAATAAATAAAAATAAATTAATAAAAATAGATAAATAAATAGAACTAAATAAATAAATGCAAAATAAATAAATAAGTGAAAATAAATAATAATAAATAAATAAATAAAAAATAGATGAATTTAAATAAACATAATTAAATATATCAATGAAAATAAATAAAAATAAATTAAAAAATAAATGAAAAAAAACAAAAAAAAAAATAAATAATTAAATGAAAATAAATAAAAAATAAATAAAAAATAAAATAAATAAATAAATAAAAATTAAAAATTAATAAATTAAGATAAATAAGTAAAAGTAAATAAAAAAATAAAAAATAAAAAAATAACAAATATAAATAAATAAGTAAAAATAAATAAAAAATGAAATTAAATTAATTAAAATAAATAAATAAATGAAAATAAGTAAATAAAAAATTAAAACTAAATAAAATTAAATATATAAAAAAGATAAATAAAAAATAAATAAAAATAAATAAATAAATGAAAGAAAAAAATGAAATTAAAAAAGTAAACAAATTAATAAAAAATAAATAAATAAATAAAAATAAATAAATTAATAAAAATAAAAAATAAAAATATATAAATAAAAAAATAAATAGGTAAATAAAAATAAATGAATAAATACAAATAAAAAATAAATAAAAATAAGTGAAAATAAATTTAAAAAATAAATAAATAAATTATAATAAATAAATAAATAAAATTAGACAAATAAATGAAAATAGATGATTAAAAAAATATATAAATAAAAAATAAATAAATACATAATAATAAATATAAAAATAAAAATAAATATATAAAAATAAATAAATAAAAAAAGTCAAAATAAATAAATAAAAGTAAATGAAAATAAGTAAATTAGAATAAATAAATAAATAAATGAAAATAAATAAATAATAATAAATAAATTTATTAAAAATAAATAAAGAAAAATAAATATAACTGAATAAATAAAGGAAAATAAATAAATAAATAGAAGATATAAATGAAAAAATAAATAGATAAAGGAAAATAAATAAATAAATAGAAGATATAAATGAAAAAATAAATAGATAAAGATAAATAATTAAATTACTAAAATTAAATAAAAATTCATAAATAAATAAATAAAAATAAATGAATAAACCAATACTTAAAAATAAAAAAAATATAAATAAAAAAATAAATAAATAAGAAAAATAAAAATAAGTAAATAAAAATAATTAAATAAATATTAATAAATAAACAAAAATAAATAAGTAATTAAAACTAAATAAATAAGTAAATAAATAAATATAAATTAATAGATAAATATAAAAGATAAATAAATATGAATAAAAAATAAATACAAAATATAAGTAAATAAATAACAATAAATAAAAATAAATAGATACAAATAAATAAATATATTGATACAAATAAATAGAAATAAATATATAAATAATTAAAGTAAATAAATGAATAAAAATAAGTGAAAATTAATTAATAAAATAAATAAGAAATAATAATGAATTTTTATTCATATATTTGTTTTTATTTATTTTTTATTTATTTATTAATTTTTATTTATTTATTTATCTTTATTAATTTATTTTCATTTATTTTCATTCATTTATTTATTTTTATTTATTTATTTATTTTTTTTATTTTTAAATTATTTATTTATTTATTTATTTATTTATTTATTTATTTATTTATTTATTTATTTATTATTTTATTTAATTATTTATTTATTTATTTATTTATTTATTTATTTATTTTATTTATTTTATTTATTTATTTATATTTATTTATTTATATTTATTTATTTTTATTTCTTTATTTTTATTTATTTATTTTTATTTATCCATTTTTATTTATTTATTTTTATTTATTTATTTTTATTTATTTATTTTTATTTAATTTTTTTATCTTTTTTTATTTATTTATTTTTATTTATTTATTTTTATCTATTTATTTTTATCTATTTATTTTTAACTATTTATTTTTATTTATTTATTTTTATCTATTTATTTTTATTTATTTAGTTTTATCTATTTATATTTATTTATATATTTTTATTTATTTATTTTTATTTATTTATTTTTATTTATTTATTTTTATCTGTTTATTTTTATTAATTATTTTTATCTATTTATTTTATATATTTATTTTTATTTATTTATTTTTAATTGTTTATTTTTATTTATTTATTTTTATTTAATTATTTTTATTTATTTATTTTTATTTATTTATTTATATCTATTTATTTTTATTTATTTTTTCTATTTATTTTAATTTCTTTATTTTTATTTATTTATTTTTATTTATTTAATTTCATTTATTTATTTTTTTTATTTATTTATATCTATTTATTTTATTTTTTTATCTATTTATTTTTATTTATATATTTTTAATTATTTATTTTTATTTATTTATTTTTATCTATTTATTATTATCTATTTATTTTTATTGATTTATGTTTATTTATATATTTTTATCTCTTTATTTCTATCTATTTATTT
>JANJGK010000273.1:137500-140000 GCA_039081455.1 Macrobrachium rosenbergii | reverse complement strand
TTATTTTTGTTTATTTATTTACCTTTATTTATTTATTAATTTTTATTTTTATTTAATTATTTATTTATTTATTTTTATTTATTTATTCCTTCATTTTTATTTTTATATTTATTAATTTTTATTTATACAGTTATTTATTTTTATTGGCCTATTTATTTTCATATTTTTTTATATATATTAATTTTCATTTATTTGAATTTTTTATTTATTTTTATTTATTTATTTATTTATTTATTTATTTATTTATTTTCATTATTTTTATTTATTTATTTATTTTTATTTCTAATGAAATATTTTTATCTTTATATATTTTATTTTTATTTGTTATTTATTTGTTTTTATTCATTTATTTTTATTTATTTATTTTTATTTTTATTTATATTTATTCATTTATTTATTTATTTTTATTTTTTTATATTTGTTTATTTATTTATTTTTTTATGTTTTATTATTTTTATTTATTTATTTTAATTTTTTTTATTTATTTATTTATTTTTTTTATTTTCCCTTATTTATTTATTTATTTATTTATTTATTTTGATTAATTTATTTTTATTTATTTATTTATTTTTATTTATTTTTTTTATTATTTAATTTTATTTATTTATTTATTTCTATTTATCTATTTATTTAGTTTTGTTTATTTTTTGTTTGTTTATTTTTTAATTTTTATTTATTTTTTTATTTATTTTTTTATTTTTATTTTTTTTTTTATTTGTTTATTTTTATATGTTCATTATTTACTTATTATTTTTTATATATTTATTTTTTTATTTATTTCGATTTATTTATTTTTTATTTTTATTTATTTATTTTCATTCATTTGTATTTATTTATTTTTATTTGTTTATTTTTCTTTTTTTATTTGTTAACTTTTATTTATTTACTTTCATTTCTTTATTTTTATTTATTTAATTATTTTTATTTATTTATTTTTTATTTATTCATTTTTATTTTTTAATATTATCATTTATTTTATTATTATGTTATTAGTTGATTTTTCAAGTTGATTTTTTCACATTTTTTTTACCTCGATTATAAGAATATATTTGTAGTAGTTAAGCTAAATTCATTTATCATTAACAGGGAAAATTTCCCAAAAAATATTGTATAGAAAAATCAGAATATTTTTCCCATTTTTTAGGTTATTTTTGAAGTTTTTTTTAACGTATTTTTTATATATAAATCTGTTATAATAATATATCTGTACAAAAATAGGGCAAAACTCCCGAAAAAAAGTACTGAAATTGAAATATTTTGAAAACTTTCTACGTATTTTATTTATTTTCCGTTTCTTAATGTTTTTAAATTGATTTTTCATTGAAATCTTGACTACTTTTGTCAGTATATTTATATGGAAAACGTATATGAAAATTAAATTTTATCTGCATTGTTTTTTAATAGAGATTTTTTTTCATAAAACTTTGTTATAAGAATATATCCTTAAAAGGTGAACTAAATTCAGTCTTCAAAAATAAGGTAAAACTACGAAAAATATTTTAATCGACTTTTTTTTTTTTTTACTTCTACATATTTCATTTATTTTCCTTTTTTTAAGGTATTATTATTATTATTATTATTATTATTATTATTATTATTATTATTATTATTATTATTATTATTATTATTATTATTATTATTATTATTATTATTATAAATAAATATAAATAAATAAAAAATGAAAATAAATGAAAACAAAAAAAATAAAAATAAATAAATAATTAATAAGAATAATAATAATGAAATAAGAAATAATTAATAACAACAAATATTTAAATAAAAAAATAAATAATTAAAAAATAAATAAATAAAAATAAATAAATTAATTAAAATAAAGAAATAAAAAAACAAATAAAAATAATTCAATAAATAGAAAAATTAATAAATGAAACAATCAATAAAGATAAAAAAATAAAACTGAGTGAATATTTATAATAAATAAATAAATTAATTAATATATATAAAAATGAACTAATAAAAAAATGAATAAATAAATAGAAAATAAATGAATAAAAATAAATAAATAAAAGAAATAAATGAAAAAAAATAAAAATAAAATTAATAAAATAAAGTTAATAAATAAAATAAATTAATAGAAATAAATAAATAAAAAATAAAAAAAATAAATAAATGAATACATTAAAATAAAAAAAAATAAAAAAATAAAAACAAATAAGTAAATAAATAAAAATAAATTAAAATTAATAAATTAATACACATATATAAACATAAAAAAATAAATAAATAAATATAAAAAAATAAATACAAACAAATAGGCAAATAAAAATTAATGAAAATAAATAATAAAAAAAATAATTAAATAAAAATTAAATAAATGAAAATATAAAAATAAGTAAATAAATAAAAAATAGAAAATATAAAAAATGAAAAAATAAAAAAATAAAAAGTAAATAAAAATAATTAACAAAAATAAATAAATAAATAAAATAAATGAAAATAAATATACAAAAATATGAAATGAATAAAAAAAATAAATGAA